>OY744550.1:61274826-61299826 GCA_963556195.1 Sepiola atlantica
AATATTTAATTTTTTGTAAAGTTATACCTATTTCTTTTTACTAACGAGTCATCGTTTATCAAAGTCCAAAAAAGCCACTCGAGGACAAGGGTTGATGCTTTGCGTCAGGTGGATGATGAGACAGATACCTTGAGGATTGCAGACCATTGTTGGATCTGGGCTGAAATCGATTACTTAATGAGGCGGCTCAACAAGAATTTGTTAACATTGGACTTGAAATCGACCGTGCTGTAGTCAGCTGGGAAGCAGTCTCGTGGTATTGTGTTCCACAGACGGACTGTTCTTGGAAAAAAACTCTGCTCATGGATGTTCCGTTTAGCTCCAGGTACACGGAAGAAGAAAGGAAAATTATTTACAGTGGTTGTAGCTAGACGAGTTTTTGCTATGAATGTTTTACAGGGGCGGGGGGGGGGACAATAGAGCTCAGTCGAGCACCTGCCATGAAAATAACGATAGAGCAGAGAAAGACTAGCAATGTCTCTTCTGTGAAAAAGTGGCTGCAGAGAAGAGAAGAGATTCGAGCTCAGTCGAGCACCTGCCATGAAAATAACGATAGAGCAGAGAAAGACTAGCAATGTCTCTTCTGTGAAAAAGTGGCTGCAGAGAAGAGAAGAGATTCGAGCTCAGTCGAGCACCTTCCATGAAAATAACGATAGAGTAGAGAAAGACTAGCAACGTCTCTTCTGTGAAAAAGTGGCTGCAGAGAAGAGAAGAGATTCGAGCTCAGTCGAGCACCTTCCATGAAAATAACGATAGAGTAGAGAAAGACTAGCAAAGTCTCTTCTGTGAGAAAGAGGCTGCAGGGTAGAGATAAGGAGGCTCCCCCCCCCCGATTTCGAAGTCGATTTTTTACTCTGTCATGACAGGATCAGGGAGTATCCAGACTATGCCTGTATATACCAAGCCGGAAATGAACAATGAATTAAAGGTTCATATTTTGCGTAGAATATTAGATCTGATCAAAAAGTATCCGGACTGACGTTGTATTCAAAAAGACTAAATATAAAAATTAATGAACGTTTCATAGTTGTGAAGATATGAGACGCTATGTGCTGCGTGTTACATTTTCGCCCTTCGCCCGATGAAGGTGAGAGCCACTCCACTTGTTCACTCTCCATCTTCACGATGAATAAGAAAATAAATATCGAAAGTCGAACAGCATCCGTGCCTGGTGTACGCAACTCCAATTTCAATACCCATCCATCATCGAGGACGCAGGGTACGCCGTCTTTGGTGTGATTAGTTAGTAAGTGCAAACCTTCCAATTCTGTCTGCAAAACCCAAAGGCGGTGCACGCTTATCCCTTCCCCGCATATATATATATATATATATATATATATATATATATATATATATATATATATATATATAGAGAGAGAGAGAGAGAGAGAGAGATAGATAGATAGATAGATAGATAGATAGAAGAAAAAAGAGTGATAAATATGCGACGATTGTCCAAATTTATTTCAATTGTTCAATGCAAGGTGCATTCAGTGATAAACTAGTGTTTATTATTCTTTCCTTAAGCCAAGGCTTTTCAAAGATCGAAATCTTATCATCAGAGGAGAAATACAGATGGATAAGTTGGCTTTCGAAAAAACCAAAGTTCAAATATTTGAAAAATATGAAAATTATTATTAAAAATTATTAAAATAATTTTTGATAAAAAAACGTATTGAATGAAAAGAAAAATTTCCGTGAAAAAGATATGCAAATTGTCCGGGTGGTAAATTTCCGTTGAAAAGAAGTCCGGTGAAATTGTAGAATGTGAAGAAAAACTCTTTGCGTGGGAGCAGATTGGTGAAAGTGCTCAAAATGTAAGTAAGTCCAGATGTACTTAAAGGAGGTTGAGAAGAGGAAAACAGGCCATTTTTTTTATGTACTTCCAGGGCCAAGTAAAAACAGAAGAATCTCATTCAAGATATATATATATATATATATATATATATATATATATATATATATATATATATATATATATATATATATATATATATATATATATATATATATATATATATATATATATATATATATCCTTTACGACCACTCGGTCATATTTTTTATCTTTTGATAATGAGAGGTTCCACTCTCGAAAATTAAAGTTTGCCTTTTCCGGACTATTTTAAATTGCTTGACAGTAAACTTTTTTGATATTTACTGTTCTGGTATTTAAACCGGTAAACCGTGAAATATTAATAAATTGATTTGCGATTCCATTCATATTTTCTCTTCTCATTTATTTTTATTCATTTGTTCCACCTTCCGGTACCTATATCACATTGCTCCAGCATCGGATTACAAACTTACATTTATATTTACCAGCAATGCTTCAAACAAACTACAATTTCCTTTATATATATATATATATATATATATATATATATATATATATATATATATATATATATATATATATATATATATAACCTAACCATACACCTAACCTAACCCTAACCTATCAAGTACTTTGAAATACTAATAAGCCTCTCGTAGAAATAAATTCTTTCTTTCTGTAATTATTTTAATGCATGCAATGTCCATTTTTCACAAATAACTTTTTATTCAATATGACCCTAATTGCAGCTGATAATTTATTTTATTTATCAAGTGTCTGTGTATATTGTATATTAATGAGGCATAAATCTTCTGCCCCAACCATTTATATTGATAATTGATTTGTTGTTTTTTTTTTATATAAAAGACAGATCTGGTAGAGTAATTATTATAATTGCTTAAAGACGTATTCACCTGTTCACAAGACAACCTGACCGACCCTTACCCCCCCCCCCCCCCCACCACCACCACACACGAGATACCAATCTATTGCTATACTAAGTCTGTGTGAATCAAAATTTGTTTTCTAAAGGGTTAGGGTTAAAGTTAGGGTTGAATCAAAATTTGTTTTCCAAAGGGTTAGGGTAAGGATTAGGGTTAGGGTTGAATCAAATTTGTTTTCTAAAGGGTTAGGGTTAGGATTAGGGTTAAAATTAGGGTTGAATCAAAATTTGTTTTCTAAAGGGTTAGGGTAAGGGTTGAATCAAAATTTGTTTTCTAAAGGGTTAGGGTAAGGGTTGAATCAAAATTTGTTTTCTAAAAGGTTAGGGTTAGGATTAGGGTTAGGATTAGGGTTAGGATTAGGGTTAGGATTAGTGTTGAATCAAAATTTGTTTTCTAAAGGGTTAGGGTTAGGGTTGAATCAAAATTTGTTTTCTAAAGGGTTAAGGTTAGGGTTAAATCAAAATTTGTTTTCTAAAGGGTTAGGATTAGGGTTAGGGTTGAATCAAAATTTGTTTTCTAAAGGGTTAGGGTTACGGCTAGGGTTGAATCAAAATTTGTTTTCTAAAGGGTTAAGGTTAGGGTTGGATCAAAATTTGTTTTCTAAAGGGTTAGGATTAGGGTTAGGGTTGAATGAAAATTTGTTTTCTAAAGGGTTAGGATTAGGGTTAGGGTTGAATGAAAATTTGTTTTCTAAAGGGTTAGGATTAGGGTTAGGGTTGAATGAAAATTTGTTTTCTAAAGGGTTAGGGTTAGGGTAGGGGTTTAATCAAAATTTGTTTTCTAAAGGGTTAGGGTTAAGGTTAGGGTTTAATCAAAATTTGTTTTCTAAAGGGTTAGGGTTAGGGTTTAGTTTAGGGTTAGGGTTGAATCAAAATTTGTTTTCTAAAGGGTTAGGGTTAGTGTTAAGGTTAGGGTTGAATCAAAATTTGTTTTTTAAAGGGTTAGGGTTTAGTTTAGGGTTAAGGTTGAATCAAAATTGGTTTTCTAAAGGGTTAGGATTAGGGTTAAGGTTAGGGTTAGGGTCGAATCAAAATTTGTTTTCTAAAGGGTTAGGGTTAGGGTTTAGTTTAGGGTTAGGGTTTAATCAAAAATTTTTTTCTAAAGAGTAAGGGTTAAGGTTAGGGTTAGGGTTGAATAAAAATTTGTTTTCTAAAGGGTTAGGGTTAGGGTTTAGTTTAGGGTTAGGGTTTAATCAAAAATTTTTTTCTAAAGAGTAAGGGTTAAGGTTAGGGTTAGGGTTGAATAAAAATTTGTTTTCTAAAGGCTTTTTTTTTTCAATATAAATAACACAGAATACAGTAGGACCCTACTATTCGCAAGGGTTATGTCTCAGACACACCCGCGAATAGCGAAAATGCCTCAAAGTTAACTAAAAATTAGATTCGTGTACATTATGACGAAGAATGGATATGAGGATATGGGTTAGGGTTAGGTTTGCTGCATATTAAAGATTGACGTAATTTTTGTCATTACTAAAATTTCGTCTTTTGTTATCATGAATAAAAAAAGGGGGGGGGGGATCAATAAAGAGACAAACAGCAGCAAATAAAGAAACAGATCCAGAAATGTAACTCAACACAGAATAAAAGATAGTTCTTGCTTTTGATTCAGAAAGCAGGGTTAAACACGTTAAACTATGGGAACAATGGAAGTTATAATAACATAAAACAATAGCCCAATAACATTAGAATTAGATTGAGCTAAAAAAATTATATATAAAACAATGGAATCTCTACTCAAAAGACTATTCTTAAAAAGGGGGTGTCGTTTCGGACGATAATAGGGAAAAAAAACAAGTTATTCAATAAATATTATAGTCTCAAACGACACCCGAAAAAAACAAAACAACAACAAACAAAACAAATAGAACCAAAGAGACCCGTACTAAAACAATGGTTATCACGTCAGGCAATAATGAAAATTGTCAAGATAAACGAGAAGTCTCGTTTTTCAAAATAAAACCCACTCAGCCTTTTGGCTGAGATCAAAATGTAGTATCTGTTCTGATGGATGCTGCACTCTGTAGACCGGTACCGTATGAGCCTTCAAGCCTTGTTTCCTCCGGTCTTAGGGTTTGTCCTGTGCAGTTCTAGGGGGTCCACTCTCCCAGGCTTTGCCTTCTCTCGCTTTGAGAAGGGGTTAGTTTATTGCTATTCACCTGAGGCGCCCCTACCAGGGAATGCCGATGGGGCTGCCCAGGCATTTTTCATAAGCCAGAGTGCTCAATCTCTAGGGTACTGGCTTTTCAATCCGACTTTTCAACCTTGTGTCACATCTTATCGCCGTGGGAGGGGGGAGATAAAAACAAAACAAAAAACAAACAAAACCAAAAAATAACAACAAAAAAAACAAAAACAAACAAAGACAAAACCAAAAACAAACAAAAGAAACAAAAAACAAAATACGACAAAAAAACAAAAAAAAAACAAAAAACAAAAAACAAAGGGTTTATTTTATCGCCTAAAATCTGCAAATGCCCTTTTTAACAGGAGAATTTTCGCTCTTCAAACGACGGATCTGACAACAGACTTTCTTTCTGGGAGCTGTACGTCTGGAATTCTTTCAAAACTTCCCTATACATGAAAAGGGATGCTTTTTAATATATATATATATATATATATATATATATATATATATATATATATATATATATATATATATATATATATATATATATATATATATATATATATATATATATATATATTAGGAATTTCGCGGGCGTTAGCAAAATTACGAATTTCTTGGTAACAAAATGGTACATAACACAACATATATATAAAAAAACATGACAAGGGGGAAAAAGAAAAAATAAGAGGTTCGATAGAGTTAAAATAGAGTTTTATTAACATAAAAAATGGGGCTGGCTGCTTTTAATTCCCAAAGCTGGGTTAATAACATCAACCCTTAGTAACCAAGATAAAATTTAAAAAAACTTAAGACATGCAAAATTCACAAAAGGGAAAGATCGTTGGCACAACGAAATTGGAAACAAAATAATTCTTTTCTTTTTTGTTCATATAATAAAGACGAAGGAGTCTTCTTTCTCTCTCTTTTTTGTTCATATAAAACATCAAATAAAGACCAAAGAAGTCTTTTTATCAATTTAACACAAGGTTCTCAAAGGGCATAAAACAATAAAATAAAACTAAAAAATATACCCGATTATATCATATTGGTTGACGAAACGTCTTCGGCAAAGTCTGGGTTAGTTTTTTCTTTTCTATTGAAATGTCCGTTTTAAATGTCCCTTTCTCTGTCTTCCTTACATATTTTCATTCCAAAGGGCTCAATCTTTGAAATTACTTCATAAATGTCCTTCGTTAATCCATTTTCATTCCAAAGGGCTCAATCTTTGAAATTACTTCATAAATGTCCTTCGTTAATCCATTTTCATTCCAAAGGGCTCAATCTTTGACATTACTTCATAAATGTTCTTCGATAATCTTTTCTTTACGTGTCCATTATCCAGAAACGTCCTTCGTAATCCATCCCTTCTAGGAAAGATATGTTTCTGTATAAATAGGGTCGTTCAAATACCCTGAATTTCGAATATATCGTTCTTACTCTAAGAACAAGTAGAAAATCATCCAAATATTTTACGTCCATTCACAAAATCGGACGGAAACCACTCTGAAACGAACCTCACCCTCGGCTGTCAAGCTGGTACTAAATCAAAAAGCGCACCCAAAGACCCCGGAAGATACCGGACATGACGTCACCTCAAGACTTTATTACATCGATGATGATGCTGGAAGGAAAGCAAGGCGGGAACACGACACACAACCCAGACAGAAAAACCTTGACCTACATTACATGCAGTGGCAATATGTTGACCCCCCTCCTCCATGCCCAAAATAGAAATAAATTTCCGAAACTATATATATATATATATATATATATATATATATATATATATATATATATAAGGTCTCTTTGTTCTTGTACATAAAAGCCTCTGGCTTCTTCAAATAGTTATTTAAAAGGGCTCTCTCTGAGTTCAGGTCTTTTAAAGAAGTTTTAACGTCAGTGTTCCCTTGCTGACGGAGCTCGGCAAAAACTGTCCTGTCTTCGGGTTGAATTGGTCGGTAACTGACGAGAAAAAGGCAATAAAAGGAAAGGAATCTCAGCCAATCAAAGGTCAGTTCCTTCCTCCTCCTGCTTGTCGGAGGACTGCTAATGGCCCCCCTCCCCGCTGTCAGTCAAGCGTCACACACATGACAACAATGATGATGATGATGATGATGATGATGATGATGATGATGATGATGATGATGATGATGATGAGACGAAGAGGGGCAAGCTGATGCAGGTCATAGTAGGTCATAGAGTGCAAAGGGCAGCAAGCTTAAAAATCAGCCACCACTGTTTAATGGAGACGAAAATAAAATTTCCAAAATATAAATGGAAATGAAATGAAGATTTGAGGAAATATTAGGGTCACCAGCTAGCAAGTGCTAACTTAACACGAATGGAGTTCTGTAAATGAAAAATGAAGGAAAACATGATTAATGAACAAAACATTTATAAAACTACAATTTTACATGAATATAAAAGTCAGTTTTAGTGAAGAAATGTTCTTTGGTAAAGTTTATACAACCTGTGTTCTCTGGTAGAAATCGTTCAGTAAATAAGCAGAGACGAGGGCTGAAGACGTATATGTCTATATTTGTTAGTGTGTGTAAGTGAGTAGCAATTTGTTTCTGTTTGCCTGACTTCTTGTCAGTGCGTGAGTAGATGTGTGCGAGGCGATGAAAGCTTGTACGTGCATTTTGGAGTGTTCTTTTCTTCTCGCCTCTCCTGCCCAAAGCCGGAGGTAAAGAGGCGCGTACATTCTTGTGGGTTCTTTCGAAGCGTTTCGGTTGAATCTGTCTTTTAGCTGTTTATTTCCTCGTTCTTGTAGGGGTTTCGAAGTTCGCGTCGGCTTATTACTTTGGCACCGTCCCCTATTTGTTTTTTTTAGTCCTCACATTCTTAAAAAAAAGGCGTGATTCAAAAATGGACACAGAAAATAATTTAGAAATAAGAAAGAAAAAAAACAACAGGGAATGTATTTTTAAAAAACAAATCAAGGGAGGCGCGAGAGCGCTCTATCCCTTAATAGACTTCACAAATGGCCTATGCTGGAAATCTCATTTCTTTGATCAATCATAACTCAAACATCAATAAACCAAACTAGTTAAAACTTTGCACAAAATTTTCATTTGATAGGTTCTATAAGTGTGTAGAATTTCAGCATCATTAGTCAAGGCAACCCAGACATCCAGAAAGTTCAATCATGTTATCTGTGTGTACATACGTATGTGCCACCCTGTATCTCATCAACTATTCGATGGATTCATCTGACTTTTGGCAGAGATAGAGGTTCTAGGGTCTAGTTGATGGCATTTTAATTTCAGTTTACCATATACCTTAGTTTTCCAGAAAATTCCAAAAAACCTTATGAGAAGGCATTTTATTGTCATTAAGGGTATGCGAGCACAACAGGGCTATGTATTTTACTGATAATAATTTTTCTTCAGCGCACCTCACACACTTCATGCATAGAGATTTATACTGTAGTGATGAGTTTGGTTGATATGTAGTCATACCCTTAATGACAATAAAAGTGTCAAAATTTGGCAATTTCCTTGCTTTTGTACATTTAGTGTATATGAATTTTCATCTTAACCCTATTAAGGGCATATGATTTCAGTATACTGGCATTTTTCATGGAATGTCACTACTTTTGTAAAGTCTATGCCTCAATACAATGGTCAGTTTTAAGGTTTTTTGGAATTTTCTGGAAAACTAAGATATATGGTAAACTGAAATTAAAATGCCATCAACTAGACCCTAGAACCTCTATCTATGCCAAAAATCAGCTGAATCCATCTATTTTCTACAATATCCACTGCGTCACGGGGCCTTGGAGAAGGACAGAGGTTACAGCGTCTGAAACGTTGTGAGAATAACACTCAAGATGAGAACAGTAGTCTAAATAATCCAAATTATACCAATTATCAATCCTCATCTAAAAAATTCAGAAACATAAAATTAAAGTAATTAAATGAATAAATAAATACATTTAGTGTATATGAATTTTCATCTTAACCCTATTAAGGGCATATGATTTCAGTATACTGGCATTTTTAATGGAATGAGAAATAGATTTTAAAATTTCAAAGAAAAAAAAAAAGAAAGACTGGAAATCTATTAAAGAGAATGACGTACTTAAAAAAGCACTTTGTCAGCCACTCTGCGAAAAGCTGAAACAGCAGAAAAATGTAATATGATAAATCAAGCCGGTTCGGTTTGTAACATCTGCTAAAGAAGGCTTTGAAATTTTACTGTTTTCCAATATATAATTTTTATGTTAAGACATGATGCATATAAATTATATTTACATGGATACATAGAAATATAGCTGCTTGCACAGTATTTGTGCTGTTTCTGTCATTATCCGCCTTTCTGTAACCCTGTTCGGAGATGCAATTAAAAAGAAAGATCCATACCAAAAGATCAAACAGTTTTTTTTTTCTTAAGTAAAATTCGAATGGCAGTATCCGTTGTATTAACATATATAGCTATTTTCAAATATATTTGAGCATGTGTACAAAATATGTAGGCCTACAAGTTCCGCGGCCCGTGCTGAATCTAATGTTCCCATCGTGATATCAAAGGTGTTCGTCATTAATCTAATTCACAACGGGGGTCAAAGCATTAGTGGAACTCAGTTAAATTTTATTGGTAGAAGTGGGTGGGCGGTGATGGGTGTCAGTGTTTTCAATAAAAACTAATTGGTAGGAGGTGAATCATTAGTGTATAAAATATAATGGGCACTTTCTCTGTCAGTCTATCTGTTCGTTAGTAAGAATTTCTATGTCAGTCTATCTGTTCGATAGTAAGAATTTCTCTGTCAGTCTATCTGTTCGTTAGTAAGAATTTTTGTAAACGTAAGAAATACATTGGGAAATTGTCTAATTTCCAAATATCACATATCTTTATCTTAACTACTTTTTTAGAGTAAATAATAAATAAATTAACAATAAACAAAATGGACGCCCAGACTGGGAATCAAAACCGTAACCCTGAGGTCTCCAGTCTTTCTTCCTACCAAAATGATTTGATTCGACATTAAATAACCGGAACAAGGGTTGATATGCGGTACCCCCCCCCAAAAAAAAAGCAACAAACAAACAAACACCATGAATAAATATTTGAAGATATAAAAGACTTGATGAATAAAAACTTTTACCAAAATGATCGTATTCAGCATTAAATGACCCGAAAAGGGTTGATATGCCGTAAAACAAAACAACCAGATCAAACACCATGAATCAATATTTTAAGACATAAAGAACTTGAAGCAAAGATTATGAAAACTGATTGAATTATATAGATAGATAAGTTGGCAGTGGAAAAGCCAAAATTCAACGTTTGAAAAAATATTAAGTAATGGAGAGTGAAAAGAAGTTCGTGTAAAAAAGATATATGGTTTGTCTAGTTGGTAATTGTCCGTTGATAAGGTGTCCAATGAAAGGAGATTTAGATGGAGAAGAAGGGTTTTCGTGAAGGCAGCATGGAAAAGCGTTCAAAAATGAAGTAACTCCAATAGTGAGATGTTGAGTTCAAATCGTAGGTGGACCGCACTTAATCAAAATTAATTATGAGAAATCGGGCCGTTTTAAAAATACTTCTGTGGGCCGGAAAAGGAATTAAAGTTGAATTGTGTACAGTTGACGTTGGCAGTCATATTTTATTCTATTTTATTTTATTCTCTCTCTCTCTCTCTCTCTCTCTCTCATTCTCTCTTTATATATATATATATATATATATATATATATATATATATATATATATATATATATATATATATATAAACTCATAAATTATAGACTTTTTGTTGGAATGTTACATATTCGAAACAAAAACCAACTGAGCTATTTCGCAAAGATTATGAAAACTGATTGAATTAACTTACTTATTCAAAACAAATTTATTTTGCCTATTGGGTTATGGTTAGGGTTAGAGTTAGGGTTATATAAACGTTTCATTGTAGCTTACTTGTAGGTAAACTTTTATCGTACTACTAACTTCTACTCATGCTTGTTGATAATCAACACGTCTGGACTAGAATCCAATTGTAATTTTACATTTTTATTCAGGATGTTTATCTGTACATAGTTTCTCATAATTCTGCCGCCTTGTTTGTTCGTTTTTGTGGATTTAATCCGAGTTTTATTTCCTCTATTCGTTCTGCAATGTGGCTGGCTTTATTACAAATTAGACAGGTTTTAAAACGGTATGGACAATCCGTTACCCAAAGAAGGGTACACAGCGGTAATTTATTCTGTTTTTTATTGGGCTGGTTTGTTTTTATAGGAGCGTGAAAATAATCCCTTTTATTGTTTTGAGTTGTTTTTGAATTGTGTTTTCTGACGTACGTTTCTTATGCGCACAATGTCTGACTCTTCAATGTCGTTGGAATCTTGTTTAACACGAATCTCTGGCAGTCTTCGGCTAATTTCTATAATGTTAAATTTGGTTCACTTTCTAACTTGTTTAAAACCGTACGTCTCATTACTGCATTTTTTCTGATACAAGTCCTTGCACAAAAACTAAACATGTAAAGTTATCTGCGCTAAGTTCAGCTAATTTGAAATCGTCACAGTGTTCATTAACGATTGACGCGAACGTTGCGTAGTCTTTGCCATATTTTTTGATTAAATTCAAATACTTCCACTGTTTGTGGAACAGAGAAGTCTAAGGGCTGAATATTTTTGTTAAAAGATTAACAGCTTCAGAAAAAGTCAAGTCGCTCGTTTTTCGGGGTAAAGTAAAGTCCACCAATTATAAGAGACAGTATTTTTTAAAAGTTGAAGAAAAGATTGTCAAGTCTTAATATGTTCCTTTGAACAATGGACGCAAATAAATATATTTTCACAGTTTTCTTATGATTTTTAAACCTTAGATGTATGAAGAAAATGATTTGGTGAATGGTGTTAGTAAATATGAAGAAGCTTTCAAGAAGTGTGTAATGATGAAAATATAAAGAATTACTGTCATTGAATCTTTAGCATTGGAAAAACAATTATGAATAAAAGGTGTTACAAATGCAACTCATTTGCTTACTCATATTGGTGAGTCTGATCAATTTTCACAATCTATTTTGTATTGATCCTCACACCTTCTGAAATATGAAGCAAAGGTTTTATCCTCGAAATTATCAATTGCACTCCAATGGCATTCTGAGAAAAAGCATATTCGTTCTCAGTATTTTGACCACATTTTTGCGAAAAAGCATAGTTTTTTTTTTCAATTTTGCTCTAGTTTTTAGTCGGATTTTTTGCTGTTTTTCCAGTAGAAGCTTTTGAAATCTTCAGTTTTTCTTCAGCTTTTTTTTGTTGCATTTGGAATTTTACGAGTTCTGTTAACGTTTGCTTTACAATCTTCCATGTTTAAAATGAGTCTTTATAGAATACGGCTTTTTAGTTCTTTCTTTTATATTACGTTGCTAAATGTAATCTTAGTTGTAAAAAGAGAAACCTGTTTTTCTTTGACCAACAAAAAAATCACTTAAATTTCCGCATAACCGTAGAATTTACGGCCAGCATTTTAGTTAACAGAAAAAAAATAAAAGTACGCTTTTAATTTTTCTTTTCTTTCGGAGACAGGACTTTTATTTTTGAGAGAAAAGAAAATATTATGTATTCCTTTTTTGTTAAAAATTAACACAGTGCCGGAATAGCAATAAAAAATCACTGACCTTTCTTCTTTACGTGTTTTCTTTGGTATTTTTGGTCCAGTTTTTTTCCGTTGATTTCTCCACGTTTGTCCTTTTTTAACGTACTAAAAAAACTTAATATACTTCGTCGTCAGTTGTTGTGTCCGGTGTAAGTTCGAAATACCTCGTCGCCAGTTGTTGTGACCCTGTAAAGAGTAGTTGTACGTCAGTCTTGACTGGCAATATAGACTGGTGTGGTTCCAATACTCAGTATTTATGGTGAGTGAAGAGTCCAAGTAGCCCGTAAGATACCATAACATTAAATTTACGTGCTTACCAAATGATGGTTGAATAAAAATTTTAAAATCTTTTCATTTGATTATATCTTTTTTAAGAAATCGGATTTTAGGAGTTAAATTTCAATATTACGATATTGTTTGCACAATTTGGGAAAAAATGCGAAAAAAAGCCTCCCGGGCAACGCCAGGTATGTACAGCTAGTATATATATATATATATATATATATATATATATATATATATATATATATATAGTGTTAGAGTGAAATAAATCCCAGAAAATAATCCGGGTATGAGAGCTCAATGTAAAAAATATTTTCTTAAATTTTATTATTATTATTATTATTATTATTATTATTATCAAATAATTTATATAAAATGGTATGGACTTACGATTACTTTCCTCAGAAAGCACGTTGACCTTAGGGTAAATTGAATTGTTTTATTTTTAAATTGATATAGACTAGATTGATATATATATATATATATATATATATATATATATATATATATATATATATATATATATATATATATATATATATATATATATATATATGACATGGTCTCTAACCTTGGTTGTCTGATAATCTATTTTCAGTTTTTTCTTTCCTTCTATCCTCCCACCTCCAAACTGATTTATCAATCGCCAGACGGATAATTTGAATTTCCGGCTTTCAGTGACGATTTGAAGGAGCTTGGGGTTGGGCGATTGGGGGGGGGGGGGGCTAGACAAATTGACCTCGTTTAGGATACCTCAACTTCCTGCCTCATACCCTATATATCTTCCATGGTAAATCATACAATTTACCCCTCTCTATATATATGTATTGCTCTCTTTCCCCCTCACTGTATTATCTTCCGTTATAAATTGTGCAATCTCCCCCTCTCTCTCTATATATATATATATATTAAATATGTTGTCACTCTCCCCCTCAATATACGTCTTAAATAGTTCATTTTCCCATCTCTCAAGATATGTATTAAATATGTTGTCGCTCTCTCTATATGTATATTAGAATGGTGAGTGTGAGTTTCTCTTTTTTCATTTTCAAAAATATAATCACCCTACTTGGATGCTTGAAAAGACCATAGGGTCGAAATAAATTATTGCACCGGTGATTATGTGATTCCATGTTACTTTATATATATATATATATATATATATATATATATATATATATATATATATATATATATTGCTATGAAATTTTTTTTATTCAATATTAAAGTGTATTTTACCCACAGACAACGTCGTTTCGGACTTATATCCTCATCAGTGCAGGAGGTGGTGGTTTCTGGCGTCAGACGGGTTTGAACGCAGTTCGTAGATTCAGACGAGAATCACGAGCATACAACCTAATCCATTATGCCACTGGAAATCACCACAGACATTACAGAAATTAAGATAGATTTAAAGCCAAGAGACGGGATTTAAACGTCCTGAGATTAAGAGTGCTTTGCTTTCATAGCTTAACGACCTCAGATTTTTATAATTTCAGAAAGTGCTCGACAATTAAGATTTATTTATATTAAAGGGACCATTGCTATGAATATTTTTTTATTAAATATTAAAGTGTACTTTACCCATATATATATCTTGGATTTAGTTAGTTTCTCTGGGAATTCAAACTGCATTTTTTTTTTAAATGACTCAAAGCTTCTTTAGACTATATATATATATATATATATATATATATATATATATATATATATATATATATATATATATATATATATATATATATATATATATATATATATAGTCTAAAGAAGCTTTGAGTTATTTTAAACAAAGAGACAAAAAAAAAGAAGGAAAATGCAGTTTAAATTCCCAGAGAAACTAACTAAATCCAAAATAGTGCAGACTTAACATTCGTTGGAAAATTCATAAATAAATAAAATATATAATAGTAAGTAAATAAAATAAAAAGGGGGATTCAAGTATCTAACAGTGAAACAAAAACAGGAGACCTTAACGTAAGCGTCTAATATTAACACGGGGATCATCAGCTGTTTACCATGTAACTGTTTCGGAGATTTAAAAACAGGACAGTTATAATATGCATGGCTCTCCAATGGTACTGATCAAACTACCATTTCCCCAATAATCAAGTGTCGAAATAAGTCAGTATATATATATATATATATATATATAGTCTCGGAAGTTTCTCAACCATTAAAACTATATAAAAAAAAAAAAAAAAAAAAAAAAATAATAAAATAAAAAAAACAAACTTATAGTCTCAAGTCTTCCAGTGGAAAATCACTCATGTAAGTCAATTTATTTTTTACAGTTATTATATTAGTTAGTTTCTAACACTATTTTAAGGGATCATCAGTTGTTTACCATGAAAAACTGTTTCGGGAATTTAATTTATATATATATATATATACATAAACTCTTTAATCTCTGTATTGTCATCTGATTTCAAGTACGCCCTCATAAAACATTTTTTCAAAAACAAGGTTCGTCGAAACGTCTGTGACAACTACCGGGGGATTTCTCTGTTGTCAGTTGCAGGGGAGATTTTAGCTCGACTTATTCTTAACAAGATAATTCAGCATCTTATCGTTAGAATTCACCCGGAATCGCAATCAAACTGGCCGTGGTATTATTGACATGATCTTCTCCCGTTGCCGAGAAAGTGAGAGAGAAAAATCAGGAATTGTACGTGGTGTTCGTGGACTTAACCAAGACCTTTGACACTGTGAACATAAAGGAAGGAAGGTGCTCAAGAAACCCGGTATTCCTGACAACTTGCTCACTGTCATCATGTCTTTCCACCAGGATATGAGGGGTGCTGTGGTGTTTTACAGGGAGGTTTCTGAACCGTTCGATGTTTCCAATGGTATGAAGCAGGGTTGCGTCATGGCACCGGTTCTCTTTGCATTGTTTTTACCAATATGCTTGTACTGATTCGACTTGTGGTGTTCAGTTCTAATTTTGCTCAACCATCGTGCATTTCAGAGCGAGAATTTGTGTGCGCTCGAATGGCATATATGATCATGGACGCAACATCTCTTGGGAAGGCTCAGAAAATTGTGGATCTCTTCTCGGCTGCTTTTGGACTCACCATCAGCATAAGGAAGACTGAGGTTGTGCATCAGCCTTCCCCTACTCCCAAACAGATCAGAGGTGTAAAGCAAAAACCACCAATTCCCAATAACAATAGATTGGAAAAGCCTAAAGTATTTGGGAAGGACTGTGAAGTCGCTTGATGATGAAAATGTCAACCGCATATACAAAGCATCTAATGCATTTGGTAAGCTTTACCATTGCCTTTGGTGCCAGAGAGGTGTGAAACTAGACACCAAGATCCAGGTCTATAAGGCTGTCATTCTTTCCGTCCTTTTGTATGCATTTGAGACGGGGACTCCATATCGATCGCAGATTATTCAACTCGACAAACACTGTCTTCGCTCCATATGTGGATAGGCACTTGAGAAAAAGAAAAAAACGGGGAAAAAGAAGGGGGATTTAGCCTGGCCTGTTTCTTGCATCCGCGAGTGAAACGTCTTTAATCTTTTGTTTTTTTATTCTCGGCCTATCTGTATTGCTTCATGTCTATCGACAGAAGTTGATGCTGGGCTCCTCAGCGGAATAATAACAGGTTGCATGTGCGAATTTTAAAGCCCTGGAAGTTATTCAAACGTTGCGCTGTGGACGGTTTAATTTGGTTTGATTTTTTGGGAGGAGGGGGGGGGGGGCTATGTTGAGATTGACCTAAGGATATGTATTCCGCCGGATGTGGGGGATTCCCTTTTCCTTTTCCCCTTTTTTTTTCCAACTTTTTGGATTGCACCGGACTTGATTCTTGTGGGAGCGCATCACAGCTACCACATATTACCGAGTTGTTGGAGCTGTCTTTTGAATTTGTTTTCCTTTTTTACCTTCTTAAATGATTTCAACTAGGTCAATTTCCTGTGGGGTATTGTCAGTTGTTGAGGTCAATATCTTAGGATTTGTATCTCTCCTGATGAACTACCTAGCAAGCACATGGAATGTGAGGACTTCCCTTGTTTTGTCCTTTATCCTCACATTCTATGAGTAATGTTTCTGACAAAGGGGGAATAATTGCTGTTTTCTGGGTTAGAATCTAACACTTATCGTTGGCTAGTTTTTGGCCTTGAAGTAGTAGTATTTTTAGCTCATTACATCAAACGGCTTCATACTTTGTCTGGAGCGATTTCCATAAAAATCAACCCATTACTTGATTAGAAATCTTAGGGCAAATGTATTATTTCGTGGAATTTACGTAGGTTAGACAGCAGACATTAAATTAATACTTAATAATAAAAATGGTGGTGTCATAAATTTTTTAATTTTTTGAAACATGAAAATTTTTCTTTGAAAAATAATTTGTCTGATTTAATATTTATTCTTTGAATAAGTTCATTCTTTCCGGTCTACATCGAATGAAAAGACTAGTATCAGTTATACTGCATGGAAATATCTCTTGGTTTATAAACACAAGAAGACAAATTCCTATTCTTAGGCAGTTTTATTCTTTATATGAACATTTCATTATCATCACCTTTTGGTTGATTCGTCCTTCAAGCCATCTAAATATTGCATTCAGTCTGCAAACAAAACAAGTGCACTCTATTTCTTATTCAACACTCTTTCTACAAACTCACTCCTGAAATATTTCTCCCACTTTATGTCTTCCTCGTCAGACCACTGTTAGAGTATTGATTTACTCCTCTCCAGGAGTTAGGCACAAGGCCAGTTTTTTTCTTACTCCCACAAGTAAGATGTGACCCAAGGTCGGGTCGAGAAAGTGGGGTTTAAAAATTGCCTGAGCAGCCCCGTCGGCATTCCCCGGTAGAGCGCCTCAGACAGTAAGCAATAAACTTACTCCTCCCCAAAGAGGGGAGGCAAAGCCTGGGAAGGTGGACCTCCCAGAACTGCACAGGACAGACCCATTGACCGGCGTAAATCAAGCCCCGAAGGCCAAGACAACACCAGTATGGGGTGCAGTATCCATCGGAACAGATACTACACTTTGATCTTAGCCAAAAGACACTGTTAGAGTATGGTGTCCAGATCTCTGCTCCATATCTAATACGTATTACCCAGCATCTAAAGAAAGTTCGACTACCAGCTGCTGGAATGGTGCAAGTACTATAAGATCTGTCCTACAAAAACCGACTCAAGAAGCTTAACCTTTTCTCCCTTGAGCGCCATTGTTTATGCGGTGATCTCATTTTGGCCTACAATCTTCTCATTGGCCATTATGATCTACCTCAGGGTGTACTATTCATTCCTGCACCAGAAAGATGTCTATGCGGGCATTACCAGAAACTTTTTCAGAGAAGGGACTTTTTCTCAATCAGAATTCCTGGACTTTAAATGTGCCAATGATTTAATTGTTTTATTTTATTTTTGTCGTTGCGATTTTTATTGAACTGAATTGAAGTGAATGTTTCCTCGTTTTTATTTATTAAAAAAAAAAATTTTTTTTTCGACAGCAAAACATCTTCATTGAAAGTAAAAGAACATTTTTTATTTCTTGAATTGAAGTGAATGTTTCCTCGTTTTTATTTATTAAAAGAAAAAAATTTTTTTTTCGACAGCAAAACATCTTCATCGAAAGTAAAAGAACATTTTTTATTTCTTGAATTGAAGTGAATGTTTCCTCGTTTTTATTTATTAAAAAAAAAAAATTTTTTTTTCGACAGCAAAACATCTTCATTGAAAGTAAAAGAACATTTTTTATTTCTTGAATTGAAGTGAATGTTTCCTCGTTTTTATTTATTAAAAGAAAAAAATTTTTTTTTCGACAGCAAAACATCTTCATTGAAAGTAAAAGAACATTTTTTATTTCTTGAATTGAAGTGAATGTTTCCTCGTTTTTATTTATTAAAAGAAAAAAATTTTTTTTTCGACAGCAAAACATCTTCATTGAAAGTAAAAGAACATTTTTTATTTCTTGAATTGAAGTGAATGTTTCCTCGTTTTTATTTATTAAAAAAAAAAAAATTTTTTTTCGACAGCAAAACATCTTCATTGAAAGTAAAAGAACATTTTTTATTTCTTGAATTGAAGTGAATGTTTCCTCGTTTTTATTTATTAAAAAAAAAAATTTTTTTTCGACAGCAAAACATCTTCATCGAAAGTAAAAGAACATTTTTTATTTCTTGAATTGAAGTGAATGTTTCCTCGTTTTTATTTATTAAAAAAAAAAAAATTTTTTTTCGACAGCAAAACATCTTCATTGAAAGTAAAAGAACATTTTTTATTTC
This sequence comes from Sepiola atlantica, assembly GCA_963556195.1. NCBI lineage: Eukaryota > Metazoa > Mollusca > Cephalopoda > Sepiida > Sepiolidae > Sepiola > Sepiola atlantica. The sequence goes on from OY744550.1 coordinate 61,293,862, forward strand.
TTGAATTGAAGTGAATGTTTCCTCGTTTTTATTTATTAAAAAAAAAAATTTTTTTTTTCGACAGCAAAACATCTTCATCGAAAGTAAAAGAACCTTTTTTATTTCTTGTTAGTAACATTTTAGTCACTTTTGCTTATAATAAATCCGTGTGATATTATGATATCACACGTCTTGATAGAATGCCGCAGCTGATGAGAACGCGTGGCTATGCATAATGAAATAGAAATCAATGAATGCCCCTCTTCAATAATATTACCTGTTGGCCAAGGGAAACAGTTCAATCAATAAGTGTGATATAAATAAAATTGAATAATCCAACCCAACCAAGGCACTTTTTCCACTGAGATGTAAGGGGGCTACTGTGATTAGGGGTCATATTTATAGGGGGGCAACCATAAGTTAAAATGAATCAGTATTGTACAGGGCCGGCGGGACAGTTATAAAAGTGTGTGTGTGTGGGGGGGGCTTCTCCTAAAATGAGGGGGGGCCGGTTAAACACATGCATATTTAACTTAATTATTGATGACCGTAAAGTGGGGGGGGGAGCCCAAGTTAAAAAGTGAGGGAGCTGCCCCCCCCCCCCCCCCCCCCGGTGCTGCCGTCCATGTTGTACATTTTTCTTTTTTTTTTGACTTGCAGAAACTCAAATAAAGACAATTCTCTAACCCGGCAGATAATTAATAATCTTTTTAAAAAGCTTTTATTCACCCTAAACAAGGCATATTTGCAACTGATACGTTAGGTGCTACTGTGATTAAGGGGCCATATTTATAGGGAGCATCCTAAGTTCGTATGAATCAGCATGGTACATTAAGCATTGTTCAAATTTGGATTATTAAGGGAGCAGAGATTGGATTACATGTTGGCCAATCCACTGACGCCTAAAGGGAGAAAAGAAACAGCCAATCAATGAGTGAGACATAAATACAATGCAAACTTACTTATTCGACAGGACCTGCACATCCTGTTGTGAAGTTGCAAATGTACCCGTGTGTACCATCTTACACACTGCAAGCTGATTAAAAATAAAAAGAAGAACATGTAAAAAAAAATAAAAACACAAACGCAAAAGAACAAAACCGAAAACACAACTTAATTTCAATTTACCTGCGGTTGGCCAGTGTTACAAAGCTATGTGGGTTGGTTTCCACACTCTAGGATTTTTCTTAATATTATTATTATTTCTTACTCACTTGTACTTCTCACACGAATTATTACATGTGATCAGACATTGGTAAAAAGAAATAGAGGGTTTTCCCTGGAGTCCGAGTGACAGCAAGTATTGACGGATTTTTGGTACTCTCTGCAACCTGTTCTTGGTTTTTTGGCTAAGATCAAAGTGTAGTATCTGTTCCGATGGATACTGCACCCCATAGACTGGTTTTGTCTTGGCCTTCGTGGCTTGATTTACGCCGGTCTATGGGTCTGTCCTGTGCAGTTCTAGGAGGTCCACTCTCCCAGGCTTCGCCTCCCCTCTTTGGGGAGGAGTAAGTTTATTGCTTACTGCCTGACGCGTCACTACCGGGGAATGCCGACGGGGCTGCCCAGGCAATTTTTAATGGCCAGAGTGCTCACCTCTCGGGCACTGGCTTTTCAACCCCCACTTTCCGACCCGACCTTGGGTCACATCTTACTTGTGGGAGTAAGATAAAAACTGGCCTTGTGCCTAACCTCCTGGAGAGGAGGTAAATAAATACTCTCTGCTTCGTACGATCAAGATTGCATATCATTTTGTATCCTCGCAACAATCATTTACGATTGGAATATATATTCTCGGCAACATGGTGAGTAACATGAGCTCATTATTTCTGTTGTAAATTTCAACATTTAAGTGATGCATGTAAATAAAGTTAACTATGTGCATATGTTTATAGATTTCAATATATAGGATTCACTCCTAAACTAATTTTTTTAAAAAGCTCTGCTTCGTACAATCACCATTGGATATCATTCTGTAATCTCGCAACAGTCGTTTATCATTGAGTTATAACAACCAATAGCTTTCTCTGATATTTGAGTTACAATAAGCCTTCTCGTTATCCGGTTAAGTTGGCATACTAAGAGCATTCGTTAAGGGGCCGAAAGACCAGAGTTCAATCCTTGGTCGAGTCATACCAAAAACTCAACAAAATGGTACTTGATACCCCCTTGTTAAAGCACTCAACATAATAAGGTGAAGGATCAAGGGTAAGTGGAGTAATCCTGGGAAAGGAGTGGCGCCTTCCCCTACATCTCGGTGTAAGTAGCTAATGAAAAGGGAGCCTTTGGGTCGCCCTCGACTATGGCTGACCACTAGAACTCAGCATTACAAGGTGAAGGATCAAGGGTAAGTGGAGTAATCCTGGGAAAGGAATGGCGCCCTCCCCTACATCTCGGTATAAGTAGGTAATGAAAAGGGAGCCTTTGGGTCGCCCTCGACTATGGCTGACCACTTGAACTCAGCATTACAAGGTGAAGGATCAAGGGTAAGTGGAGTAATCCTGGGAAAGGAATGGCGCCCTCCCCTACATCTCGGTATAAGTAGGTAATGAAAAGGGAGCCTTTGGGTCGCCCTCGACTATGGCTGACCACTTGAACTCAGCATTACAAGGTGAAGGATCAAGGGTAAGTGGAGTAATCCTGGGAAAGGAATGGCGCCCTCCCCTACATCTCGGTATAAGTAGGTAATGAAAAGGGAGCCTTTGGGTCGCCCTCGACTATGGCTGACCACTTGAACTCAGCATTACAAGGTGAAGGATCAAGGGTAAGTGGAGTAATCCTGGGAAAGGAATGGCGCCCTCCCCTACATCTCGGTATAAGTAGGTAATGAAAAGGGAGCCTTTGGGTCGCCCTCGACTATGGCTGACCACTTGAACTCAGCATTACAAGGTGAAGGATCAAGGGTAAGTGGAGTAATCCTGGGAAAGGAATGGCGCCCTCCCCTATATCTTGTTGCTCATGAAAAAGGGAGCCTTTGGGTCGCCCTCGACTATGATCGACCATTTTTATTTTTTTAAAGCCTTTTCGGGATTCCAGCCCTTTCTGTGAACTTCCAGTGGAGGTCTGGTTGGTGCTTTCCCTCCTTGTCTTTTCTCGTCTCTTAGACCCTGAATTACTATTTTCTGCGATGCCAACTGATATTGGCGCCACTGTGTGTTTAAAAAAATGTTTTGACGATTTAAATCTGCCTGAATAAGGTAGGTAGATTGTTATGATATTTCACAAGAAAGACATTATTTTGGATAACGATTTGTTTTTATGGAAATCACTCCAGACAAGGCATGAAGCCGCTTAATATAAGAAGCTAACAAAAACAAAAGATAATTATCGCAAAGACAGGAAATGTCTACTGACAATAGTCTTAAAGAGACCAAGGCTATAAGTAGACGGAAAACAGTCAACAGGATGAGAGTTCCACAAGCATGCAGTTCTTGGAAAGAAACTACTGGAATAGGAAGCTGTATTATATCAAGGTATCAAAACAGCAAATTGGCAAATACCACTAGACCAACGAGTCAAACGAGCTGCAACAAAAGAAGCAGAGAATAGATCAGACAATTCTGAAGAACACATGGCATAATGGTATTTATAGAAAAGACTGAGACTAGCAACATCACGTCTGTAAGAGAAAAGGTGTAGAGAAGAAGAAAGGATGCGGGCCAATCAAATTACAGATACATTTCTGCATCTTATCAAGAACCCTCAAATGGGACAGAGATTCACCAGGCCAAATATGACAACAGTATTCCATACATGGTCTGATTGTGAATTTGTAGAGATAGAGAATATCCTCTGGTGTGAGAAAGTGTTTGTAGCGATAGAGAGAAACGACTTTACAAGAAGCAGAAAGAGAAATGGATCTAAGATATGAACTTCAAGAAAGATTTGATGAGAGAGAAAGACCAAGAAGTTTCAGAGTTGATTTCTCCTCAAGAGCAGAGCCATCCATGAGAATCTCAGGAAGAAAAGGGACACACCTACGATTGAAAGACACGAGCTGAGTCTTAACAATATATAACGAAACAAGGCATTTCATACCCCAATCCACAACTGAACCCAGGTAAATATTCTGATCGCATAGATTAATCTTATATATAAAATCAAGTGATTTCTACCCCTATTTAATCGACTACTTAACTACCCCTGTTAGCAAAATCTGCATATGCAAATCTGTTTCGACAACCGGCTATGAAAATACGTACTTCGTGTTTTTAGAAAATGTGCATTCCTTTAATTCGCTATCAATAATTCTAAAATTTTCTACCGGCCAGACAGCTTCTCCTTACATAGTAATCCATACAAAAAGTCGGAGGTATTTTCACTCTCAAACTCTGGTCTACTATTGCTGAAACCACCTAAAACAAAGAATTCTTGCTCATTCGAAAACTATTACTGACACAAAAAGTCGGAGGTATTTTCACTCTCAAACTCAGGTCTACGATCACTTACACCACCTTACACAAGGGAGTCTTGTATATATATATATATATATATATATATATATATATATATATATATATAGTAAGCAGTGAAAATATATATGGCAATCAAGCTACACAGAGGCTCCCGTGTTTCATCTGAATCGTCAGGCTAAATGCAGGCATTTAGCCTGACGATTCCCCCCGGGGATGAAACACGGGAGCCTCTGTGTAGCTTGATTGCCATATATATGTTCACTGCTTACTACCTAGCTCTACTTACGTATCGAGCACTGTTGAAGTAAATACTGAAAACTGATACATAAAAAATTATATCTCCTTATAATATTTTATGTGGATACATGAAGTACTAATATATATATATATATATATATATATATATATATATATATATATATATATATACTAGCAGGGCTACCCGGCGATGCCCGGATGCAGAATCAAAAAGAGTTCCCTTTATAAATATATATGATGGACTCTCCCGTCGATTTCGACGTATGAGTGCCCTGCCAGGGGCTGCCCGCGCGTGAATTTGTAATTGCAAGGGTTGCGCAATCTCCAACAACCGCTCTCCTGAGTCGGCATTGCTTGATTCCAATGGCAAATAGTAATACAAGACGACTGGAAACAATGCCGAGATAAGCAGAGAGCACATACAGCACCTGGTATTCCCAAATGGTCACCCATTTAGTACTGGCCAGGCTCGACGCCGCTTAACTTCGGTGTGTCAACGTGATTGTGCCATATATATATATATATATATATATATATATATATATACAGACACACATATATATATGTATATATATATATATGTATGTATGTGTGTGTGTGCGTAAATAAATATATATATATATATATATATATATATATATATATATATATATATATATATATATATATATATACATATATATATATATATAACTCAATGTCTGTATGTATGTGTGTGGGTTCCCTATAGAAAAAAAGTTAGTGAATCTAAAAAAATCTAAAAATGTATTCTAATGTAAAATTCACCGAGAAAGTTTATGGACGTATTCTCGAATCTCTAAATTCACTACTAAGGGGCCTATAAGGCAGAAATCATCATGAGGAGGGGGGGGCGATTATTTCAGTTAGTTTCAGCTAAATTTCAATTTAATTATGTATTAATTTAAATAGAAAACAATTAAGTCATTCCCGAAAAAAAAAACTGCAAGTCATTTGTGGAGGGGGTGGGAATTAAAAATTCTAATGCGATAATTCTAGGAAGGAGGAGGGTGACTAACCCAGGCTTTATTTAGCCAACTCATAATTAAAAACAAGAAACGAGTCAGCATTTTTTAGATTTTACATTTTAGTGGACACTGTTTGACAGTGTCTGCCAATGTCCACCACTGTCAACCAGTCCCGCCAGTGTCCGCCAGTCCCGCCAGTGTCCGCCACTGTCTGCTATTGGCAGCCCTATAAAGAAATCGCCAGCTCAATTCAAAACACGAAATGATTAAGTATTTTTTAGATCTTATATTTTAATGGACACTGCCCGCCAATGGCCGCCAATGCCC
>OY744550.1:61304826-61472326 GCA_963556195.1 Sepiola atlantica
AACCGAAGAAATCAAGGTAACCTTTGAGATCTATTTGAGATTTGTTTGAGAACTGTTTTAAAGACGTTAAGATACGTGTAATTCTAAGAGACGTTTAATGAAAAAAGGCTTGAGATGCCGTGAAAATATTCGTAATTGAAAAAGGCCTGAGATGCTGTAAGCGGCAGTGGTTTTGGAGAGGCCGTGATTGAAAGAGGGCTGAGATGCCGTGAAAAGATTCGTAATTGAAAAAAGGCCTGAGATGCCGTTAAAAGATTTGTAATTGAAAAAAGGCTGAGATGCCGTAAGTTGATGAGTGAAGCTTTAAGACTGTGGTCCGAATTTATAGAAAAAGAAAGAGAAAAATAAGAACGAATTTTATAGAGAAAAAGTGATAGACTGTTCGAATTTTATAAAATGAAAATGACTTATAGAATAAAATGAAAATGAAAATGACTTATAGAATTTTAATGATTATGAAAACGACTATGAAAATGATATAGATGTGAATTGTATCATCGGAGGCGCTGGGGGGAGAGATTGAAATCACCATTAATCCTCTCGTGAACGTTTCGCGTTGTTTTCGGCCGGAGAGGATGAGATCCGAACGGCTGAGGTGGTTTTGAAGAAATGCCTCAGTCCGGAAGGATTTCCGCGTGAGGTGATGGAGAAGATCTCTCTCTCTCCCCCCCCCCCTGTATGCAACATATATATAATTGGTTGCCGTGTCCTGCTATTTCCACAAGAAATAGGTTGAAACGAACCGCGTTGCTACAACGGAAATCTTGGGGTCCAGAGGCGAGCGAAGACAGAGAGAGAGAGAGAGAGTGATGTCATCGAACAGTGAGTACCTCGTAATTTTTATGTGGAATAGATAAAGTTTAAAAAAAAAAAAAGAAGAAAAAAAAGGAACTCTTACGAAGTTAAAGTAATAGAAAAAGAAAAAAAACAAAGGAGACACGAGGGAGAAATTGTTAAGATTCACAAAAAAAAAGAAAGAAAGAGAAAGAGAGGAAAGAACGCACGCACACACACATTTATTAGATTGCGCAGAAAGAGATTTTGTTAATTGTTAAAATTCACAAAAAAAAAAAAAAAAAAAAGAAAGAAGAGGAAAGAAAAACGCACGCACACACAATTGTTAGATTAAAATAAAAAAAGAAAGAAAAAAAAAGAAAGACACATTTTGTTAAGAAAAGTACATTCTAGTTAGAAAGAAAAGGACGATTTGCCGTAATTATGTTTTTTTGGTGTTGTGTTTTAAGAATTTGTTGCTAAGATTCACAAAAAAAGAAAGAAAAAAAAAGAAAGACACATTTTGTTAAGAAAAGTACATTCTAGTTAGAAAGAAAAGGACGATGTGCCGTAATTATGTTTTTTTTGGTATTGTGTTTTAAGAATTGTTGCTGTAGTTTTTTTTTTCTGGTTTGTGTTGGTGGGAGACGAAGGCGAAGGGCGGTGACGGGCGAAAAAAGAAAGAAAAAGGAGAAACGAGGGAGGTATGCAATTAAAAAGAGAGAGAGAGGGGAGTTGAGATGTTAAAAGAGATTGTTTAAAAAGAATGTGCACGCGAGGACGGGTGTGCGTGTTTAGAAAAAAGAAAGAAAGAATGTATATGCTTCTTAAAAAGAGAGAGAGAGGAAGAAGTGAAATGTAAAAGAGATTGTTTAAAAAAAAAAAATGGGCGCACGAGGTCAGAATATGCTTGTTAGAAAGGAAGAGAGAGAGAGAGAGAGAAAGAGGGCGCCCGTGGGCCTTGAAAACTGCTATGAAGGTGGCAGAAAAATGGCGACGACAGCGGCGACGGGTGATCTGGTGCCGTCCGGGCCGGAGCTTGGCGGCATGTCGACCCGCTGTGGTGAATTGTATTGTATTGTGTTGTGGAGATATGTTCTCCATTGGTTCTGTCGGTTTTGGTTTTATTTTTTTGTTGTTGTTGGGTGGAATGAATTTTATTTTGTTTTTTTTTTTTGATGTTTTTTGATGTTTTTTGATGTATTTTGATGTATTTGTTACATGGAGGATTCCGGGTTTCCAATGCTTGAGTAAATGAGGTTTTACTATTTAGAGGATGGAGAAATTTAAGAATGTAATTGAAAAAAAACAAAAGAAAAACAGTTCTTAAATTGAATGTTACGTGGGTCAGCCGGGCGAATTGAGTTGATTAGGTTCGGGCAGCTGGTGGCAGCTAGAGTGGGTTTGGGTCGGATCGCGGAAACCCTTGGACAGGGTTGATTTTATCGGGAAAAATCCCCGTGTACAGAGTATGTACAGGCTTGGAAAGTCAATGAGGGATTCCCGGCGTTTGCTCGTATGCTCTCTTTTATAGGGTACCCATGGGTTAGTGGCGAGGCTTTTGGTAAAGCCTGCATACGTTAAAATTGCGAACGGGAGTAATGACGGTGATATGGTCATTCTGTGGGACCACGAGAAAAGGAAGGTGGTCAGTTATGGAAATTGTTGTTTTTGTGACCCAGGTGTGCCCAACTGCGCCGATAGAGTGTGTGAAAGTTGTGTGAAATGTTAAGCTTTGAAATTGTGGTCCCAAATTTTTTTTGTGGATTTTGGATGTTTGCCGACGAGTGTGCTGCGAAGATACCCCACCCCCTCACCGCATAGATAAGGACACGGGAAGGGAACGCATAGAATTGGTGTCTGCTCAACACCAGTGGGGATGGAGTTAAGCTGGGGTGTGGTGTGACTCGGGTGCGCGCGTCGCGGGCGGATAGAACCATGGGGATCGATTTAAAAAAAAAAAAAGAGGTACCGGGTGTTAATTGGATTTAATTGTAAGATTATAGGTTGGGCCTAGTTTTTGGTCATTCGGCGTGTTCCGGGAGCAGAGATGATTCGATGTGACATTTCGCTCAATACCGTATCGACTAGATAGATCCATGGGATGGGGTCCTCCACGTTTAATGAACAGGGCTGGGAGTTAGACATGAGTGATTGTTCGCGGACGTTTGCGCCGGGGCACTGGGATGTTCGAAGTATATGGTCCAGATTAGACAGTGATAGGAAAACGGTACCTTTTGTAATTTTGAGAGGCTGACCATTTAAGTTTACAGGTTAAGGAAAGGGGTTTCTGTTTTTGCGCCCCCATATCGCGGCAATACGCCCGATCAGCAATCGGTCGTGTACCGATGATTAGATGAATATGTGCGTGTGTATTTAAAAAAAAAAAAAAGTGTTGGTGATGGATTTGGATATTTGTGTAAATTTCTTCAGGGAAGAAATTTTGAAAGATAAGGTGGAGAGGAGTGTTATATTATGACGGGCCCTGTATTTCAAACGGGTAGATTAACTAGTAGCAAATAGCTAGTTTTGTTATTCGAAAAATAGGCTTTGTTTCTGGACTCAGAAATGAGTCATAGAAGTGTTTGATCTAGGAGCAGTCATAACAAATCTGGAGAAACCTGACGTGACCTTTTGAGTCAGAGATCAGTCAGTCGTTTTGTCCCCAGATTGCGCGTGGGAACGAGAATCACGTGACCACAGAAAAACAACAACTTAGTTTTAGAAATGAGTCTGTGCCTGGAAGTGAAAGTGTGCAGATCGCTGCGAAAATGTAGCCGGTAAAAACGGGCAAGGCCCCACTGTGGGGGGGCCAAAAGATACTCCCAGAAGAAAAGAAAACAGCCCGAGTGTGAGATAATCGAAGCCGGAATCCTCCTGACGACAACCGAACCGCGCAGTAAGAAAATGGTGTGTTGAAGAATAAATAAAACTGTGTGAAAAATCCCCTCAAGAAAATCAATGTCTCGTTTGTTCCTTTTGTATGAGACATGCTTCTTCCTTTGATCGAGACGATCCAGCGGAAACTAGACGAATCACGGACCAAAAGAACCGAAGAAATCAAGGTAACCTTTGAGATCTATTTGAGATTTGTTTGAGAACTGTTTTAAAGACGTTAAGATACGTGTAATTCTAAGAGACGTTTAATGAAAAAAGGCTTGAGATGCCGTGAAAATATTCGTAATTGAAAAAGGCCTGAGATGCTGTAAGCGGCAGTGGTTTTGGAGAGGCCGTGATTGAAAGAGGGCTGAGATGCCGTGAAAAGATTCGTAATTGAAAAAAGGCCTGAGATGCCGTTAAAAGATTTGTAATTGAAAAAAGGCTGAGATGCCGTAAGTTGATGAGTGAAGCTTTAAGACTGTGGTCCGAATTTATAGAAAAAGAAAGAGAAAAATAAGAACGAATTTTATAGAGAAAAAGTGATAGACTGTTCGAATTTTATAAAATGAAAATGACTTATAGAATAAAATGAAAATGAAAATGACTTATAGAATTTTAATGATTATGAAAACGACTATGAAAATGATATAGATGTGAATTGTATCATCGGAGGCGCTGGGGGGAGAGATTGAAATCACCATTAATCCTCTCGTGAACGTTTCGCGTTGTTTTCGGCCGGAGAGGATGAGATCCGAACGGCTGAGGTGATTATGGAGAAATGCCTCAGTCCGGAAGGATTTCCGCGTGAGGTAATAAAGAACCTCTCTCCCCCCCCTGTATGCAACACTAACACAGCGTGACGTCACTTGCTTTATATGCATCATTCCTTCACTTATAGAAGTTGAATGCCTTTATGTCTCGCCGCTTTAAATGTGTTAAAATTATCATTGTTTATAAGCTATTCAGAATTGGCCGATCGGTTAACGACGTTGGATTTGGGTTGAAAAATACTTGTAATCCAGGGTTTCGAATCGTGTGGCCGGTAATGAATAGTCGTACTTCTATGCTGATGAGTCTTGATTGAAAAGAGACGGAACGTATACATCCATAGATAAATAAACAATAACAAATATTTATATATATATATATATAATAGAGATAGATAGATAGATAGATAGATAGAGAGATAGAGAGATAGAGAGATTGATGAAAGAAGAATGATAAACATGTACGAATGTCCAGATTTATTTTAACTTCGATTGTTCAATGCAAGGTATGTTCTGTAATAAAATTATGTTTATTATTCTTTCCTTAAGCCAAGACTTTTCAAAGATCAAAATCTTATCATCAGAGGAATTATATAGATAGATAAGTTGGCAGTGGAAAAGCCAAAATTCAACATTTGAAAAAATATTAAGTAATGGAGAGTGAAAAGAAGTTCGTGTAAAAAAGATATGTTGGTAATTGTCCGTTGATAAGGTGTCTAATGAAAGGAGATTTAGATGGAGAAGAAGGCTTTTCGTGAAGGCAGCATGGAAAAGCGTTCAAAAATGAAGTAACTCCAATAGTGAGATGTTGAGTTCAAATCGTAGGTGGAGCGCACTTAATCAGAATTAATTATGAGAAATCGGGCCATTTTAAAAATACTTCTGTGGGCCGGAAAAGGAATTAAAGTTGAATTGTGTACAGTTGACGTTGGCAGTCATATTTTATTTGATTCTATTCTCTCTCTCTCTCTCTCATTCTCTCTTTATATATATATATATATATATATATATATATATATATATATATATATATATATATATATATATATGCTAGCAAGATGAGATTGGGATGCAGTCCTTTTTTGCTCAATTCGGATTTAACGGGTTTTCTAATTAAACAACGAACTTTGATTTGACTTGGGTTGCACATTTCGGGATTTTGGAACTTTGATTGGACTTTCTATATTATTTGATTTATTTATCATTAGCATTGAATATTGACATATTTCGGGACTGGATAACTTTATCGGCACCTTCAATTACACGTATTTGGACTGCTGTTTGTAACTTGGAGTAATTGTCTTTCCTGATTATGCTTCTCAATATGTATGAACTGGATGGACTATATGGATTCAACAAAAAGTATGTTTTTGGGTTGATATGTTTTGATGTTATGTATTTTTGCGTATTTATGTATATAATTTTATATATTTTCAAAGCGTAATTTTATTACCTGTAGTAGTATAACTGCGGTAATGGTCCTCTGAAGAGAAGAATTATCTTTGAAAACTCATGAGCTAAGGACTTAAGAATACTTTGCTTGAACTTTGAATTCTAATAAAATTTGATTGACACCTTATTTTATTACCTCATTTTATATTATAATATTAATGTTCTATCCAGTATATTGAGCTTCAGTTTTTATCCGGATGTTTCACTAATTATAAGATATTAGTTGACGCTTATATCTTTTGTTGGATTACTTTATATATATATATATATATATATATATATATAAACTCATAAATTATAGACTTTTTGTTGGAATGTTACATATTCGAAACAAAAAAACAACATTTAAGCGTTAAGTAGAATGTCTCCTAGAGTAAATATGGTATTGTGGTGACTGCAATGATTCTAGCTAAGAGTAGAATAGAAAGTGTAAGATAGACAGAGGATGACCGATGACCCCCATTTTCCCCACACTTTGGTGGCTTTGTGCCTAATTTGTTAAAATTATATTTTTGTACTTTATCAGCAAACAAATAATGCAAAGTGTAGTATCTGTTCTCGTACTACACTTCACCTTTTCTGTCATCGATCACTGAAGGAGAAATCCTTTTAGGCTGTCGCAAATTTTTATCAATATCACCTTATCAGAAAATATTGTAAATACATATGTAAACTTGATAATAGCAGTTATAAGTGTATATTTGTAAATATGAATTTAATTGAAGGTTTAAAGGAATGAATTATGTAAATGGCACAACCCGTCTAGTGTCTGAACAACTTTTGATCACTGAAGGAGAAATCCTTTTAGACTGTGGCAATTTTTTTTTTTTTTGTCCCAATCCAGAGTTCATGGTTTTTTGGGTAACTGGATTTTCTCCACAATTAAAACCGACATTGTGTCTAACTCTGCCCTCGTGGGGAGGCAAGTAAATAGGCACACATACTAACCTAACACATTTATCCATCTATCACACGCACGTCTGTCGGGATGATATATGGGTTCTGTTCAACCCTCCCAGGCTTTACCTTCTCTTTGAGAAGGGGTTAGTTTATTGCTAATCGCCTGAGGCACCCCTACTGGGGAATGCTGACAGGGCCGCTGGAGAGGAGGTAAATAAAATGCACACCCTGCGGAGGCTGAAGACAAAGCTCTGAAGGTCTCCTTAGTTTTCAAGAAAATTTTAATAGTCTATACATTAATAGCATTATCATTACTTATGTACGTACCTACCTATCCTTTTATTTACTTACTAGCACGTATATGCGACTGGGGGAAGTTAATATCTGAGAGGAGGATATCATGACAACAGAACAGATACTACACTACCCAACCCTATTAAAAGATAATACAAGAATAAATTAAATCATTTTTTTTTTCATTCATTTAAAAATGTCTAGCCATAAAAAAAACATAACTTTTATGGTTCCTTGACCTTTTGGCTAAGATCAAAGTGTAGTATCTGTTCTCAGCATCGCAGCAACATCAGACGTTTTACTATTGACAAAAATATTGTGTATATATAAGAAAATATGACAATGCAAAATTACAACTGTATATTACAGAATATCAATTTATTAGAAGCTGTTTATGAAAAAATATGCAAATTAAGAAAACCTATACTGTTTGTGGGAATTTGAAGTCTACTTCATATGGCATTTCAACCTGTTCCGATGGATACTATCAAAGTGTTCCTCGGCCTTTTGGCTAAGATCAAAGTGTAGTATCTGTTCCGATGGATACTGCACGCCTGTCCTGTGCAGTTCTAGGAGGTCCACTCTCCCAGGCTTTGCCTCCCCTCTTTGGGGAGGAGTAAGTTTATTGCTTACTGTCTGAGGCGCCCCTACCGGGGAATGCCGACGGGGCTGCCCAGGCAATTTTTAAATGGCCAGAGTGCTCACCTCTCGAGCGCTGGCTTTTAACCCCACTTTCTCGACCCAATCTGTGGTCACATCTTACTTGTGGGAGTAAGATAAAACTGGCCTTGTGCCTAACTCCTGGGGAGGAGTAAATACCTGGATACTATCAAAGTGTAGTATCTGTTCCGATGGATACTGCACGCCTGTCCTGTGCAGTTCTAGGAGGTCCACCCTCCCAGGCTTTGCCTCCCCTCTTTGGGGAGGAGTAAGTTTATTGCTTACTGTCTGAGGCGCCCCTACCGGGGAATGCCGACGGGGCTGCCCAGGAAATTTTTAAATGGCCAGAGTGCTCACCTCTCGAGCGCTGGCTTTTCAAACCCCACTTTCTCGACCCGATCTTGGGTCACATCTTACTTGTGGGAGTAAGATAAAACTGGCCTTGTGCCTAACTCCTGGGGAGGAGTAAATAAAACCCCATAGACTGGTATCGTCTTGGCCTTCGGGGCTTGATTTACGCTGGTTAATGGGTCTGTCCTGTGCAGTTCTAGGAGGTCCACCCTCCCAGGCTTTGCCTCCCCTCTTTGGGGAGGAGTAAGTTTATTGCTTACTGCCTGAGGCGCCCCTACCGGGGAATGCCGACGGGGCTGCCCAGGAAATTCTTAATGGCCAGAGTGCTCATCTTCTAGGGCGCTGACTTTTCAAATCCCACTTTCTCGACCCGACCTTGGGTCACATCTTACCTTGTGGGAGTAAGATAAAACTGGCCTTGTGCCTAACCTCCTGGGGAGGTAAATAAATAGTATTATGGAATTAAATAACCATAACCGGTTTTAATGTTAATAGAGTTAGAAAGGATGGAAAAAAAAATTTCATTCATTCATTGCAAAATTTGAATGAACACATCTAGTCCAGGTGTCGACAAACTATTGCCCGCGCGGGCCACACGTGGCCCGGCAAAGAAATTCGTGTGACCCTCCAAATCCTAGTAAATTTTTACATTCAAACTGACGTACTTGGTGTTTCAAATAAATGTGTTTCATGTGAATATTCCACAATACTTTAAACCATTGAATAATAACAATTACATTTTATCATTAAAAGGCTTTTATTCTGTCTATTTTAAATATTAATTATTTTGGGTTAATATATTCAGCAGTCCTATAAAATTGTGAATTTTTGAATGTGGCCCTATAAAATTATGCGTCTCTATAAAATTGTAAATTTTTGAATGTGGCCCTATAAAATTATGCGGCTCTATAAAATTGTGAATTTTTGAATGTGGCCCTATAAAATTATGCGGCTCTATAAAATTGTGAATTTTTTAATGTGGCCCTATAAAATTGTGCAGTCCTATAAAATTGTGAATTTTTTAATGTGGCCCTATAAAATTGTGCAGTCCTATAAAATTGTGAATTTTTTAATGTGGCCCTATAAAATTGTACAGTCCTATAAAATTGTGAATTTTTGAATGTGGCCCTATAAAATTGTGCAGTCCTATAAAATTGTGAATTTTTGAATGTGGCCCTATAAAATTATGCGGCTCTATAAAATTGTAAATTTTTTAATGTGGCCCTATAAAATTATGCGGCTCTATAAAATTGTAAATTTTTGAATGTGGCCCTATAAAATTATGCGGCTCTATAAAATTGTTAACTTTTGAATGTGGCCCTATAAAATTATGCGGCTCTATAAAATTGTGAATTTTTGAATGTGGCCCTATAAAATTATGCGGCTCTATAAAATTGTAAATTTTTTAATGTGGCCCTATAAAATTATGCGGCTCTATAAAATTGTAAATTTTTGAATGTGGCCCTATAAAATTATGCGGTCCTATAAAATTGTGAATTTTTGAATGTGGCCCTATAAAATTATGCGGCTCTATAAAATTGTGAATTTTTGAATGTGGCCCTATAAAATTATGCGGCTCTATAAAATTGTAAATTTTTTAATGTGGCCCTATAAAATTATGCGGCTCTATAAAATTGTAAATTTTTGAATGTGGCCCTATAAAATTATGCGGTCCTATAAAATTGTGAATTTTTGAATGTGGCCCTATAAAATTGTGCGGTCCTATAAAATTGTAAATTTTTTAATATGGCCTTGTAATGAAAAGTTTTCCCAACCCTGATCTTCTATACAGGTATACTTCACTTTACGTCGGTAATTGGTTCCAGGAGAGGCAACTTCAGTCAAATTTACTTGTCATCGAAATTCACTTGTCACCTTCAATAGTTTGATGTTTATCCTATATTTTACTAAATTGTTAATAACTATGGCACAAATAGTATCATTCCCAGTTTTTTGTTCGTTTTAACTTAGTTCACACCAAACAAAACAAGACGTAAGAGAGCTACTGAGAATTAGGATGAAAGTTTAGGGGGTCAACCTAAATTGGGACCTGTGCAACGAGATGTCTGTTCACATTAGTTTTTAATTTCTGCATGTCAGTACAGTCGAAGAAACAGGGATGGAGTTCCAGAGGCCGGCAGCTCGAGGAAAGAAGCTATTGGAGTTGAATGCTCTTTGGCATCTGGGGACCTCCACAGTGAATGGATGGGATTTAGCTAATCATTGAGTTGGTCGAGTGTATTTATGTCGAGGGGAACCAGAGTAGCAAGTTCATCGGAGCACATTCTATTGAAGTACTTGTAAAACAAGCACAAGGTTAGTGAGGGACCTATTAGATTAGATACTCTGTTTTAGACTTTGTCTAAGAGGAAGAGACTAGTGGATGGTACACCTACCCAGATGTGACAGCAATACTCCATGCATGGGCAGATGGTGGCTTTGTAGAGATACAGAATACTGTCAGGTGTGAGAAGTTTTCTAGCATGGTAGAGGGAGCCCACTTTCTTTGCAGCAGCCTTGGCAATATCTTCTATGTATTTGTTCCAATTGATGTTACCTGTGAATGTTAGACCAAGGAGTTTGAACGTAGGACTCTCGGGTTGGGAGCTATTTGCCATGGCAATCGGTGGTTGAAGAGGTTTCTTGTTGTTAAAGGAAAGGAGCTTTGTCTTAGCAGCATTAATTGTTGCCATCCATTTATGACCCTATTCAACTACAGAGTGGAGGTCACTTTCTAAGTGACATGATCGCGTCCGTTTTATGGACATGACGAGAGTAGAGCGTAGTGCTGTCAACAAATATACCCATTTCAGACACAATGTTATCAGGGAGGTTGCAGCATTAGATTTTACCATCCATTTATGACCACATTCCACTTTAGACTGGAGGTCACTTTCTAAGGATTCAGCCATTGCCTCGGATATGTGCACGCCCGTTTTGTCCACATGACGAGAGTAAAGCATGGTGTCATCAGCAAATATACCCATCTCAGACACAATGTCATCAGGGAAGTTGTTTATGAAAATCAGAAATAATAATGGTCCAAGCATCGATCCCTGGGATACACCTGTATTTATGTCATGTTGGTTGGATGAACGGCCATCGAGGACAACCTAGATCTTTCTTTTGGTTAGGAAGG
This sequence comes from Sepiola atlantica, assembly GCA_963556195.1. Classification (NCBI taxonomy): domain Eukaryota; kingdom Metazoa; phylum Mollusca; class Cephalopoda; order Sepiida; family Sepiolidae; genus Sepiola; species Sepiola atlantica. The sequence goes on from OY744550.1 coordinate 61,316,044, forward strand.
ATCTAATTATATTAAATATTCGTCCAGTAATAGCATATAAATTAATTTAGTTTATTAGTTGATTAAAAACATATATTTTAGGTTATTGTTATTTAATTACATTAGTTATAAAGGGCTCAGTAAATGGAGTTCAAAACTGTTTGAATTGTGCAAATATTTTTAATGGTTCAAAGGTTATCAGAATTTAACACTCTGAAATTCGGGGGTTCAAATCAGTATACAGATATACCTCACCGTAGGTCGAGGAGAGGCGACTTATCTCTAGGCTAAGCCACAAATAACCATTCTCAGTACTCTATTTTATTTATAAATGCATTTTTAATAATATTTTGTCACTAAGAATATTTTAAGCTTACAAATAAGTTTTAGTTTTTAATATTTGGTGAACCCTATTTAGGGTTTTACTTTTTATGGTTCTACTTTTTAGAGGATCACTTTTGGGGGAGATTCGGTTTTAGAAAAACAGTTTTAAGAGATACACGAGTGTGAGAGAGCAGAAGAAACGTAATATTGTGAACAATTTTTTTTTTTAGGGTGAGATCTTTTGGGAGAGCCAGCTTTAGGCAGCCATTTTTAAGAAAAGAGTTCTAGATAATACTTGAGTGTGAGAGAGCAAGAGAAATGTCATATGCTAAACACAAATGAAATAATGAGTACAAAATCAAAAGAGATATTTTATATATAAAAATGGAAGTCTACATACATAGGAAAACATAGAATGTTTGTTCATTTTTTGAGAGTCCTTGCAGAAGAATGGGGATTCATTAGCTGAGATAATTAGGAAGTCTGAGTCGATAATTAAAGGGGTGTGGAATATCCACATGTCAGAAAAGTCGTAATCAAAACTTCCTCACTCAATTATAAAAATTACATTTGATTAAAAGTTATTAATAAGAGTTAATGTTCATTTGTTTTCATTGTAGAAAGTTCAGTGAGAAATGTTAGAAGGATTAAAATGGATAAGTTTATACACTTGTTTTCAATCAGTGAGAATCAGCAGACGACAGTGTGAAGGAGTTAAGGAATTCGGGGGTTCAAATCAGTATACAGATATACTTCACCGTAGGTCGAGGAGAGGCGACTTATCTCTAGGCTAGACCACAAATAACCATTCTCAGAACTCTATTTTATTTATAAATGCATTTTTAATAATATTTTGTCACTAAAAATATGGCCAAGCTTACAAATAAGATTTAGTTTTTAATATTTGGTGAACCCTATTTAGGGTTTTACTTTTTATGGTTCTACTTTTTAGAGGATCACTTTTGGGGGAGATTCGGTTTTAGAAAAACAGTTTCCGGAAAACAGTTTTAAGAGATACACGAGTGTGAGAGAGCGGAAGAAACGTAATATTGTAAACAAGAACTAAATAATGAGTACAAAAGCACAGGTTCAGAAAAGGGATATTTTATATATATTTTAAAGTGGGAATTTACATAGATAGGAATGTTTGTTCATAGTTTGAGGGTCCTTGCAGAACAAGGGGGATTCATTAGCCGAGATAATAAGGAAGCCTAAGTCGATAATTTAAGGGCTGTAGATTGTCCACAGGTCAGAAAAGTCGTAATCAAAACTTCCCCACTAAATTACGCAAATTACATTTGATTGAAAGTTATTAATAAGAGTTAGGGTTAGGGTTAATGTTTATTTGTTTTCATTGTAGAAAGTTCAGTAAGAAATGTTAAGAGTATTAAAATGAATAAGTTTATACATTTATTTTCAATCAGTGAGAATCAGCAGACGACAGTGTGAAGGAGTTAAGGAATTGTGTGTGTGTGTGTGTGTGTGTGTGGCATTAGTGGCATAATATAGATGTTAACTTTGTTATGGATTTTAGTTCACCTGTCTATTGAAGGAAAAACCTGGCCTTATATTGGCTCGAGATATATTAAAAGAAAAAATTCGACAATTTCACAGAGAAAGCCTCTGATTGGCTCAAATTATATTTATTTGTTTTTATTAATTCTGGCAGATGTATGCGTGGAGTCATGTGTGCACAAACGGTTTGCGAGCACTTTCATCTTGTGCATTAATGAGTAAACTTCTGCCACTACAAAAACAGTACAGATAAAAAAAAGTTTTCTAAATTTACGCGTACATTTACGAATACATATGAAGGAGTAGCGTCTCTCCTCTGTAACTGAACCAAAGAAACAAAATGAAAACGATAAGACATTTATTTGTCGCAAACCCCAAAAAGGTTCGCTGTTTGATTGTATACGTAAAAATGTGTACATAGTTTACAATGTGCACAATAAAGTTTAAAAAGGATGTGTACGGGGGGGGGGTATATGTGGAAGTTGAGTCGGAATGTATTACATACCGCAAAATGTGTGTGCTATGTGTACGTGTGCTCACGTGAGGCGAATCAGGAAGAAAGAGTGGGAATTTCCTTGTGCGTCCTTCTTTAAACCCACCGATTGCAGTGCCACCTATCATCACTGCAAACAAGGCACATTACCACTGAAACGTAAGAGGCTACCGTGGATTAGGGGCCATACCTACAGGGGATTCCTAAGTGGGGAGGTGTGCAGTGAGATGTTTGTTCACATTACATTTAAATTTCTGCATGTTTGGTACAGTCAGGGAAACAGGGAGCGGGGAGGCAATTCAAAGGCTAGCAGTTTGAGGAAAGAAGCTACTATGTCCAATATTTGCTAAGGACACAACGCTCTATACTCGACATGTGGGAAAAACGAAAACACACATATCCAAGATAATGGCTGAATCCTTAGAAAATTACCCCCTGTCTGTAGTGGAATGGGGGCATAAATGGATGGTAACATGTTTGAAAGGACATTTATTTGTCGCAAACCTGAGAAGGTTTGCTTTCCGATTATGTCCGTAAAATGTGTATACGGTTTACAATGTGTACAATAAAGTTTGAAAAAGGATGTGTACGAGTGTGTATGCGGAAGTTGAGAGGTAATGTCTTACATACCGTGAAATGCGTGCACTATGCGCACATGTGCTCACACAAAGCGAATCAGAAAGAAAGAGTAGGAATTTCCTTGTGCGTCCGTTTTTATATCTACCTACCATCACAAAAAGGGAGATAATTTGATCTGAAACGCCCTCTGGTGAGTGTATGTGCAAATGTGTAGAAAAGAGTAGGTAATGCTACACATACTTGTACGATCATCATCGTAAACATCATCATCATAATCATCATCAGCAGCAACAGCAGCTTTTAGAAATTGACTTCCACTCTAACCTATCTCTGACCAGGTTTTTCTATCCCTCTTTCTTTCACGTCCATTCTTAAGACTTCCTCCCATTTTTTCCTTGACCTTCCCCTGCAAACTAACTATAACCCTAAACCCTGCAAACTAAACCTGCTACTTGAACTCTTCTACATATACAAGCACTCTCATCCATTCTTTTATCATGGTCATACCATCAAAGTCGCCTCCTATTCTGCACACATCTCCCTATACTGTCTTTCTCTGAGGTCATCAGAATTAAGCCTGTCTTTAAGGCTCACATTACACATCCATCGTATCATTCTCATATCATTTCTCTCCATGCAACGTCCTTAACCCTCACTGACAAGATTCTTTATCCGTGACTGTGTTTTGCTCTAAGCCATTATAAAAATAAAATGGTTTTGTAAGGTTATAATAACAAATTATTATTTATTAAAATTATTTTTTAAATTGCAGAAAATAAACTAGTTTATCATACATTTACCAATATTTACATTCAGTTTGCAATGCGTATAATAAAGTTTGAAAAGGATGTGTACGTGTGTGTATGCGGAAGTTGAGAGGGAATGTCTTACATACCGTGAAATGCATGCACTATGCGAAAATATATAAGATTATTCAATAAATACATAATTCAACATTTGACAAAATATGAATATTAGATTTCAATTTAAAAGTTTATGAAAATATTTTTCCACCACTAAATTAAAAAGACTATGTTCGGATGATCAGGAAATTTCACCTGATGTCTTGCTGGCTTGGTGGGCTGAGAGCAGGCTCAAGGCATTCTCTTGAATATTGGAGATGGGGAGCCAAGTTAATTTATGATAGTCCCCGGTGTGGTACGTCATTAATAAACCAAGGTGGTTGAGAAAGTCCTGCGTGGCAAGGCCAAAAGCTCCACTTGTCTCAACAAAGATCGGTTGCGATACAATTCTGTTGAGAGGACCGACTCATTTTGATTGCTTGCGGTCTTCCACTGTTACATGTCCAGGGTTTGTCACCAATTGCATTACTGGCAAGGACACAAAAGTGTCGACGCAAGTCACATTTACTTTCAGCTACTCCTCATCACAACAAAATGGATTGGAACAAATTTCATGTTCGGTTTAGTTAGGGTTAGGGTTAGAGTTAGGGTTAGGTTTAGGGTTAGAGTTAGGGTTAGGGTAAGGGTTAGGGTTAGGGTCAGGGCTAGGATTAGGGTTGGAGTTAGGGTTAGGTTAAGGGTTAGGGCTAGGATTAGGGTTGGGGTTAGGGTAAGGGTTAGAGTTAGGGTTAAAGTTAGGGTTAGGATTGGGATTTGGGTTGGGGTTAGGGTCAGGACTAGGATTAGGGTTGGGGTTGGGGTTAGGGTTTACGGTTAGGGTAAGGGTTAGAGTTAAGGTTAGAGTTAGAGTTAGGGGTAGGATTAGGTTTAGGGTTGGAGTTAAGGTTAGGGTCAGGGCTAGGGTTGGGGTTAGGGTTGGGGTTGAGGTTAGGGTTAGAGTTAGGGTTAGGGTTAGGGTTGGGTTAGGGTAAGGGTTAGCGTTAAGGTTAGAGTTAGGGGTAGGGTTAGGTTTAGGGTTGGAGTTAGGGTTAGGGTCAGGGCTAGGGTTGGGGTTAGGGTTGGGGTTAGGGTTGGGGTTGGGGTTAGGGTTGGGGTTGCAACAAAATGTATTGCAACAAATTCCATGTTCGGGTAGTTATGATTTTTTTCTTCAAAACAGGAGAAACTGCTTCTAAAACTTTCAAAGAGATGCTATAAGAGAATCAACTGTTCGGAATTGGTTTGCAAAATTCAAAATAAGAAACATCAGCCATGAAGATGACCTTCGCACTGAAAGACCCTTAAAATTTTATATTGATGTTTTAAAGGCAAAAATTGAAGAAAATCCAAATATCACAACATATTAGCGACTTGCCATTTGCAAAGGAAAACATTGTCATCCATTGGGCCGTTTTGGGGCCAACTGATCTGAGGATCAACAGGAAGCCAGCAATTTCTAGGACCAATTAGACGACATCATTGAGAGTTTTATTTACTCCTCCCCAGGAGTTAGGCACAAGGCCAGTTCTATCTTACTCCCACAAGCAAGATGCGACCCAAGATCAGGTCGAGAAAGTGGGGTTTGAAAAGCCAGCGCTCGAGAGGTGAGCACTCTGGCCATTTAAAAATTGCCTGGGCAATCCCGTCGGCATCCCCCGGTAGCAGTGCCTCAGACAGCAAGCAACAAACCCACTCCTCCCCAAAGAGGGGAGGCAAAGCCTGGAAGGGTGGACCTCCTAGAACTGCACAGGACAGGCGTGCAGTATCCATCGGAACAGATACTACACTTTGATCTTAGCCAAAAGGCCAAGGAGTGCTGTGTGTCAATCGACTGACCATAACGGCACCTATGGATACTGCACACTCTCGAACCTGTGTGTAGGATGGTGGTCAATCTGAAACAATCGTCATCAACTAGCTTCCCAACGTCCGATGACGGCAGGGCTGTTAGCCACACACTGCTGTGTGGCAACTTACCGCTTGAAGGTAAGCCAGACGATATTGGTTGCAAGACCTTTTTAGATATTTAACTCTGGTCTTCATCCTGACCGTGTCCTAGATCTTCTGGCTTCCTCTCTGTTCCGGAATAATGAGGCCTGCCCTCCTCCAACCGGCGGACATCACGGATAAGGTGGTTGAGAGGAGATTCAGATGCTTCATGTAGAATAAACCAGATCCTGACATAGTCTGGCAATGCGACGTCTGTTGACTTCAATCCAAGTCTGCCGAAAGAGATATTGACGGTTACCTGGTGTCAGCTTACATCGTCAAAATTAATGTTGCATGTAGCTGTAGCTGTGGCTGTTTCCCCAATTATGCCATCCAACCCACCCAGGTCGACAGGAAACTGGTAACAATAATATAACGAGCAGGTTCTCTGTCTGTCTGTCTGTCTGTCTGTCTGTCTGTCTGTCTGTCTGTCTGTCTGTCTGTCTGTCCGTCGGCGAGAATTTTTGTGAACGTAATAGAGGGGGCAGGGCGAATAATTACTATTTACTTAATTGTTTCAAGTCAGCGTTCATAATCTTTGTATACCTTTAGAATTAGGAAACTATTAATTAATTAATTTAGATTAGATAACATTAAATAACATTAGATTACATATAAACAAAGTAGAACGAAATTTCAAGACGAGACTGCGATTAGAACGGAAAAAGTGTTAAGAATCTTACTTAAACTAATACTCTTTCAACTTCCTTATATACTGTTACAAAAACACACTGAGACACCAGACGGGTTTTGTAATTTACATAATTCATTAAACAAGAACTTTCAGATACAGAAGCAATTGCATAGGAGGAAGATGCTGGATGTTTATCGATCAGTAGGAGCCGAGATGACATGTTGGACAAGTTTATAAGCCTTTTTGTTGATGTTGGCTTGGATCACTGGTTTTGTGGGGGGGGGGGGCCTTGCAAGAGGTTGGGGTGATTGGGTGTACCAGGGGCAATGTAGGAGACAAGACATTATCAATTCACAATTGACGAGTTGAGAGGGTGTTCAGGGAGATGTAGCACTATTGCTTTGTCTGTGAATAGGCAGGATTGTTGGAGCCCGGAGGCTGCAGCTGTAGAGGTCAGCTGGGGTCGGATGTGGCATGGGTATCGGCAATGTCTAGTCGAAGGACCTAGTACATGCGAACGTTCAAATAAAATTAAACCCTGGTGGTAGTCGACAATTATACTGCCTTCTTCAATCACCAGCTCTTTACGTTTCACCAAATTATTCATGGCACGCCCAAGTTTATCACAGGAAATTTTATTTACCTCTGAAATGATGCAATCTTTAAGTTCATTAAGATTGTTAGGATGAAATTGATGGAATACGCAGGCCTTCAGCATGCCCCCAAAATAGAAGTCTAGTGGGTGAAGATCAGGTGACCTTGGTGGTCATGGTGTTCCGTATCCTCGTCCAATCACACAATGTTCTTGACATTTTAAAACCAGAAAATCTCGAGCCAACAACGAATAGTGGGGAGGAGCTCCATTGTGTTGAAAGACAACAGTCCTTATTTTATGCTTTCTGTAACTGAGGGATGAGATGATCACGAAGCAGGGTGGTACAATATAAATTTGCGTGCATTTTGACTCGCCCTGTAATTTTAAAGGAGGTTCTGTCCCCATAGCTACCTTAAAGCTGAAATATTGGGGGAAAAATATGTTTAGGACCTCTACTGAGTACAGAGCCGTGAAATAACCCTAACCCTAACCCTAATACTAACTTTAACCTCTTTTCCGGACACCATAAAAAAGACGACCGTAAAATAAATTTAACTTAAAAGAAAATCAAGCACACAACGCATTCTTCCATTTTTTAAGAAACTTTATTTCACTTTACAGAGAAAAAGCGAAAAAAGATGGCGGTCTTGATTGTGTTTATCGTTTACCTCACCATCACAGGTAAGGAAAGTCATTTCTTTCATTTAACAACAAAAAAAAAAAAATGTTTTTCTTTCGCAAAAAAATAGACGTAATTCATAATGTTAAATATTTTCAATATTCCACAAATAATTATTCCAATATTTGTTATTTTATAAAATTTTATGTGGATACATGAAATAGTAATATATATATATATATATATATATATATATATATATATATATATATATATATTTAGATTTTTCACTTAGAAGATTGATTATTCCGTGAAGACTGGGATTAGGCCAATAAACAATAAAAATAAGCTCGATGATACTCGATTACAGGGTACAGAGCATTTATATGTGATTTTTTGAAGGCTTACCGTACCATTCCGTTCAGGAGATCATTCATCAACACAAAAGACTTTTTTTATTCAAAGTTTATTTATTTATCATATATATCCAAATTAAAGAGTTTTTTCCTACACGTGTTTCACTACCAAGCAGGTCCTATATATATATATATATATATATATATATATATATATATATATATATATATATATATATATATATATATATATATATATATATACATATGTATATACGCATCACACATATACACACACATGCGCGTCGGGTGGCGAGCAAAATCTGAGGCCAAGATTTCCGCAGACATAATCAAGATGGACATTGGTTACTCTTCCTACCGCAAGTCTCACTGCATGCTCATCGCGAATGCTTCCAAGAAGTCGAGAAAGACCAAGGTGGCGGCTTTGCTTAACGAGCTCAAGCACGGATCTGCCGAAAGGCTGAGGTTCTTCTCTGATGAAAAAAATTTCGACAAGGCAGAACGACAAGTGGATCTGCAAAGACATCGAGGAGGTTCATATCGTAAAGCATACAAAGTTTCCCTCCTTGGCGTCATCTCCAACTGAGGGGAACTACTTCAAAAGAACTCGAGACTTATCGCCGAGATCTACGCGGAGGTGCTGAGGAGTGTGGTGAAGCCCTCGATGGACGAGATCGTCCCCGGACGCCCCTACATCTTCCAGCAGGACTCATCTCCTGCATAAAAGGCCAAGACAACCCACTGGTCACTGGACTTGTGGCCGCCCTCCTTGCCCGACTACAACCCCCTTGACTATTTCTTCTAGTGCGTAATCGAGGCCAAGACTAATAAGCACGCCCACAGCATGGTCAACTGTCTGAAAGCTGCTATCATATTTCCTTCGTATGTGTGCCTGTCAGGGGAAGGAACAATCCCTTTATAAAGATATATTTCTCGAATATTGGTTCCAGTAATTTGGTTGGAAGGTATGCAGCATGTCTGAGGTTATTATGTCCGGGAGATTTGATAAAAGCTCTAAAATGTCAAAACTTTGCATCAGAACCAAGAAGTTTGTATGGATATGTGTGTTGCGAGGAAGTGCTGGGGTCTTTACATTAGAGTCGAGGGAGCAGCAGATACAAATAGTTTATAAACTGCTACTTTAGACTAACCGTTTATTTTGTCCTTTAGTTCTCACATTCCATGAGCGATGTTTCTGACAAATAGGGAAGAATTGCTGTTTTCTGGGCCGGAATCTATCCATCTAACACTTATCGTTGGCTAGTTTTTTAACCTTGAAGTGGTAATTTTTTTTAGCTCCTTATATCAAGTGGATTCATGCTCTGTCTAGAGCGATTTCCACACAAAAAAAAAGCTGCCCCCATAAAACAATAAGTAAATATCCTAATTTATAAAAGCGACCAATATTTTACTTACATGAGTGACGAAACAGATTTCGTTATGTTTTTTTAAAAAATTTTTTTATTAACATAGTTCACCCCAAACAAGGCAGGCTGCCACTGTAGACGTAAGGGGCTACTCAGAAAAAAAAAGGGGGGGGGGGTCAACCTAAATTAGGAGCTGCGCAGCAAGATGTCTGTTTACATTAGTTTTAAATTTCTGCATGTCAGTAACGCCAGGAAAACAGGGAGCAGGGAGAGAGTTCCAGAGTCCAGCAGCACGAGGAAAGAAGCTTTTGGAGTAGAAAGCTCTATGGCATCTGAGGACGTCCACAGTGTATGGATGGGATTTGGCAGATTGTTGGGTTGGTTTAGTGAATTTACACTGCGGGGGCACCAGAGCAGCAAGCTCATCAGAGCACAATCCATTGAAGTACTTGTAAAAGAGGCACAAGGATGCAACATTGCGGCGATGGGGCAGGGACCGGAGCTTGGTGGATAGTGAAGGACCTATTAAGTTGGCAACTCTTTTTTTGACCTTGTCTAAGAGGGAGAGTCTAGCGGATGATGCCCCAGCCCAGATGTGGCAACAATACTCCATGCATGGGCGGATGGTGACTTTGTAGAGATATAGGATAATGTCAGGTGTGAGAAGTTTACTGGCACGGTATAGAGAGCCCACCTTTTTTGCAGCAGCCTTGGCAATGTTTTCGATGTATTTATTCCAATTCATGTTATCTGTGAAAGTTAGGCCGAGGAGTTTGAATGATGAACTATCCGGTAGGGTGTTATTTGCCATGACAATCGATGGTTGAATAGGTTTCTTGTAGTTATTAAAAAAGATGAGTACCTTGTATTAAAAAAGATGAGTACCTTGTATTAAAAAAGATGAGTACCTTGTATTAAAAAAGATGAGTACCTTGTATTAAAAAATATGAGTACCTTGTATTAGAAAAGATGAGTACCTTGTATTAAAAAAGATGAGTACCTTGTATTAAAAAAGATGAGTACCTTGTATCAAAAAAGATGAATAAAAAATTAGTGACGTATAAGAGCATAGTTGTAAATTTGGGATGGAGTAGTTTGAGGAGTCCAAGGTGGGATTCAGAGCAAATCGCTGTGCAAGCAATTCAACCGTGTCCATTGCTATGGAAGCGACTTCATGGTGATTGAGTAATAGGGGAATTGTTGATTACCTATAGTTCATATTATTATAGATTTTCCATGAATCGCAAGTTCCTAATTTCTGTGGCACGATGCGATTTATTGTCATCTCAGTATACCTACACTTGGATTAAAATAAAAAATTTTTTATGTTAATCGCTCCAGACAAGGCATGAAGCCACTTGATATAACAAAAACAAATATGATTATCGCAAAGTCAGTGTTAGCCTATTGAAAAGACCAAGGCTTTAGGTTGGAGGAAAACAGTCAACAGGAAGAGAGTTCCACAAGCCTGCAGTTCTTGGAAAGAAGCTACTGAAATAGGAAGCTGTATTACAATGAGGTATCAAAACAGCAAATTGATGGAGACCACTAGACCAACGAGCTGGAACAAAAGAAGCAGGGAATAGATCACATAATTCTGAAAGAACACATGCCATAATAATATTCATAGAAAAGACTGAGACTAGCAACATCACGTCTGTGACAGAGAGGGTACAGAGAATAAGAAAGGGTGTGGCTTATCAAGGATACGGCTATTATACTCTTCTTGTGGTTTTATGATGCGGTACTGATATTGAATATGAACCAGTTCCTGGGAACTTCGCGTCAGATGCCGTGGCAAATGTTGACAGACGATAACTTCGATATATTGCTGTGTCATATTTTTTTTTTCAGTTTTATTTTCAAGAAAAATAGCAAATTACAAATAAACAAAAATGCAATTTTTAAAGTTTCTAAAACTTATTTTTAAGCTAGCATTCATTTTCGACTACTGCATGTTTTTTTTTGTTTTTTGTTTTTCATTACGCATTTAATACTTTGTCATTTATTATTTCAAAAATTAAACGCATGAAAAAATTGTTTACTTTTTTTCTTTTCTTTTTTTTTTTTTTTTTGACTGGTATTTTTGTCTTTTTATTACTATTGCACTTTTATGTCTGGAAAAAATTGTTTATTTTTTACGAATATTTTCTAATTATGTAGATTTTTTATTGCATTAAAAAATTCAAATTTTAAATAAAACTGTCATTTGTTTTTATTTAAAATTTAGTCCAAATATTTTTGTAAGAAGTGTTCGGATCGAGGGTCGTGTTCCCCCGATTATAAACGTGTTCAGTAAATCAAGCAATTGTTGCATGCAAAGACAGAGTAATAATTAATAAACAAAATGAAGTAGTTCAAATAACGTTTATTGAACGTGTGTGTACGTGGAATGATGAAGTGTGTGATGTATGCATGTGTGTCGATGGAAAAACAGTTCTTGAATAGAATAAGAAGAAATGAATCCGGCGTGTGGAAAGTCTTTGAAAGCCGTATACAAAGAAAACGAGTTGAGAACTCTTACCGTTGTTTGCCCACGTGTGTTGGTAGTTGTTATGCCGATTGAGAAGAAAAGCCTGAGACGAAACGCTAGTGTATTAGCGTCGTTCTGTCGACCAGAGAAGAGTGAAACGGAACGCTAGTGCCAGCATACTTCTGTCGAGGCTGGGTAAGAAGAGAGAGAATTTCCGTTTTGCACTGGTTTTTATAGTCAGAAGGGCAGATAACTCTGGTGTCGCTTTACAGTGCCACCTGTCGGTGAAAAAGCGACACCTACCGGCAAACCGGTGTAGTTATGTTTTGAAAGGAGGAGGTAACTGCTACAAGGACTCCCCCCCCAGATTGAAAAATATTGAAAATATTATTCAATATGAACAGTTGTAGATGAGAAGCATTCTTTGTGGGTATGTCTGTTTTGCTGTTGAAGATTAGAAAAAGTAGTGTGCACGCTACTTATTTCTGTTTCTGCATTGAATGATTGATCGCAAGTGTGTCTGCGGAATTGAGTGTTTGTAACGCATGTGGATCTGCGTGTTGTTTGGGTCTGCATCAAGTTTGAGCGCAAGTGAGTTTGCAGTCGAAAAATGTTGAGTGCAAGTGAATTTGCACTTGTTGGTGGCGTTGTTCATGTTGATTAGTCTGCGTGATGCGGAGCTGATGAACGAACGTTGAATTGTCAGTGTTGTCCGAGAATGTTTGGTGCTTGGATCTGCGCGGTTGTTGATGAGTGAGCACAAGTGGGTCTGTGCAGTGTTGATGAGCGAGCACAAGTGAATCTGTGCAGTGTTGATGAGTGAGCACAAGTGAGTCTGTGCAGTTGTTGATGAATGAGCACAAGTGAGTCTGTGCAGTTGTTGATGAATGAGCACAAGTGAATCTGTGCAGTTGTTGATGAATGAGCACAAGTGAATCTGTGCAGTTGTTGATGAATGAGCACAAGTGAGTCTGTGCAGTTGTTGATGAATGAGCACAAGTGAATCTGTGCAGTTGTTGATGAATGAGCACAAGTGAATCTGTGCAGTTGTTGATGAATGAGCACAAGTGAGTCTGTGCAGTTGTTGAGTTTGTTCATGTTAATTAGTCCGTGTTGTGGAACTGATGAACAAACATCTAGTTGTTGAGATTGGTGGTACACTATGGTCAAAATCAGATGCACAAATGTCTGCAAGTGAGTTAGCAGGTCCAGGTACAAGTGGGTCTGTACTGGTGTTGGTGCGTGTCGTTCGAGTTGATGTGTCCCCCAGTTAATCAACGAACGTCCAGTTGTTGAGTATATAGTCGTACTTGGGCAGTGTACTCGTTTTGAACTGGTGTGATTTCTTCCATAGTGTCGTCAGTGATGTCCGGAAATGTTTGATGAATGTCCGGGAAGAGTTGGTTGTTCAAGTTGATGTGTCCTCCTGTTTATCAATGAACGTCCAGTTGTTGAAGAGGGTTGGTAGCCCTTGAAAGGTGATGTTGGTGCTTGCTGAGCCTGACTTTTTACAACCAGTATTAAGTCTTGGGGCTTGGTGATGTTCGAGTTTGGCATCGTGTGTTCTGTTTTGTAGTTTTCTTTTCTTTTATGTATATATTTCCAACACGTGGGTAGAAAGGAAAAAAAAAAAAAAAAATGGAGTCGCAATTTGTTTCACACGAGAAATGACGTTTTTTGTTTTCGTTTTAGTTTGTTTGAATGTTAGTTTCCACGTAGAGAAAGAATGGTGGCTTCTCTTTTCTTTGTTGTTGAAAAGAAAGAAAAAAAAAATTCGTATTTTCTTCTTTTTTTTTTTTTGAATTTTCATTTCCACGTGGTTAGGGAAAAAGATGGCAGCTTCCTTTTTTGCTTGTTGTTGAAACAGAAAATAAATTCGTATTTTCTTTTTTTGTTTGAATTTTCATTTTCACGTGGTAAGAGAAAAAGATGGCGGCATTATTTTGAATTTTTTTATCAACACGTGGTCACGAAAAAGATGGGCAGCGTGAGCGTTTGTTTTCTTTTGTTTTCTTTTTATCTCCACGTGTTCAAAACAAAGGAAGTGGCGTCTTGTAAGGTCCTTTTGTTCGTCAAAAAAAGAAAAAAAAAGGATTGGCAAAAGTTTGTCTTTTTCTTTGTATATAATTTTCCGACACTTGGGTACGGAAAGAGAAGAAGAAAAAAAATGAAATTGTAATTTGTTTTATATTCGGAGAAAACCGAGAAATGTTTTTGTTTTTCCTTTGTTTGGGTATTTCCACGTTGCCAGAAAAAAAAATAATGGCGGCTTCTTTTCTTTTTTGTTTGTTTGTATATTTCTACCACGTGGGTAGAAAAAAAAAGGAAAAAGATGGATGCGTAATTCGTTTCACCACGAAAGAAAAAACGAGAAATGATATATATATATATTTTTTTTTTCTTGTACGAAATTAATTACTCTGCCCCATACAACAAAGCTTGCACGTTGGGTCACCAATGTTCGGATCGAGGGTCGTGTTCCCCCGATTATAAACGTGTTCAGTAAATCAAGCAATTGTTGCATGCAAAGACAGAGTAATAATTAATAAACAAAAATGAGTTAGTTCAAATAACGTTTATTGAACGTGTGTGTACGTGGAATGATGAAGTGTGTGATGTATGCATGTGTGTCGATGGAAAAACAGTTCTTGAATAGAATAAGAAATGAATCCGGCGTGTGGAAAGTCTTTGAAAGCCGTATACAAAGAAAACGAGTTGAGAACTCTTACCGTTGTTTGCCCACGTGTGTTGGTAGTTGTTATGCCGATTGAGAAGAAAAGCCTGAGACGAAACGCTAGTGTATTAGCGTCGTTCTGTCGACCAGAGAAGAGTGAAACGGAACGCTAGTGCCAGCATACTTCTGTCGAGGCTGGGTAAGAAGAGAGAGAATTTCCGTTTTACACTGGTTTTTATAGTCAGAAGGGCAGATAACTCTGGTGTCGCTTTACAGTGCCACCTGTCGGTGAAAAAGCGACACCTACCGGAAAACCGGTGTAGTTATGTTTTGAAAGGAGGAGGTAACTGCTACAGAAGTAAATAAACAATTTCTTTTTAAGCGTAAGGGGGAATATTAAAAATAAACTTTCGATTTCATATAATTGTTACAGCTGATACATAATATCGCAAGATGATATTTCAGTTCAATTCGATCTGGCAGAGATTGCTTTGAATATGATGAAAAAGTGGCTCCACTGACGTGCCTATATTTCTAGAAAAGCAGCAGCAACCGCTAGTATCTGTGCCTTGGTCGTGCCTTATTTAGTCGTACACAAATAGTATAACCGAGTTTTTTGGTGCTTATTTAGAATAGGCTCCCTGCAGAAAATTATATTCATGTAAAATCATTATTTTGTACTTACTCAGTCATAGTTTCTCACTCACGGCACGAAAAAGAATTTAAAAATATCAAGCAGAACTTTAATTAGAACGATTTTTCCATTTCGATGTACAACCTCTATTCGCTGACATTTTGGGTGTTAGCCGACATTTTGGGTGTGAGCGATCGATGGAATAGCCAATTGTTAGAATTTAAAAAAGAAAGAAACACATATGCAATAATAATAAAATATATATTTATTAAATAAAAAAAATAGAAAATTAAATAATTATTTTTGATTTCTTCACCGGGGTACTTTCCACGATATAATTTTCTTGTTTTTTTTTGTTTTTTTCTTCTTATTTACATGGTAACTGGGGCCCTTAGTTAGCTATTCCATCAATCGGCCACACCCAAAATGTCGGCGAATCGACGTTTTATCGCCCTTATGGAAATGGAAAAATCGTTCTAATTAAGTGGATGCTCAATTTATGTTAACATTATATAGGAAAGTGATCCCTCCTCTAAAATCTAAAATAATAAAAATTTAAACTTTTTATTTTCTTTGCGGATATTTTTTAAGGCTATTTACATGTAATTTTTAGAACCTTAATTTTTTTTAGGAGAAAACTACAGTCGGTCGGGTTTTATAAATGTACCGTCTTTTTTAATGAGTCGGGTTAGGGTTAATGTCGGGTTAGGGTTAAACAGAGACTCGTCTATCTCAACCGTATGCCCTGGGCCTCCGATCTTTCGGGGATTTCCTATCAAATGGTCTTCGCAAACCTCCCTTAAAAAATTCTTTCAATCGATCTGCGTGTTCGGTGATCCAACGCTGCATTCCTTCCATGTGTCGTCTGCCAGCTGACGTATGGCAGTTGAAACAGCGAAATGTTTGGTGCCTATGTGCTATAACAACTGCACAGGTGGGAGTAAACCAATAATATCTAATAGAAACAGAAAGGAAATGATTTATTCCATTTTTAATTAAAAATATTGGCTTTTTTGGAGAGAGAGAAAGAGAGAGAGAGAGGGGGGGGAAGAGAAAGAGAGAGAAAGAGAAAGAGAGAGAGAAAGAGAGAGAGAAAGAGAGAGAGAAAGAGAGAGAGAAAGAGAGAGAAAGAGAGAGAAATATATATAGAGAAATATATAGAGAGAAATATATAGAGAGAGAAAGAGAGAGAGATAGAGAGAGAGAGATAGAGAGAGAGAGAAAGAGAGAGAGAAAGAGAGAGAGACAAAGAGAGAGATAGAGAGAGATAGAGAGAGAGAAAGAGAGAGAGAGAGAAAAAGAGAAAGAGAGAAAGAGAGAGAGAAAGAGAGAAACAGAGAGAGAAAGAGAGAGAGAGAGAAAGAGAGAGAGAGAGAAAGAGAGAGAGAGAAAGGGAGAGAGAGAAAGAGAGAGATAGAGAGAGAAAGAGAGAGAGAGAAAGAGAGAGAGAAAGAGAGAGAGAGAAAGAGAGAGAGAGAGAGGGATAGAAGGAGAAAGAGAGAGAGAGAAAGAGAGAGAGAAAGAGAGAGAGAGAGTTTTATCTTCTTTTTCTTATCGATTAATTTCGTTTTAATAATTTCAAGTATTGAACGTCCTCGGGAGTCAGGCAGATACTCTATCTGTCCTAACTTTTTCTGTGGGCATGGTAGAACCTGCTAGTGCCCATATCCTCTCCAGGCTACATGCAGCATCTGGTGTTCCCAAATGGTCACCCATTTAGTACTGGCCAAGCTCAACGTTGCTTAACCTTATTATTTTATTATTATTATTATTATTATTATTATTATTATTATTATTATTATTATTATTGATTCTTAGCAAGTATTCATGTATTAAACCAGTCTTATGGTTTTTTTTAATAGTGTTACATGTTAGCGCATTTTAGAGAATAAAATAAAACGTTTAAAAGAAACGCTAATATTTCAGAGGAAAATATTAAAAACAAACAAAACAAGAGCGAACACATAGACACAAAGAAATTCTTGATCCTAAATTAATTTAACAGTGCTATATTATCAGCAGCAGCGTACCCCCTTCCCACTGTAATAAAAGATATGCGTGCGAGAAACTGGGCAATTAAAAAATATGCGCACGGCAGCGTTTGGGAAGGACGAAGAACAAAAAAATCTTAACGGACGAATGAAGACGCGGAGATAAAAAAAACAAAAACGAAGAAAGTCGTTAGTATTTGAAGAAAACTCTATCGAGCAAGGTGTAAAACTGGAAATGTCTTTTCAGAAAGTCTAGTTGTTGAAAGCAATACAGCAACGAACTGAAACTGCATGCGAAATTCATTAGCTCCCAGCGAAATGACAACAAGGCCGAAACAATGATGCGAGGGAAACACATGTGAAGCCGATGATCTAATAACACCAAACAAGGAGCGGCAAAACATCTCGGATAGAGTGTGATTCAGCGAGATACGCTCCAGACATCAAATAATCCTACTATGAGAGATGTCGGAGGTGTAAGATCAATACGAAAGCATAAGCGATCTTTATGAAATGAAACAAAACAGACAATCATAAAACAAAAACAAAAAGGAAGGAGTCAAATTCAAAGTGAAAATACTTCCCCACTCAGATAAGTGACATTTTTTTGATTGCCAAAAACATTCAAATGCTGCAAACCCGTTTGTTTTATTTTCATTGTTCATACTTAAGCTCCATTTATCCCATGATAATAATTTCACTATTCATTTAAATAAATATAATATGTATTTAATAATTCGATGTGTTTGTTATTCGCACTTCTTGTTGTCAATCCCGTAAATATTCGAACCTGAGAAAAAACATTTTTATAATTTTTTATAAACGGAATCATTGTGTATTCCATTTACATCGCATAATTTCCTTGTGATGTGATAAAACGATCGGGAGGTACCGATTCGTAACAATAGAAACCCGTTAATTTTTTTACTTCAATTCTTGATGAAGTCTCTTATAAAGGTTTATTCTATTTGTTACTTTATTTTCTCAGTCGAACTAGTCATGCAAATTAATAGTAAGGGTTAGGGTTGTTTGGCATAAAGGTGACAGTGTTTGCTAATGGTCTGGGATGTAACGATGTTATCGTTTCGTTTTGTGACCAACTCTAGTTTTATAACAACCGCGCATGCGCACTTGAATAAAGTCTTCCATGTATATTTTTAAAAACCAACAACACGCGTCTCTCGTTTGTCTCTACTAATAAACCACTCAATACGAGCAAACACAGTGTGACATGGGAGACCAGGGTTCAATCGTCAGTTGAGTAATACCAAAGACCTAAAATATGGTACTTGATGCCCCCTTCCTAAACACTTAGCATTATGACGTGAGTATCAAGGGTAAGTGGAGTAATCTAGGGAAAGGAGTGGCGCCCCCCGCCTACACCTCAGTGTAATAACAAATAAAAAGGGAGCCTTCGGGTCGCCCTCGACTATGGTCGACCACTTTACTTAGCTTTTAGTAGGGTATGTGTGAAGAGCAGACATGACAAACTATCCTGATACTCTCAGGATCCAGCTGGCGAGTAAGACAAATTTTTGTTGTTAGATATGCAACTTGTTTGAACTTGCGTTTGGCCCCATCCAAAAATGATCCGTTTCATTATACCACATCAGCTTTTTAGCTACATGATACCGTCGCATACTTTTTAGCTACATGATACCGTAACATACTTTTTAGCTACATGATACCTTCACATACTTTTTAGCTACATGATACCTTCACATACTTTTTAGCTACATGATACCTTCACATACTTTTTGGCTACATGACACATTCACCTACTTTTTAGCTACATTATACATTCACATACTTTTTAGCTACATGATACATTGACATACTTTTTAGCTACATGATACCTTCACATACTTTTTAGCTACATGATACCATCAGATACTTTTTAGCTACATGATACCTTCACATACTTTTTAGCTACATGATACCTTCACATACTTTTTCGCTACATGATACCTTCACATACTTTTTAGCTACATGATACCTTCACATACTTTTTAGCTACATGATACCTTCACATACTTTTTAGCTACATGATACCTTCACATACTTTTTAGCTACATGACACCTTCACATACTTTTTAGCTACATGATACATTCACATACTTTTTAGCTACATGATACCTTCACATACTTTTTAGCTACATGATACCTTCACATACTTTTTAGCTAATTGATACCTTCACATACTTTTAAGCTACATGATACATTCACATACTTTTTAGCTACATGATACATTCAAATACTTTTTAGCTACATGATACATTCACATACTTTTTAGCTACATGATACCTTCACATACTTTTTAGCTACATGATACCGTTACATACTTTTTAGCTACATGATACATTCACATACTTTTTAGCTACATGATAAATTCACATACTGTTTAGCTACATGATACCATCACATACTTTTTAGCTAACTGATACCATCACATACTTTTTAGCTACATGATACCATCACATCCTTTTTAGCTACATGATACATTCACATACTTTTTAGCTACATGATACATTCACATACTTTTTAGCTAATTGATACCTTCACATACTTTTAAGCTACATGATACCTTCACATACTTTTTAGCTAACTGATACCATCACATACTTTTTAGCTACATGATACCATCACATACTTTTTAGCTACATGATACCATCACATCCTTTTTAGCTACATGATACATTCACACACTTTTTAGCTACATGATAGCATCACATACTTTTTAGCTACATGATACCATCACATCCTTTTTAGCTACATGATACATTCACATACTTTTTAGCTACATGATATCATCAAATACTTTTAAGCTACATGATACCTTCACATATTTTTAGCTACATGATACTTTCACATACTTTTTAGCTACATGATAAATTCACATCATGTTTAGCTACATGATACCTTCACATACTTTTTAGCTACATGATACCTTCACATACCTTTTAGTTACATGATACCTTCACATACTTTTTAGCTACATGATACCGTCACATACTTTTTAGCTACATGATACCTTCACATACTTTTTAGCTACATGATACCTTCAAATACTTTTTAGCTACATGATACATTCACATACTTTTTAGCTACATGATACCTTCAAATACTTTTTAGCTACATGATACCTTCACATACTTTTTAGCTACATGATACATTCACATACTTTTTAGCTACATAGTACCTTCACATACTTTTTAGCTACATGATACATTCACATACTTTTTAGCTACATGATACATTCACATACTTTTTAGCTACATGATACATTCACATACTTTTTAGCTACATGATACCTTCACATACTTTTTAGCTAATTGATACCTTCACATACTTTTTAGCTACATGATACCTTCACATACCTTTTAGCTACATGATACCTTAACACACTTTTTAGCTACATGATACCTTCACATACTTTTTAGCTACATGATACCTTCACATACCTTTTAGCTACATGATACCTCAACACACTTTTTAGCTACATGATACCTTCACATACTTTTTAGCTACATGATACATTCACATACTTTTTAGCTACATGATACCATCACATACTTTTTAGCTACATGATACCGTTACATACTTTTTAGCTTCATGATACCTTCACATACTTTTTAGCTACATGATAAATTCACATACTGTTTAGCTACATGATACCTTCACATACTTTTTAGCTACATGATACCTTCAAATACTTTTTAGCTACATGATACATTCACATACTTTTTAGCTACATAATACCTTCGCATACTTTTTAGCTACATGATACCTTCAAATACTTTTTAGCTACATGATACATTCACATACTTTTTAGCTACATGATACATTCACATACTTTTTAGCTAATTGATACCTTCACATACTTTTAAGCTACATGATATATTCACATACTTTTAAGCTACATGATACATTCACATACTTTTTAGCTACATGATACCTTCAAATACTTTTTAGCTACATGATACATTCACATACTTTTTAGCTACATGATACCTTCACATACTTTTTAGCTACATGATACCTTCACATACTTTTTAGCTACATGATAAATTCACATCATGTTTAGCTACATAATACCGTTACATACTTTTTAGCTTCATGATACCTTCACATACTTTTTAGCTACATGATAAATTCACATACTGTTTAGCTACATGATACCTTCACATACTTTTTAGCTAACTGATACCTTCACATACTTTTTAGCTAACTGATACCATCACATACTTTTTAGCTACAGTATACATTCACATACTTTTTAGCTACATGATACCTTCACATACTTTTTAGCTACATGATACATTCACATACTTTTTAGCTAACTGATACCATCACATACTTTTTAGCTACATGATACCTTCACATACTTTTTAGGTACATGATACCTTCACATACTTTTTAGCTACATGATACCTTCACATACTTTTAAGCTACATGATACATTCACATACTTTTTAGCTACATGATACCTTCACATACTTTTTAGCTACATGATACCGTTACATACTTTTTAGCTACATGATACCGTTACATACTTTTTAGCTTCATGATACCTTCACATACTTTTTAGCTACATGATAAATTCACATACTGTTTAGCTACATGATACCTTCACATACTTTTTAGCTAACTGATACCTTCACATACTTTTTAGCTAACTGATACCATCACATACTTTTTAGCTACTTGATACATTCACATACTTTTTAGCTACATGATACATTCACATACTTTTTAGCTAACTGATACCTTCACATACTTTTTAGCTAACTGATACCATCACATACTTTTTAGCTACAGTATACATTCACATACTTTTTAGCTACATGATACCTTCACATACTTTTTAGCTACATGATACATTCACATACTTTTTAGCTAACTGATACCATCACATACTTTTTAGCTACATGATACCTTCACATACTTTTTAGGTACATGATACCTTCACATACTTTTTAGCTACATGATACCTTCACATACTTTTAAGCTACATGATACATTCACATACTTTTTAGCTACATGATACCTTCACATACTTTTTAGCTACATGATACCGTTACATACTTTTTAGCTACATGATACCTTCACATACTTTTTGGCTACATGACACATTCACCTACTTTTTAGCTACATTATACATTCACATACTTTTTAGCTACATGATACATTGACATACCTTTTAGCTACATGATACCGTCACATACTTTTTAACTACATGATACCTTCACATACTTTTTAGCTACATGATACCTTCACATACTTTTTAGCTACATGATACCATCACATACTTTTTAGCTACATGATACCTTCACATACTTTTTAACTACATGATACCTTCACATACTTTTTAGCTAGATGATACCTTCACATACTTTTTGGCTACATTATACCTTCACATACTTTTTAGCTACATTATACCTTCACATACTTTTTAGCTACATGATACATTCACATACTTTTTAGCTACATGATACCTTCACATACTTTTTAGCTACATGATACCATCACACACTTTTTAGCTACATGATACCATCACACACTTTTTAGCTACATGATACCTTCACATACTTTTTAGCTACATGATACCTTCACATACTTTTTAGCTAGATGATACCTTCACATACTTTTTAGCTACATGATACCTTCACATACTTTTTAGCTAGATGATACCTTCACATACTTTTTAGATACATGATACCATCACATACTTTTTAGCTACATGATACCTTCACATACTTTTTAGTACATGATACCTTCACATACTTTTTAACTACATGATACCTTCACATACTTTTTAGCTAGATGATACCTTCACATACATTTTGGCTACATTATACCTTCACATACTTTTTAGCTACATGATACCTTCACATACTTTTTAGCTACATGATACATTCACATACTTTTTAGCTACATGATACCTTCACATACTTTTTAGCTACATGATACCTTCACATACTTTTTAGCTACATGATACCTTCACATACTTTTTAGCTACATGATACCTTCACATACTTTTTAGCTACATGATACCTTCACATACTTTTTAGCTACATGATAATTTCACATACTTTTTAGCTACATGATACCTTCACATACTTTTTGGCTACATGACACATTCACCTACTTTTTAGCTACATTATACCTTCACATACTTTTTAGCTACATGATACCTTCACATACTTTTTAGCTACATGATACCTTCACATACTTTTTAGCTACATGATACCTTCACCTACTTTTTAGCTACATTATACCATCACACACTTTTTAGCTAGATGATACCATCACACACTTTTTAGCTACATTATACCTTCACATACTTTTTAGCTACATGATACCTTCACATACTTTTTAGCTACATGATAATTTCACATACTTTTTGGCTACATGACACATTCACCTACTTTTTAGCTACATTATACATTCACATACTTTTTAGCTACATGATACGTTGACATACTTTTTAGCTACATGATACCGTCACATACTTTTTAACTACATGATACCTTCACATACTTTTTAGCTACATGATACCTTCACATACTTTTTAGCTACATGATACATTCACATACTTTTTAACTACATGATACCTTCACATACTTTTTAACTACATGATACCATCACATACTTTTTAACTACATGATACCGTCACATACTTTTTAACTACATGATACCTTCACATACTTTTTAGCTACATGATACCATCACATACTTTTTAGCTACATGATACATTCACATACTTTTTAACTACATGATACCATCACATACTTTTAGCTACATGATACCTTCACATACTTTTTAGCTACATGATACCTTCACATACTTTTTAGCTACATGATACCATCACATACTTTTTAGCTACATGATAATTTGACATACTTTTTAGCTACATGATACCTTCACATACTTTTTGGCTACATGACACATTCACCTACTTTTTAGCTACATTATACATTCACATACTTTTTAGCTACATGATACATTGACATACCTTTTAGCTACATGATACCGTCACATACTTTTTAACTACATGATACCTTCACATACTTTTTAGCTACATGATACCTTCACATACTTTTTAGCTACATGATACCATCACATACTTTTTAGCTACATGATACCTTCACATACTTTTTAGCTACATGATACATTCACATACTTTTTAACTACATGATACCTTCACATACTTTTTAGTACATGATACCTTCACATACTTTTTAGCTACATGATACCTTCACATACTTATTAGCTACATGATACCTTCACATACTTTTTAGCTACATGATACCTTCACATACTTTTTAGTACATGATACCTTCACATACTTTTTAGCTACATGATACCTTCACATACTTTTTAGCTACATGATACCTTCACATACTTATTAGCTACATGATACCTTCACATACTTTTTAGCTACATGATACCTTCACATACTTTTTAGCTACATGATACCTTCACATACTTTTTAGCTACATGATACCTTCACATACTTTTTAGCTACATGATAATTTCACATACTTTTTAGCTACATGATACCTTCACATACTTTTTGGCTACATGACACATTCACCTACTTTTTAGCTACATTATACATTCACATACTTTTTAGCTACATGATACATTCACATACTTTTTAACTACATGATACCTTCACATACTTTTTAGCTACATGATACCTTCACATACTTTTTAGCTACATGATACCTTCACATACTTTTTAGCTACATGATACCTTCACATACTTTTTAGCTACATGATACATTCACATACTTTTTAACTACATGATACCTTCACATACTTTTTAACTACATGATACCTTCACATACTTTTTAGCTACATGATACCTTCACATACTTATTAGCTACATGATACCTTCACATACTTTTTAGCTACATGATACATTCACATACTTTTTAGTACATGATACCTTCACATACATTTTAGCTACATGATACCTTCACATACTTTTTAGCTACATGATACCTTCACATACTTTTTAGCTACATTATACCTTCACATACTTATTAGCTACATGATACCTTCACATACTTTTTAGCTACATGATACCATCACATACTTTTTAGCTACATGATACCTTCACATACTTATTAGCTACATGATACCTTCACATACTTTTTAGCTACATGATACCTTCACATACTTTTTAGCTACATTATACCTTCACATACTTTTTAGCTACATGATACCTTCACATACTTTTTAGCTACATGATACCTTCACATACTTTTTAGCTACATTATACCTTCACATACTTATTAGCTACATGATACCTTCACATACATTTTAGCTACATGATACCATCACATACTTTTTAGCTACATGATACCTTCACATACTTTTTAACTACATGATACCTTCACATACTTTTTAGCTACATGATACCATCACATACTTTTTAGCTACATGATACCTTCACATACTTTTTAGCTACATGACACATTCACCTACTTTTTAGTACATGATACCTTCACATACTTATTAGCTACATGATACCTTCACATACTTATTAGCTACATGATACCTTCACATACTTTTTAGCTACATGATACCTTCACATACTTTTTAGCTACATGATACCTTCACATACTTATTAGCTACATGATACCATCACATACTTTTTAGCTACATGATACCTTTACATACTTTTTAGCTACATGATACATTCACATACTTTTTAACTACATGATACCTTCACATACTTTTTAGCTACATGATACCTTCACATACTTATTAGCTACATGATACCTTCACATACTTTTTAGCTACATGATACCTTCACATACTTTTTAGTACATGATACCTTCACATACTTTTTAGCTACATGATACCTTCACATACTTTTTAGCTACATGATACCTTCACATACTTATTAGCTACATGATACCTTCACATACTTTTTAGCTACATGATACCTTCACATACTTTTTAGCTACATGATACCTTCACATACTTTTTAGCTACATGATACCTTCACATACTTTTTAGCTACATGATAATTTCACATACTTTTTAGCTACATGATACCTTCACATACTTTTTGGCTACATGACACTTTCACCTACTTTTTAGCTACATTATACATTCACATACTTTTTAGCTACATGATACCTTCACATACTTTTTAGCTACATGATACATTCACATACTTTTTAACTACATGATACCTTCACATACTTTTTAGTACATGATACCTTCACATACTTATTAGCTACATGATACCTTCACATACTTTTTAGCTACATGATACCTTCACATACTTTTTAGCTACATGATACCTTCACATACTTTTTAGCTACATGATACCTTCACATACTTTTTAGCTACATGATAATTTCACATACTTTTTAGCTACATGATACCTTCACATACTTTTTAGCTACATGACACATTCACCTACTTTTTAGCTACATTATACCTTCACATACTTTTTAGCTACATGATACATTCACATACTTTTTAACTACATGATACCTTCACATACTTTTTAGCTACATGATACCTTCACATACTTTTTAGCTACATGATACCTTCACATACTTTTTAGCTACATGATACCTTCACATACTTTTTAGCTACATGATACATTCACATACTTTTTAACTACATGATATCTTCACATACTTTTTAACTACATGATACCTTCACATACTTTTTAGCTACATGATACCTTCACATACTTATTAGCTACATGATACCTTCACATACTTTTTAGCTACATGATACCTTCACATACTTATTAGCTACATGATACCATCACATACTTTTTAGCTACATGATACCTTTACATACTTTTTAGCTACATGATACATTCACATACTTTTTAACTACATGATACCTTCACATACTTTTTAGCTACATGATACCTTCACATACTTTTTAGTACATGATTCCTTCACATACTTTTTAACTACATGATACCTTCACATACTTTTTAGCTACATGATACCTTCACATACTTTTTAGTACATGATACCTTCACATACTTTTTAGCTACATGATACCTTCACATACTTTTTAGTACATGATACCTTCACATACTTTTTAGCTACATGATACCTTCACATACTTTTTAGCTACATGATACCTTCACATACTTTTTAGCTACATGATACCTTCACATACTTTTTAGTACATGATACCTTCACATACTTTTTAACTACATGATACCTTCACATACTTTTTAGCTACATGATACCTTCACATACTTTTTAGTACATGATACCTTCACATACTTTTTAACTACATGATACCTTCACATACTTTTTAGCTACATGATACCTTCACATACTTTTTAGCTACATGATACCTTCACATACTTTTTAGCTACATGATACCTTCACATACTTTTTAGTACATGATACCTTCACATACTTTTTAGCTACATGATACCTTCACATACTTTTTAACTACATGATACCTTCACATACTTTTTAGCTACATGATACCTTCACATACTTTTTAGTACATGATACCTTCACATACTTTTTAACTACATGATACCTTCACATACTTTTTAGCTACATGATACCTTCACATACTTTTTAGTACATGATACCTTCACATACTTTTTAGCTACATGATATCTTCACATACTTTTTAGTACATGATACCTTCACATACTTTTTAGCTACATGATACCTTCACATACTTTTTAGCTACATGATACCTTCACATACTTTTTAGCTACATGATACCTTCACATACTTTTTAGTACATGATACCTTCACATACTTTTTAACTACATGATACCTTCACATACTTTTTAGCTACATGATACCTTCACATACTTTTTAGTACATGATACCTTCACATACTTTTTAACTACATGATACCTTCACATACTTTTTAGCTACATGATACCTTCACATACTTTTTAGCTACATGATACCTTCACATACTTTTTAGCTACATGATACCTTCACATACTTTTTAGTACATGATACCTTCACATACTTTTTAGCTACATGATACCTTCACATACTTTTTAGCTACATGATACCTTCACATACTTTTTAGCTACATGATACCTTCACATACTTTTTAGTACATGATATCTTCACATACTTTTTAACTACATGATACCTTCACATACTTTTTAGCTACATGATACCTTCACATACTTTTTAGTACATGATACCTTCACATACTTTTTAGCTACATGATACCTTCACATACTTATTAGCTACATGATACCTTCACATACTTTTTAGCTACATGATACCTTCACATACTTTTTAGTACATGATACCTTCACATACTTTTTAGCTACATGATACCTTCACATACTTTTTAGCTACATGATACCTTCACATACTTTTTAGCTACATGATACCTTCACATACTTATTAGTACATGATACCTTCACATACTTTTTAACTACATGATACCTTCACATACTTTTTAGCTACATGATACCTTCACATACTTTTTAGTACATGATACCTTCACATACTTTTTAGCTACATGATACCTTCACATACTTATTAGCTACATGATACCTTCACATACTTTTTAGCTACATGATACCTTCACATACTTTTTAGTACATGATACCTTCACATACTTTTTAGCTACATGATACCTTCACATACTTTTTAGCTTCATGATACCTTCACCTACTTTTTAGCTACATGATACCTTCACATACTTTTTAGTACATGATACCTTCACATACTTTTTAACTACATGATACCTTCACATACTTTTTAGCTACATGATACCTTCACATACTTTTTAGTACATGATACCTTCACATACTTTTTAGCTACATGATACCTTCACATACTTTTTAGCTACATGATACCTTCACATACTTTTTAGTACATGATACCTTCACATACTTTTTAGCTACATGATACCTTCACATACTTTTTAGATACATGATACCTTCACATACTTTTTAGCTACATGATACCTTCACATACTTTTTAGTACATGATACCTTCACATACTTTTTAACTACATGATACCTTCACATACTTTTTAGCTACATGATACCTTCACATACTTTTTAGCTACATGATACCTTCACATACTTTTTAACTACATGATACCTTCACATACTTTTTAGCTACATGATACCGTCACATACTTTTTAGCTACATGATACCTTCACATACTTTTTAGCTACATGATACCTTCACATACTTTTTAGTACATGATACCTTCACATACTTTTTAGCTACATGATACCTTCACATACTTTTTAGCTACATGATACCTTCACATACTTTTTAGTACATGATACCTTCACATACCTTTTAACTACATGATACCTTCACATACTTTTTAGCTACATGATACCTTCACATACTTTTTAGTACATGATACCTTCACATACTTTTTAGCTACATGATACCTTCACATACTTATTAGCTACATGATACCTTCACATACTTTTTAGCTACATGATACCTTCACATACTTTTTAGTACATGATACCTTCACATACTTTTTAGCTACATGATACCTTCACATACTTTTTAGCTACATGATACCTTCACATACTTTTTAGCTACATGATACCTTCACATACTTTTTAGTACATGATACCTTCACATACTTTTTAGCTACATGATACCTTCACATACTTTTTAGCTACATGATACCTTCACACACTATTAAAATGCTGCATCGAATGCTGAATGTGTTCTCTAATTTTATAGAATATTTTTAAAATTCCATACAACGAAAACAATAATGCATTTATTTTGTCACAGGTAACATGAATTGAAACAAATACATAGAATACATTACCAAGGCTGCTGCAAAGAAGGTTGGATCGCTCTACCTTGCTAGTAAACTTCTCACACCTGTCAGTATCCTATATCTCTACAAAGCCACCATCCACCCATGCATGGAGTAATGTTGTCACATCTGGGCTGGTGCACCATCCACCAGTCTCTACCTCTATTAGACAGGGTCCCAAAATCTAATCCAATACGTCACTCACTATTCACCAAGCTCCAGTACCTGTTCTATCGCCACAATGTTGCATCCTTATGTTTGTTTTGCAAGTACGTCTATGGAATGGACCCTGATGAACTTGCTGCTCTTGTGCACCCCCTGGATGTAAATACACTCGATCAACCCGACAATCAGCTAAATCCCATCCATTCACAGTGGAGGTCCCCAGATGTCGGAGAGCCTTCTACTCCAATAACTTGTTTCTTTGAGCTGCCGGCCTTTGGAACGTCTTCCCAGCACCAACAAACAAAAAATTTAAAACTAATGTGAACAAACATCTTACTGAAATCACCTAAATCAGATAATCATTCAAATTGAACACATATCTTGCTGCTCAGCTCCCAATTTAAGATTATCCCCTTTTGTGGGGAGATGGATTTTCCCCACATTAAAAACCGATCTTGTGTCTGACTTTGCCCTCGTGTGGAGGCAAGTAAATAGGAACATTTACATTTATAGATTTTTCATGAATTTACATCAATTTGTTAACAATTTCGCTTCATGCCCAAACAATCATCAGCTATCATATCTAATAAATACAATTAAGTCAGTCGGATTCTCAAAGGTAGACATCAATATTTGATTCTGTCTAGCCAATTTGTCTTTTTCTTCCTTCCACCATATTCTTTGCAATAAAATAGTCAAGTAGTAGAAGGCATTCGCAATTAATTTATTTTTTTAAGGATGCCAGTTACACACAAAAAAAACATGTTAAAGAAACCTGTGATTGTTGTTGGTTGTGGTGGTGGTCTAGTTTAGCTATAGAAATGTTTACTCCCCACTGTTTTCCTTCTCTCAAGCCTTTCTCCACCCTCGCCTCTCTCTACGCGCTCCCCTAGCCTTATGCTATCTCTCACTAATCCTTGGGCCTCCACCAGGGATAGCGGATGACCTCTTAGGACCTCTCTCTGGGTCTCTTTGTCACCCAACCCGTCCACCAGGGCATCCACCAGGATGCCCTGGATGGGACCCGTATTTCGGATCGCCCTATCTGGGGAAGCTTGAACTGCCAACCCCTGGATCCGCTCGACTAACTCGTGAAGTCCCTCACCGTTCTTTAGCCTCAGCTGGGTTAGCTTGCGTATGGCCTCAATCGCAGACCGCTCACTGGCATATTGCTTCACCAGCTGCTCGCGGAGCTCCGTCCAAGCCATCCCCGGGTTCTCTTCATACATCCCCTCAATAAATTTCGACACTGGGCCCATCACTCCATCCAGAGCGAGCAGCATCATCTCGTAATCTTCTAATCCGTAGATTACCCTCTTCTTTTGGATTATCGCCAACCATTCCATTAGGCCGGCGGGGTCTCCCTTATAGAGGGGTATCCGTATTCCCCCTATTGGTCTTTCTATTTTCCTAGTCTCTTCTACCCCCATCTCTGCTACACTTCCTACTATACCTTCTTCTGGACCCATTCCTTTTTTTGTGTTATAAGTGCAACCCCAACAACAGAAATACCCAACTACGTGCAAAGTTGAACAGCAATCGATACACTGACAGAGTACAAAACTGAGCAAAATGAACAAGGAAAATCAAAGAGTCACTTACCCCCTCTTTTTGCGGTCTGCTCCTTTTGAGGTCTACCGATGTTGGGTGGTTGTTTCTGCGAGCTCGTCCAGACCTTATAGTCGATTGACTAAAGTCCGCGATTTTGGTCGGCTCTTAAAGTCTTTCACAAAAAAAACGGTTTGTCTGTCGGTCTATTTCTTCTTTCTATTTTTTTTTCAAAACGGGTTTGGGTGCCTGTTAGACTATCTCTCTTTTTTTTTCTTTAGTCTATCTCTTTTCCTGGACCGATATTCATGCAGGTAAAAAAAATTTGTTGTGCCCGTGGATTTTTCCTTTTCTACCCGAGGTTACCAGGTACTAATAAAACGTACCCTGATCCTGCGTCGCGGCACCAGATTGTGAACCCCACTCCCTGTGCCGATGGTCGTCCACCGCACAGGTGTGATATCCTGGTCGCAGTGCCAGATTGTGAACCCCACTAATGCCGATCGTCGTAGTGGCAATACAAAAAAACATAGATCCAAATTCCTCTAGGCTGGGATGGCGACGATGATGATGCCATCGCCGATCTTGTCATCTTGTCCAGCTACAAACACACTCCCACGTTGAAATTGTTTATATCAGCAAGCGATCACTGGACGAACAGCAGCCGGTTGGCTCTGTGGGGGCAAAAGATCATTCAAAGCAGAACAAAAGGAAAAGAACAATGTTCAACAACTCGGTCGGGGGGTTTTGTATCGAAGAGTAATTATTAATAAAATAAAAGATTTGATTTTACATTGGATTAATGTCTAGCATACTCATAGATGTCTTTAGCATCTTTTGTGTTTTCTCTAAGTTATTTCGTTAGTTCTCTGTGTGTGCGAATTCTTTACACAAGTAGTTGTTTAAGTCACAAATCAGCAGGCAAAGGCAGTGGCTAAAATTTCATTCGGTTTGTTTTCTTCGATGCACGCCATCTTGGCGCGCGCCGGGCGAACGTCCAACTCTGTCTGCCGACAATACAACTCTAACTGGCACTCTATTGTGCTGATCGTGCGTGAAAAACGCACATTCTTTTATTGAAAATGTCTATCGTCGTACACACCCCTTCTCCGCCATCCTAATTCCTGCATGTCTTCCTTTCTCAAGGAGGGTGGGGACGGGCGCCTCACTCCCACCTCTCTAATATAAATGGGATCTTCTTTTTCACCTGGCGTTATCGCCAAAACAAACGCTTTCTCATTCTGTCACACAGCCGGAGGCACTCCGTTAATCCGGCTCGTAATTAATGATGACAGGCCCAAATAAATCTCTGTCAGTAGGCTCTCCCACATCATAATGTCTTTGAAAACAGTCGTCTCAGAATAACATCGCTTTATTGACATTTCAGAATTAAATTTTCGATTATGGAATTCCATAATGTTTACCTCCCATCTGGCAACTGTTTCCTTGCCTTCGAAGGTAATGGATTCTGACTATCCCACACGACCCCGCAAGACAAGCTGGCGTCCCGTTCCGTCGTTTTAATAAGTTCGTTTCTACATCAAAGATATACTAATTTTATATCTCCACTTCGTCTTGACACAGGGCCCTCAGTCGGCATAGCAGCACTACCAAGATGCATACTAGCGTGTCACCAGGGTACCCAATCCCCATGGGGCCCCGGATACTTTGTCACACTTCCCTTGTGTTAGATTTGGAGAGTTACGTCCCCTTTGCTTCCAAGAGAGACATACATTCTGTAATAACGTTATCGTTATCAGCTTCTACTAAATGTTCAATTAATTAGTAAATCCTCTTCTTCCAATTGTAAAAAGTAAATAAATAATTAATTCTTTACCATACTAAGTTTTTTCATTCAAATTATTTCTCATATTGTTGTTTGTTAACTCACATTCATATATTCAAAGTTACATCTACTAAACCATCGTTCAATAACCCGACACGGTCACTTCAATTTCATAACTAACCCTAACACGGAACAACAGGTATATAATTCTTGTTCAATCATGGGTGTTTGTGAAGTTAAGTTTACGGATATAGTGAAAAAAAGGGTTAATAACCTGCGGGTTGGGCCATTTAGAGTTAGGGTTAATGTTAGAATTAGGGTTAATGTTAGTGTTGGGGTTGAGGTTAGGGTTTAAGGTTAAGGTTAGGGGTTAGATTTAGGGTTAATGTTAGGCTTAGGGGTTAGGTTAGAGTTAATGTTAAGTTTAGGGTTAGGGTTAGGGATTAGGTTTAGGGCTAATGTTAGGCTTAGGGGTTAGGTTAAAGTTAATGTTAGGTTTAGGGTTAGGGTTAGGGGTTAGGTTTAGGGTTAATGTTAGGCTTAGGGGTTAGGGTTAGTTGGTAATGATATTACACCAAGGCCATATTCATTATTCATCTGCATTATTCGAAATTTGGAAGTTAGGGTTAGGGTTAATGTTAGGGTTAGGGTTTTGGAAGAAAACCTGTGTTAAGAATTTTTATTGAGGTTGTCACTTCAAATGGAAAGTTTTTGGATTATAGAGGCTGACACCCACGGCATCGAAGCTGCAGTTGTGTATTCTGGCAACCGCTCTCCCGGTGACAAGGTATATTGATCGTAGCATCTGCTTACCATAACCAAATTCTGTTGCACCAAGCACTTCATCACTCCGCTCATTCTCCTGATCTTTCTTTCAAGTATCGCTGGGGCGAAAGTAAGTTGGCGATCAAAAGTAACTCCGAGGAACTTCGGTGTCTCGTTGTATTTGATAGGCAGGCTATTGAGCATTAGGGATGGGCGCCATTTTGTTTCATGGATGTTGGTGGTGATGAAAAAAACAATCCGACTGCTGAGCTGACAGTTTCATGTTTCATTTCCGGATCAACTGATGTGGGTCAGCGTTTGCTGGAGTCTTTTCTCCGCCTTATTCAGGTCACTGTACTGCACCCATACTGCTGCATCATCAGCGAAAAAGCTAAAGTTGATCTCAGTGAGGAGGCCGTTCATATAGAATAAAAACAGTAGGTATGATAGAATGGATCTTTGCGGAACACCCTGTTGAAGCGTAACTGCTTTGCTTTTTTTATCGTCGAAGTTAACCCAACTGAAACGGTTTGACAACTAGCATTGTATTCACCTTTCCACATGTGTCAGGGTCAAGGATATGGGTCGGTAGCTGTCAAGGTGCTGCAGATTTCTTCCCGCCTTCAGCACTTCTCGAATGTCTGCTAACCTCCATGCCTGAGTGATTTTGTTTGTTTTCCAGGACAGATTAAAAATTGCCACTGGTCTGAGGTGGCGAAGGAAGCGAAGGTGAATCTTGGAAGGGATTGTTGCTTTTATTGGGTTCAACTTCTTCAAAGCTGCCTAGGATTAATTTTTTATGCAGCTGCTTGGTCATCAGCCCATTGTCGTTGTAGATGTTTGTTCAACACCTTCTTCAAGCCTCTGTACGTCCTTGTTGATTTTCAAGGATATAGTTTGGAGGCCTCGGAGTGATGAGGTTTCTCAATATCGACCACATGTCTTTACGACCCTTTACCGAGGTTATCTTCTTCCAAATCTCGGTTTTTCTTTCCCGGTGTAGTAGAGAAAACAGCTGAGCATGTAATCTATGACGCGAATTCATCGACAAAGATGCTCTGGCGAACGATCTGCTCTTTGTCCTCTGGAAATGGGAAAAGTGTACCTCCAGTCTCAACCAGCAGCAAGGTCATAAGAAAATCCCTCAATGGTTTTGTTAATAATAATAATAATAATAATAATAATAATAATAATAATAATAATAATAATAATAATAATAATAATAATAATAATAATAAAAATGAAAATAATAATAAAAATAATAATAATAAAAATAATAATAATATTAATAATAATAATAAAAATAATAATAATAATAATAATAAATAATAATAATAAAATAATAATATTAATAATAATAAAAATAATAATAATAATAATACAAATAATAATAATAATAATAATAATGATGATGATGATGATGATGATCATCATCATCATCATCATCATCAT
The DNA here is from genome assembly GCA_963556195.1 of Sepiola atlantica. NCBI lineage: Eukaryota > Metazoa > Mollusca > Cephalopoda > Sepiida > Sepiolidae > Sepiola > Sepiola atlantica. The sequence goes on from OY744550.1 coordinate 61,351,640, forward strand.
CATCATCATCATCATCATCATCATCATCATCATCATCATCATCATCATCATCATCATCATCATCATCATCATCATCATCATCATCATCATCAGCAGCAGCAGCAGCAGCAGCAGCAGCACCACCACCACCACCACCATCATCATCATCATCATCATCATCATCATCATCATCATCATCATCATCATCATCATCATCATCATCATTTTAACGTCTATTTTACATGTGTAGGACGACTTTTAGAAATTGTTTGTTTGTTTTGTTTTACGGCATATCAACCTTTTCCAGGTTATGTAATGCCGAATCAAGTAGTATTTTTAAAAAATACTTTGCAAAGTAAACAAAATTCTTTAAAAAAAAAACGGCATATCATCCTTTCTCAGTTCATTTAATGCTAAATCAAGCTGGATTTATATGTCTCTAGGTAATTATATCTTTTTATATAGATCAACAGCTTTTAAGAAGTTCAGTATTGTCTCTACTTTATTTTTCTTAAACAGTTCCTTCATTGTACCTGCTCTGTAGAAAGTTTCTTTTTTAGGGGCCAGATCAATGCATTCAATAAGAATATGCTTGATGGTGTAGGTAGTCTGGCATGCAAAGCATATTGGTTGCTCTTTGTCTTCAAGTAGGAATGTGTAATCCTTGTGTGACCTATGCGAAGTCTGGATAACACTACTTCTTCCTTTCGGCTTTTTCGTGAGCTTTTTTTCCATTCTCCTATTGTAGCTTTGATCGCTAGGAGTTTGCTGTGTGTATTGTTACTCCAACGTTGTTGTCTTTGTTGTTGGATATATTTGTTGATTTTCATTTTAAAATCTGTAAATGGAATCTTAAAATGGGTCCCCGCGTCCATGCCTAATGCAGACCATGCTTCCCTATCAGCCTGGTCGTTTCCTCTGATTCCGATATGACTTGGGATCCAACACAGCAATATTTCATTGTCTTTTGACAAATATTCCATCCTGCATAGCAACTTGGTTACCAATGGATTGTCAAATTTCCTATTTTTAAGGGATTTCAGTACAGACAAAGAGTCTGAAAAGATAATGAATCTATTTTTCTTGGATTTCAGAATGAAATCAAGCACCACATCGACAGCATATGCTTCTGCATTAAATATGGAAGTGTCATTTGGGAGACGCTTCTTATTTATATTATTGTTGTATACTGCAGCACATCCTGTTGCACATCCTGTTGCTTCTTCATGCTTCGATCCATCTGTGAAGATGTACCTGTCTTGGATAGGTGTCTTGGATTTTCTCCAATTCCTTGTGGAAAACCAGAGGATGGGTTTTTTGTTTGTGAAGTTTGTTTAAGGTTAGCAAGATCTTTGGGGTCCTTATGGTCCAAGGTGGTATTTTTGGTATTATAGTATCGTGTATTTTTGTCAGGTCCACTCCTGCTTCTTTGTTGATTATTTCCATTCGAAGGCCAAAGGGTCTTATAGCCCTTTCATTTCTTTGGAATAATTCTCTGTATTTTGGATGGAATGTGCTTTCATATGCAGGATTTGATGAACACGATTTCAATTTAACATAGTACTGCAGAGCCAACTTCTCACCTCTGATATCTGCAGGTGCCTCGTCTGCTTCTACATAGAGACTCTCAACAGGCGATGTTCTGAAGGCTCCAAGGACTAACCTTAGTCCTCCATGGTAGATCGGGTCTAGTATTCTAAGATAGGTCTTTCTAGCTGATCGGTAGATAAAAATACTGTAGTCCAATTTAGATCTAATCAATGACCTATATAGTTTCAGGAGAGTGTTTCGGTCTGCACCCCACTCAGTGTGAGCTACCACACGTAGTAGTTGTAATGTTTTGTTACATTTTGCCTTTATATATTTCAAGTGTGGAATAAAGGTCAGTTTTTTATCGAAAATTACACCCAAAAACTTGTATTCGTCTACAACCGGAATTTCCATCTTTTCGAGTTTCAGGCTTGGGTCATTGTGTAATTTTCTCTTCTGACAAAAATGAACACATTTTGTTTTTGCCTGAGAAAATCGGAATCCAATTTCTGTTGCCCATTTATTTATTTTATTCAGACATTGTTGCAATTTGCGCTCAATGGTATGCATATGTTTAGACCTGTAGTAGATTAGGAAGTCATCCACGTATAGGGATCTATCCACTCCGGGTAATAAGCTTTTTATTATGTTATTTATTTTTATGCTAAACAGAGTCACAGATAGCACACTGCCTTGTGGAACACCCTCTTCCGGAGTTTTTATCTCAGAGAGAGTAGATCCAATGCGAACTCGAAATCTTCGGTTTGACAAAAACCCGTAAATAAAGTGTGGTAGTCTACCTTTTAGACCGAGATCGTTCAAATCTCTCATTATGCCATACTTCCATGTTGTATCGTACGCTTTCTCTAGGTCAAAGAAAATAGCTACGAGATGTTCTTTTCGAATGAAAGTTTCTCTTATAGTAGTTTCCAATCGAACCAAGTGGTTTATCGTGCCTCTTTTATTGTAGAATCCACATTGTAGATTGCTAATAAGGCCGTTGGATTCCAAGTACCAGATCAATCTATTGTTTATCATCCCCTCCATTGTTTTGCATAAACAACTAGTCAAGGAGATTGGTCTATAATTTTGTGGATCCGAGTTGTCTTTGCCCGGCTTTGGGATCGGTATCACTGTAGTTTGTCTCCATATGTCCGGGAATTTTCCCTCTGTCCATTATGTGTTGTATATTTGGAGGAGTAATTTCAGTGATACTCCCAGTAGTTGCCTTAGTAACTCATAATGGACTTCATCCGGTCCTACGGCAGTATTATGAGATCTTTCAATAGAGTCTCTTAATTCACTCAATGTAAATGGGCTATTATATTTTTCTAGATTTTTCGATCTGAAGTTAAGTTTATGCTTTTCTGCATTTCTTTTAGTGGTGAGAAATTCTTGTTTTCCGCCCTGACTTGATGAATTTTTGGAAAACGTTTCTGCTAGCTGATTTGCTATGTCTTTCTTCTCTGTTATTGGGCAATTATTTTTGGAGAGGTGTTGGATTGGTTTCGTTTAGTGTTTACCCGCTATTTTACCGATCATATCCCAAACTGCTTTCGGTTTAGAAGAGGAATTTAGTTTGTCAACATATTCTTGTCAACATTCTTTTTTCGCTGCTTTTATTTCCCTGCGGGCTCTTGCTCTGCTTTGTTTGTATTCCACCAGATTTGTTTGGGTGGGTTCTTTTTCGAACTTCCTTAGGGCTGCTCTTCGCAATCTAATAGCTTTTTTTGCATTGACTGTTGAACCAGGGTCTGTTATGTTTGTCTGGTGTCGTATTTCTTGGGATGCAGTTAGAAATTGACTTCCAAACTAATCTATCTCTGGCCAGGCCTTTATTTATTCATCTTTCTCTCAAATCCTAACTAATCACTTCCTCCCATATTTTTCTTTTGACCCTGATACCTTAACTGTTCTACTACCGCTAACCCAAGCACTCTCATCCACGTGCATAGTGATTAAACCAACAGTGTCTTCTGTTCCGCACACATCTCCCTATACTGTCCAGATGTAATCTTCTCTGAAATCATCATATCTTCAAGACTCACATTACACATCCATCGCATATCATTTCTCTCCATGCAACGCATGTCCTCAACTCTCATTCTGGCCAGGTTTCACTTCCATACATCATCATCTTCCTTTTATCTACCATAATACTCTGCAATAAAAATACCAACACCATCTGTTCCCTTTTCATTACCAATCTTTGAGGAGAGTAGAAAGTGACTAACTTGGGTTTACTCTAGGAAATCTCGTAACTTTCGCTTCCCTTATTTTGTCCTTTAGTCCTCACATTCCATGAGCGACGTTTCTGACAAAGAGGGAAGAATTGCTGTTTTCTGGGACAGAATCTATCCATCTAACACTTATCATTGGCTAGTTTTTGCCCTTGTAGTAGTTTGTTTAGCTCGTTACATCAAGTGGCTTCATGTTTTGTCTTGAGCGACTTCCATAAAAAATCTAAAATACTTATAGCTTCCTTTATACTGACTTTTATAACCTTGTCATTTAGGTTATAATAAATAATAACTTGTAAAGAAATGGATGAACTATCAAGAGAAACATCAGCTTGGCCGAATTCTGTTGTCCGGCGGTACTGTATAGCGAAATCGTACCCCAGTAGAATGATTGCTCAACGTTGTAATCGGCTGGCTGAGTATACCGGAATACCCTTTTTTGAGCCAAATATTGACAGTAGTGGCTTATTGTCTGTCAGAAGTGTAAAGTGACGTCCGAACAACATCTTATGGAATTTCTTCACAGCAAAAATCAGTGCCAGTGCTTCTTTTTCCACTTGACTGTAATTGCGTTCAGCGGGTGTCAGGGATCTAGCTGCATGCATGACAGCTTTCTCAGTTCCATCTGTGAATATATGCGAGATTACAGCTCCAACGCCATGATTTGATGCATTTGCTGCTACCACAATTTTCTTATTGGGATCAAAATGTGTGAGCAGTAGGTCCGAGTTAATGAGTGCTTTGATTTTGTCAAATGATTTTTGACAGTCCTCGGGCCAGGACCATTTTGTGTCTTTTATCAACAGTTTGTTGAGTGGTGATTTGATTTGATGGAGTGAGGGCAAGAAACTACCGTAGTAGCTCACCAGTCCCAGAAATGCGCGTAGACCGCTAACGTCCGATGGGGGTAGCATGTGTTGAATGGCTGCCACATTAGCAGGATCTGGACGACGACCCTGACAATCAAACATAAATCCCAAGTATTTAATGGACGGTAAATAAAAATGGCACTTTTCAGGTCGGAGATGGAGACCAAAGTCTTGGATGCGGGTTAGGACCTTGCTGATCCGTTTTGTCAACTCCTGGTTAGATTGCCCAACAACAATGATGTCATCCAAGTATGCAGCTGTACCTTCCATGCCAGCGAGCATTGTGTCCATAATCTGTTGAAATATGGCAGGGGCTGCTTTTACCCCAAAAGGTAAATGAGTGAATTGGAATAATCCACAGTGTGTGCTTATAGTAAGCAGCTCCCTGGAGGTTTCTGCCACTTCGACTTACAAATAAGCCTCTGCGAGGTCCAATTTTGCAAAGCAGGTGCCACCATTAAGTACGATGAAGAGACCATCGGGGATTGGCAATAGGTATTGATGATCCTCTAGTGCTGTGTTGAGCCCCGTTGAAAAATCAGCACACAACCGAATTGAACCATCGGCTTTCTTTACAACCACGATGGGTGCTGCCCACCGTGAATATGTTACTGGTATGATGACCTTCATTTCCTCAAGTCGTTTTAGTTCCTGGTCCACCAGTGGCAATGCAGCGTATGGTACTGGGCGTTTGGGTCGAAATACAGGCTTAGAAAATGGTTTCAGGAACAGTGTGACCTTTGCCTGAGTGCAACGTCCCAATTTGTTTGTGAAGACTAGAGAAAATTGTTTCATGATGTCTTTGGTCTGGTCGATAATGCTGCTCTGAGGTGACAATCTGGACACCACCTCACATATCTGGTTGAGTGGAATGCCGAGAAGACCTAGTAACTCGATAAAATCAAGTCCCAGCAAATTATGGCATGAGTTGGCTATGTATATCTGACACCGTTTTTTTTTTCATTTTGATGGTAGCGGGTAATTGACCCGTGATGTGAACACAATCTCCAGAAGCACTCTGTGCTACCTGACTTGTTGGTGTCAATGAAGGCTGGCCTATGGCTTCCCATAGTTTTTGTGATATAATAGTTATATCTGATGCTGTATTGATTTGCAGTTGAATAGGATGGCCATTCAATTGTACTGCAACATATTTTCGTTTGAATTTTTGATTTGAGAGAAAAGTTGCTATCAGACTGTTTGTTTTTGTTCTGTGCTGTTGTCGTTGCCTGTTATGTGAGGTTTACCTATTATGGGTTGGTTTTCGTCCTGGAGGGGTGCAAAATCCCTCTTTATGTCCGAGTCGATTGCAGCTGCGACAGCGGTGTGTCTTGAAGGTGCAGTATCACACAAAATGCCAGTTGCCACAATTCCAACAAGCTGTTGGGGGCTGGACTGATTTTGAAGTTGGTGAGGTGGGCCGACGTTGTTTTTGAACTGTGTTTACCATGGATGCGGATGCTTGTTGTACCATAGTTGAATCATGTTTTAGATTCCCTAGACGCTGGCATTCCACAGCAAATTGTTGCAATGTTATGTCTGGATTTTGTTCTATTTTTGACAAAATCCGTGTGCGAATATCTGCCTCCTCCGCCAATCTCAAACCACACATAAACATTTGAACTGAGCGTATGTGATGGATAAGAGATTCTTTGTTTACAAGGCCTGCATACGTTGTAAAATCGGTCGAGGAAGATTTCATTATGCTAAGGCAATCTTATCTTAACTACTGCATATAATTACATTGCTACGTGTAATTTTTATTTTATTTTTTCTCTTTCTTCTTTTCCTTAATTTTGGTTTCCAACTATCTTCTAGCGATTTAATCTATAAATAGCAAACTAGTTGGCTCTTAATAAGCTGCAAATCCTCGATGCCCCCTGTTTTTAAAAGCTCCCTCGACCGTTTTTTAGTACTCGATATTGCCCCCCCCCCCTCCAATAAAACACTTCCGGCATTTAAAAAAATTTTCACCATTTTTTTTATCAACACATAAGAAAATAAAACTTCATAAAACTTTATAATTAGAACTTTTTTATTACAAATAAACAAATCAAATTTTTGTTGGGGGGGAGCGTTCTACATTTTGGTTTAACGATCTGGTAATTCGAACTTAGGGTTAGTGGTAAAAGAAATGTGGTTAAAAAAAATCTTTACAAACTAGTGAAATTAAAATTGCCGCAAAAATCTAAGCAGTAGAAAATTATAATTGATAGTCAATTTCCGATTTCAAAACGGGCAGTCGTAACCAAGTAGATTTTTTTCTCTTTAACTAAAAATATTACATGGGAAAGTAATTATAATTCACATGAAGATTCACTCCTATACCATTGATCCCCAATTTCAAAGCTACTTTATTAATGAATCTTCTCAAAAAATCTCCTTGATCCCCAATTTGAAAGCTACTTTATTAATGAATCTTCTCAAAAAATCTCCTTGATCCCAAATTTCAAAGCTACTTTATTAATGAATCCTCTCAAAAGATCTCCTTGATCCTGAATTTTAAAGCTACTTTATTAATGAATCTTCTCAAAAAATCTCCTTGATCCCCAATTTGAAAGCTACTTTATTAATGAATCTTCTCAAAAAATCTCCTTGATCCCAAATTTAAAAGCTACTTTATTAATGAATCCTCTCAAAAGATCTCCTTGATCCTGAATTTCAAAGCTACTTTATTAATGAATCTTCTCAAAAAATCTCCTTGATCCCTAATTTCAAAGGTACTTTATTAATGAATCTTCTCAAAAAATCTCCTTGATCCCCAATTTGAAAGCTACTTTATTAATGAATCTTCTCAAAAAATCCCCTTGATCCCCAATTTTAATGCTACTTTATTAATGAATCTTCTCAAAAAATCTCCTTGATCCCCAATTTTAATGCTACTTTATTAATTAATCTTCTCAAAATATCTCCTTGATCCCAAATTTCAAAGCTACTTTATTAATGAATCTTCTCAAAAAATCTCCTTGATCCCAAATTTCAAAGCTACTTTATTAATGAATCTTCTCAAAAAATCCCCTTGATCCCCAATTTTAATGCTACTTTATTAATGAATCTTCTCAAAAAATCTCCTTGATCCCCAATTTCAAAGCTACTTTATTAATTAATCTTCTTAAAATATCTCCTTGATCCCCAATTTCAAAGCTACTTTATTAATGAATCTTCTCAAAAAATCTCCTTGATCCCAAATTTCAAAGCTACTTTATTAATTAATCTTCTCAAAATATCTCCTTGATCCCAAATTTCAAAGCTACTTTATTAATTAATCTTCTCAAAATATCTCCTTGATCCCGAATTTCAAAGGTACTTAATTAATGAATCGTCTAAAAATATCTCCTTGACCACCAATTTCAAAGCTACTTTATTAATGAATCTTCTCAAAAAATCTTCTTGATCCCCGAATTTCAAAGCTACTTTATTAATGAATCTTCTCAAATTATCTCCTGTATCCCTAATTCAAAAGCTACTTTATTAATTAATCCTCTCAAAAAATCTCCTTGATCCCCAATTTCAAAGCTACTTTATTAATGATTCTTTTCAAAATATCTCCTTGATCCCCCATTTCAAAGCTACTTTATTAATGAATCTTCTAAAAACAATCGCCTTGATCCCCAATTTTAAAGCTACTTCATTAATGAATCTTCTCAAAAAATCTTCTTGATCCCCGAATTTCAAAGCTACTTTATTAATGAATCTTCTCAAAAAATCTCCTTGATCCCAATTTGAAAGGTGCTTTATTAATGAATTTTCTCAAAATATCTCCTTGATCCCCAATTTACAAGCTACTTTATTAATGAATCTTCTCAAAAAATATCCTTGATCCCTAATTTGAAAGTTGCTTTATTGATGAATCTTCTCAAAAAATCTCCTTGATCCAATCTCAAAGCTGCTTTATTAATGAATCTTCTCAAAAAATCTCCTTGATCCCCAAGTTCAAAGCTGCTTTATTAATGAATCTTTTCAAAATATCTCCTTGATCCCCAATTTCAAAGGTACTTTATTAATGAATCTTCTCAAAAAATCTACTTGATCCAATCTCAAAGCTACTTTATTAATGAATCTTCTCAAAGTATCTCCTTGATCCCCAATTTGAAAAATACTTTATTAATGAATCCTCTCAAAAAATCTCCTTGATCCCAAATTTCAAAGCTACTTCATTAATGAATCTTCTCAAAAAATCTCCTTGATCCCAAATTTTAAAGCTACTTTATTAATGAATCTTCTCAAAATATCTCCTTGGTCCTCGAATTTCAAAGCTACTTTATTAATGAATTTTCTCAAAATATCTCCTTGATCCCAAATTTTAAAGCTACTTTATTAATGAATCTTCTCAAAAAATCTTCTTGATCCCCAATTTCAAAGCTACTTTATTAATGAATCTTCTCCAAAAATCTCCTTGATCCCCAATTTCAAAGCTACTTTATTAATGAATCTTTTCCAAAAAATCTCCTTGATCCCCAATTTCAAAGCTACTTTATTAATTAATCTTCTCCAAAAATCTGCTTGATCTCCAATTTCAAAGCTACTTTATTAGTGAATCTTCTCAAAGTATCTCCTTGATCCCCAATTTCAAAGTTACTTTATTAATGAATCGTCTCAAAAAATCTCCTTGATCCCAAATTACAAAGCTACTTTATTAATGAATCTTTTCAAAATATCTCCTTGATCCCCAATTTCAAAGGTACTTTATTAATGAATCTTCTCAAAAAATCTACTTGATCCAATCTCAAAGCTACTTTATTAATGAATCTTCTCAAAGTATCTCCTTGATCCCCAATTTCAAAAATACTTTATTAATGAATCCTCTCAAAAAATCTCCTTGATCCCAAATTTCAAAGCTACTTCATTAATGAATCTTCTCAAAAAATCTCTTTGATCCCAAATTTCAAAGGTACTTTATTAATGAATCCTTTCAAAAAATCTCCTTGATCCCAAATTTTAAAGCTACTTTATTAATGAATCTTCTCAAAATATCTCCTTGGTCCTCGAATTTCAAAGCTACTTTATTAATGAACTTTCTCAAAATATCTCCTTGATCCCAAATTTCAAAGCTACTTTATTAATGAATCCTCTCAAAAAATCTCCTTGATCCCAAATTTTAAAGCTACTTAATTAATGAATCTTCTCAAAAAATCTGCTTGATCTCCAATTTCAAAGCTACTTTATTAATGAACTTTCTCAAAAAATCTCCTTGATATCAAATTTCAAAGCTACTTTATTAATGAATCTTCTCAAAAAATCTCCTTGATCCCAAATTTTAAAGCTACTTTATTAATGAATCCTCTCAAAAAATCTCCTTGATCCCAAATTTTAAAGCTACTTTATTAATGAATCTTCTCAAAAAATCTGCTTGATCTCCAATTTTAAAGCTACTTTATTAATGAATCCTCTCAAAATATCTCCTTGATCCCCGAATTTCAAAGCTACTTTATTAATGAACTTTCTCAAAATATCTCCTTGATCCCCAATTTCAAAGCTACTTTATTAATGAGTCTTCTCCAAAAATCTCCTAAATCCCCAATTTCAAAGCTACTTTAATAATGAATCTTCTCAAAAAAATCTCCTTGATCCCCAATTTCAAAGCTACTTTATTAATTAATCTTCTCAAAAAATCTGCTTGATCTCCAATTTCAAAGCTACTTTATTAGTGAATCTTCTCAAAGTATCTCCTTGATCCCCAATTTCAAAGGTACTTTATTAATGAATCTTCTCAAAAAATCTCCTTGATCTTCAATTTCAAAGCTACATTATTAATGAATCTTCTCCAAAAATCTCCTTGATCCCCAATTTCAAAGCTACTTTATTAATGAATCTTCTCAAAAAATCTCCTTGATCCCCAATTTCAAAGCTACTTTATTAGTGAATCTTCTCAAAGTATCTCCTTGATCCCAAACTTCAAAGCTACTTTATTAATGAATCTTCTCAAAATATCTCCTTGATCTCAAATTTCAAAGCTACTTTATTAATGAATCTCAAAAAATCTTCTTTATCTCTTTTTTTAAGGGCACATAAGTGGTCAAGAAAATGGAGGAACGGGATTACAGTCTGTCTTAACAAACCTTGTCGATGCTGACATTCAAAAACCTGCTGACATTGACGAAGGTGAAAATGTACTCGAAATGAAAGGGTTGGATGAAAGTATAAAATTATCTGAAGAAAAACAAGAAGAATCTCCTGATGCTCTTAGTTCAAAGATTGAAACACACCCAAAAACGGACGGCTTACAAAATGGCGGGAAAATAAACAAAACTGTTGCAGATAATTCAAAGACTGATCTAGGAATTTTATCCAATTTAAAAATAGCCGACGTACCAAAAGAATCGAAACTGATTGAAGCTAACAAAGAAGGTCTTAATGGAGAAGTGCAAAAAAAGGAAGCTGTTGTATTTAAGCCACTATCGGTTAACAAAACCAGTACAGGCCAATGGACAAACGAAGTTCAGAAAGTCCACTCAAACAACCAGCGTGCAAAGCACCATTCGAAAAAGACTGTAGCTCATAAGAAAAAACATGACGTCATGCCAGGAAAACATCCGCTTACGAAGGAGAAAATCTCACCGAAAGCCGCTGCCAAAAGTGCTGATAGGAATAACCATATTCTTCCAAATGGAGGAAAACTGGTTCAGGCGAAACTGCCGGGGAGTCTTATCATGAAACAAGTCCCTAAACTCTTCGGACATTTTAAACGGTCGGAACCAGTTAAGGTACATGCGAAAACAGATAGGAGAAAGATGAAGACAAGCGAGAACAAGATGAAGAAAGGTGGAGTCCACGTTAAAAAAGGCGGAGTCCATGTTAAAAATGGCAGAGTCCACGTAAAAAAAAGCAGAGTCCACGTGAAAAAAGGCGGGGTCCACGTTAAAAAAGGCGGGGTCCACATGAAAAAAGGTGGAGTCCACGTTAAGAAAGGTGGTGTCCAGACGAAAAAACGTGTGATAGAATCTAAGAAAAGCGGGAAACATATGACAAAAGGCGAGCACAAGATGAAAAAGAAAGCGGCCCAAAAGCATTACAATGAAGCCGATCTGCAGAAAGCATGGAAAATTGTTAAGGGATTGTGATAATGCTGATTATGGAGATGATTATGATGATAATGGTAATATTGATAATAAACAGATAGTCAAGCTCGTCATAATTATCGTAACCGAATAAAAGATGGTGATAATATAAGTGTTAATATAACAGTGAAAGTTTTAACATAAAATTAAAAAAAAAAAAAAAATGTTTTGAATTTTGTTGTTTTGTTTTCAAACAATTTTATTTAAAAAAGAAAAAAAGAAGCAAAAAATATAATGGAAGTAAGTGAAAAATAAAGATTGTCATTAATTTGTTGTCGTTGTTGTTTCATTTGTGGCCATTTGTTTTTAACTGATTCGTTTGACATTGCACACAAAATGAATGAGTAGAAGATGAATTGTTTCTTGTGGACTGTAGGTCCGAAAAAACAAATTTTTTAATTTTTTATTTGAGGAGAGTCAAATAAGGGGGAGAGAACTCTAGTTTCAAGTTTCAACCACGATTTATCTTAAAATGGATTTTACTATTGTAATTATTCTAAAATAAAGTTTTTAAAAAATGTATACGTAAAAGGAACTGTTTTCAAACAAATTGCCGAATTTTACCCAGTGTAAAACTCATTTATTTCAAAAACTTTATTTCCCGGTTTTCATGTTTTTTCTCCCTTCCATTTACAAATTTTTTTCTATTTTTTCCTTCTTCTGTGATAATTTATTTTAACAAATCATTTTATTTTTCAAAATCATTTTATTTTTCATTGGTGCCGAATGCGTTGTGATTGTTTTATTCCTAAATTATCATTTTACATTTTTAAAAACTTTATTTTAGAATAATTACAATAGTAAAATCTATTTTAAGATAAAGCGTGGTTTAAACTTGAAACTAGAGTTATCTCTCCCTTATTTGACTCTCCTCAAATTAAAGATTAATTTTTTGTTTTCGGACCTACAATCCACAAGCACCGAATAAATTGCAAGGAATGAGTTGAAGAAGTCAGAGTCTGCTTGTAGACGCTTCATTCTACTAAGATCGACATTGGGATCGAGTCTCTGTAAGAATAATGGCTGCCTAAGAGAAAATGGACAAAGGGGAATAATTCATTTCTAAAAAAGTAAAAAAGGAGATTGAAAAGTTCTTTTGTTTTTGATCACAGACACATTATCTGTCAGTCGCTATATCATGCTTCTGTTTGAAATAGCATTTTCATGGGTCTGTCAGGACCGGCAGGACAGTTATAAAAGTGTGTGTGTGTGGGTGGGGAGGGGGCTCTCCTTAAAAGTGGGGCGGGCCGGTTAAACACATGCATATATAACTTTATTATTGATGACCGTAAAGTAGGGGGGCCAAGTCAAAAAGTGGGAGGGCTTGAGCACTCCCTCCCCCCCCCCCAGTGCCGCCGTCCATGTCTGTCACTTTTACGGTGGAAATGTTTCCAAACGATTTTATTCAAAAAAAGAAAAAAAGACACCAAAAAAAAATAGAAATACATGCAAAATTAAGATTGTCACTAATTTGCTATTGTTGTTGTTGATTTTTTAGATGTGCACTCACACCTCTGTTAGACACTGAAATAAATGAGTAGAATAACTTGCAAGAAATGAATTGAAGAAGTCAGAGTCTGCTTGTAGACGCGGATCTTTTCAAGAAGCTCCCCGCCACTAGTGCTAAAGTTAGTCGGCCTCTAAGAATAACCCCGCTGCCAAGGGAGACAACTTTTCGGCTTGCTAAATTTCGCACGTGTTTGAGTGCAGCTTTCCTTATGAATTTTCTAAGACTCACAACCCTGGTCCTGCTGTAGTTTTTTTGCAAAACCACGGAGTACTACATCAGCAACGTCTCTGCAACAATGGCCATCAAATGGTTTTAATGGCACCCATCACACGCTTGTTGACAGCTACCTCTGCAAGTTCGTGTGGAGGCAACGATACCGAGAAACTGACCTATTCGCGCAAATCATAACTGATTTAACACAATTTCATCCCCCTCAATAAAAAAAAAACATCCTTTATACATTCTTATTTTGTTAATTTTTTTAAGCAAAAGTGGCTGAAAAGTTGTCTCCCTTGAATAGCGAGGTTATATTTAGTGGCGGGGATCTTCTTTAAAAGATCCGTAGACGCTTTATTCTACTAAGATTGACACTGGGATCGAGTCGCTTCGAGAATAATGGCTGGCTAAGAAAAAATGAACAAAGGGAAATAATTCACTTCCAAAAAAGTATAAAAGGAGATTGAAGAGTTATTTCTTTTTCATCACAGACACAATATCTGTCAGTCGCTATATCATGCGTCTTTTTTTGTGTTTTTTTAATGGAAATCGCTGCAGACAAGGCATGAAGCCACTTGATGTAAGGTGCTAACAAGAACGAAAGATGATTATCACAAAGACAGGAGATGCCTATTCGCTTTAGTCTTGAAAAGAGATATTTAACTAAGAAAAGAGAAATCACACAAGATATGGGAACTATCTCTGATTTGTGATTTGGCCACCCAGAATTCGATTTGTCCACTTGTAAAAAACATGTCCCTTTTAAACAGGAGTTTATGCTGAGAGGTAAAGCCTCCAAAAAGTAATGGTTCTAAAGCGACAAAGTTCCCTGCTGTGATTATGATTAACTTGAGGTTTTTCAAGAATAATGGCCGGCTAGATACGGGGCCCCTAAAGTTTATATTTTGTTCACAGATTGGCAACTTATTATCTCAAGTGGTCTTATTCCAGGATCCCCTCTCTCTCTCTCTCTCTCTCTCTCTCTCTCTCTCTCTCTATATATATATATATATATATATATATATATATATATATATATATATATATATATATATATATATATGTGTGTGTGTGTGTGTGTGTGTGTTTCTCTCACAGAGAGAGATAGAGAGAGAAACAGAGAGAGAGAGAGAGAGAGATTTGTCTTTTCTGGTGAAGTCACAGTCATATATATATATATATATATATATATATATATATATATATATATATATATATTAATGTGAAAAAAGACAAAACGGAAAACAGGTTAAAATGCAGGAGAAAAACAAAAACAAGAGATTTTTCTCCTGCATTTTAACCTGTTTTCTGTTTTATCTTTTTTCACACATTTTGTCTACCACTGATTTCATTTTCCTGACTTACCTCATACATATATATATATATGCATATATATATATATATATATATATATATATATATATATATATATATATATATATATATATATATATATATATATATATATATATATATATATATATATTCCCGTAGATAGGCAGGGGAGGTCAGTTACTTGGTTTTCTAGCCATCTAACAATCAGCTAATTTTCAGTAGCCCTGATGATGTGTTTTCGTTCGGCTTGACTTCTGTTTTGATTTGGTCGGGCTAAGAATTCTCATTTACAAGCGTGTTGTTCAGTAGAAGAAAACGAGTTTCATTGAAAAGAAAAGAATACAACTTTGTCATTTGTTGTGATTTTATTTGGAAGGAGAATTCTTCTGACTGATACCAAATTGACACTGCGACCCGTGTCCGAATCGAACAAGGAATTTGTCACTTGTCATTTTATTTGGAAGGGGAATGCTGATCACATTAATACTAGTCCAAAAAACTATGACCTCAATGCTCGAGGCTTGTGTGACGAAAGCTCATAGCCCACTCGGGAATGCTGATCACATTGTGCTAATCATTCATATCACCCTATAAAGTCGCCCAAAAGCTGATGAACCGTTGCCCAAAACAACGAGATACTACGAGCAGGCTGATTTTAAGTCTATCAGAGATCACATCAGCAACACCTCATGGAGGGAAACCTTCTCACCTGCTGCTGATCAGTGTGCGAATTGGTGAAAGCAGGCATTGAAGCCTATGTCCCTATGCAAAAATTCTCCAGCAAGCCCCACTCTCCTCAATGGGTCACCTCGAAATGTGCAGCTGCCATTGCTGATAGGCAGCAAGCATTCCGTAAATTCAGCCTCCATAAGTCAGCTGCAAATAGACAGAAATTTATAGAGTCAAGAAATAATTGTAATGCCGTGAAGCAAAGAGAAGGTATACAGAGATAACCAAAAAAAAGCATTCAGTCACAAAAACTAGGTACTCGCAATTTCTGGAAAATCTACAATAGTGTGGTGAACAATGGTCAATCAACGATTCCCCAACTATCAAACCACAATGATGATAAGGCTGAACTACTTACTTGCTCAGCGTCTCGCCTCAAACTCCACTTTGGACTCAGCAAACCACCCCCTCCCTAAATTACTATTGCAGACCGAAGCCACACTTGATAACCTGGTCATCACCACATCCCAGGTCAGATACATCATAAAAGATCTTGACACCTCCAAAGCTTGTGGGCCTGATCTTATACCTGTAATAGTAATAAAGAAATGCTCTGCTGAGCTGGCCCCTGTCCTCTCCAAACTCTACAACAAATGCCTAGCTGAATCTTGCTTCCCCGATAGCTAGAAAATTGGCTCTGTGGTACCAGTCTACAAGAATTCTGGAGATATAACTGATCCCCAGAACTACCACCCAATCAGTCTACTCTTGATCTTTGCTAAAATCTTTGAATCCTTAATCAATCTAGCGATAGTCCAGCACTTAATTAATGCTAAACTTCTTTCTGACCGCCAGTAGGAATTTAAGCAAGCAAAGTCTACTGCAGACATCCTAACGGTCATCTCTGAACGCATATATCATACACTGGACAAAGCAGGTGAAGCTAGAGCAGTAGCGCTTGATATATCCAAGGCCTTTGACAAGGTATGGCATAAAACGCTTCTCCTAAAAATTCGCTCATATGGTATTACTGGGCAAATATTTAATATAATTAGATCCTTTCTAACCAAAAGAAAGATCCAGGTTGTCCTCGACGGCCGTTCATCTAAGCAACATGACATACATGCTGGTGTACCCCAGGGATCTATCCTTGGACCTTTATTGTTTCTGATCTTCATAAACGATCTCCCTGATGACATTGAGTCTGAAATGGGTATATTTGCTGACGACACCATGCTTTACACTCGTCATGTGGGCAAAACGGACACGATTATATCTGAGGCAATGGCTGAATCCTTAGAAAATTAACTCCAGTCTGTAGTGGATTGGGGTCATAAATGATTGGTAACTTTTAATGCCGCAAAGACAAAGCTACTTTCCTTCAATAACTACAAGAAACCTCTCCAACCACTGATTGTCATGGCAAATAGCACCCTGCTTGAGAGTTCATCGTTCAAACTCCTCGGCCTAACCTTTACAGATAACATGAATTATAATAAATACATTGAAAACATTGCCAGGGCTGCTGCAAAGCAGGTGGCTCCCTCTACCGTGCCAGTAAACTTCTCACACCTGACATTATCCTATATCTCTACAAAGCCACCATCCGTCCATGTATGGAGTATTGTTGCCACATCTGGGCTGGTGCATCATCCACTAGTCTCTCTCTCTTAGACAAGGTCCAAAAAATAGTCGCCAACCTAATAGGTCCCTCACTATCCACCAAGTTCCAGCCCCTGTCTCATCGCCGCAATGTTGCATCCTTGTGCTTGTTTTACAAATACTTCAATGTATTATGCTCCGATGAACTGGCAACTCTGGTGCCCCCTCGACGTAAATTCACAAGACCAACTCGACAATCAGCTAAATCCCATCCATTCACTGTGGAGGTCCCCAGATGCAAGAGAGCCTTCTACTCCAATACCTTCTTTCCTCGTGCTGCCGGCCTCTGGAACTCCCCCCCCCCCTGCTCCCTGTTTCCCCGACTGTACCGACATGCAGAGGTTTAAAACTAATGTAAACAGACATCTCGCTGCACAGCTCCCAACTTGGGGTGACACCCAAAACCTACACCCTAATACTCAGTAACCCCTTACGTCTATAGTTGCGGCCTGCCTTGTTTGGGGTGAAATATATTAAAAACAAAAAAGATGGCACTATGGTCGTGTGATTTGGTACTCTCAGACATAGTCAAAGAACCAAATAGATATTGTATTTTTGTCTGAATGGCACATCACTAAAGTTGAGACTATGTAAGTAACATTCGCACACTTTTATTTCATCTCTCTAACAACTCGTGTATTTTTGCATTGTATTTCTTGTTAAATTTTTTTGAATTTTTGTTTTTGACTGGTATTATTTGGATTGTTCGGATGATTGCTCTTATCTTGTGTGTTGTTCTCACAATGTTACAGCCGATATAACGTCTGACTTGCATTGTCAAAATGCACCTGAAGAAGGTCGGAGGTTATATCAGCCGAAACGGTGTGAAGACAACACCCAAAATGAGAGCAATAGTCCGAACACTCCAACTGATACATTGTATTTCTTGGTTAGGATTTATGTTTCCTAATTACGTTAGGTGCTATTGTTGTTGTTGTTGATGATGGTGATGATGATGGTGGTGGTCGTGATGGTGATGGTGGTGGTGGTGGTGGTGGTGGTGGTGATGATGATGATGATGATGATGACGACGACGACGACGACGACGACGACGACAGCGACAGCGACGACGACGACTACGACGACGACGACGACGACGACGACGACGACGATGACGACGACGATGACGATGCGGTTCCACCGTTGACGAGAGACCACCTGTAGACCTGAGAGCTCAGCTCAGCCATCTTTGCTGGTTGTTGTCCAGGTCCTCCACTGTCCACCAATACGCCTGCGCCACCCAGGTCGAGAGGCAGGGAGGATTATGCCGCGAATTAACTCTCCCTCCGAGTGCCAAGCCGCCGAAAACATCGCTGCAAGAGGACAGATGGCCGAAAACAGATTGTTGGGACACGGTCAACCCTGCTGGCAATGCAGGATGTTCACGCTTGCATGTATTTACATATCTTTTCATGTTCGGTTGACATCACTGTATAACGTTGGATGATAAACACTATCATGAGAGGATTGAAAACCCTGACAAACTGTAAATAAACATAAATGTTATGTTAACCAACTGTTAGCTTTCATCACGGCATGAAATATTTACAACATGTGTGCAGCTAAATATAATAATTTTATACAAATGTGTCACCGCTTATCAAGGCCAGAAGGCCACTCGAGGATAAAGGTTAATGAGATTGTCAGTTTGATGATGAACAATACTATGAGAGGATTGGAAACAATGGACAGAATTTGATTACTTAAGAGGACGTCTCGGCAAATACATGCTGACATTGAACTTGAAGACGACCATATTGTAGTCATCAGGAAAGCAGTGTTTCACAGATTGGAAGTTTTTGGAAGATCTGTTTGGTTTTAGGTACACAAAAGTAAAATTCTTTGCAGCTGTGGTAACTAGACGAGTTCTTACTGTGAATGTTTTATTTACAGGGATCGACCAGAGATTGGAGCTTTCAAGGCTATTTCATTGTTACATAAGTCATTCTTTGTAGGTGAAGCGATGTATAAATAAAGCTGATTTAAAATATGGTGGAAGAGATTGTCCTTATATTCGAGCTAACCCTAACCCTAACACAACGGTAGCCCCTTTTTCTTCTTACTAAACGAGGCCTACAGAATAGACACCTCATCAATTCTTTATACTAATTATGAACCCTCTCTTTCAACAATAAAAGGAAGGAAGGTCGGCTTGGAAAGCCTGGTTGACATGAGGCCATCTCTGTAATGCCATTTAACATTCCCATATTAAACTTTACTAAACTTGTGTCTCTCCCATGCAAGTGCTTACCCTAGCAATATAACCCCCTTATTTATCTACTCTCTTTTTAGTCATGAGTTCTTTTTCCGCCGTGGATTCAGACATAAAATATTATCGATAATCTGGGGCCGGACTTAAACTCATGTCGTTTTTTTGTTATTTTTTCTAATATTTGTTTTTAGTATAGTCGGCGGAACCGGGGGTGGGGGTGGGGGCCAAGCCGCCCCCACTTTTTGACTTGCTCCCCCCCACTTTACAGTCATCAATAATGAAGTTATATATGCATGTGTTTAACCGCCCCCCCCCCCCACTTTTTAGGAGAGCCCCCATACTTTTTAGGAGAGCCCCCCCCCCTCCACTTTTTAGGAGAGCCCCCACTTTTATAACTGTCGTGCCGGACCTGTACTCAACATGTTTTCTATCGGATTTGTCTTTTACACTTTATATAACATACATAGTATTTAATTTATATAACATACATAGTATTTAATTTATATAAGATACATAATATTTAATTTATATAACATACATAATATTTAATTTATATAACATATAAACATTTAATTTATATAACATATAAATATTTAATTTATATAATATACATAGTATTTAATATATAACATACATAATATTTAATTTATATAACATATAAATATTTAATTCATATAACATACATAGTATTTAATTCATAAAACATACATAATATTTAATTTATATAACATATAAATATTTAATTGATATAACATACATAATATTTAATTGATATAACATACATAATATTTAATTGATATAACATACATAATATTCAATTCATATAACATACATAATATTTAATTTATATAACATACATAATATTTAATTCATATAACATACATAATATTCAATTCATATAACATACATAATATTTAATTTATATAACATACATAGTATTTAATTTATATAACATACATAATATTTAATTTATATGACATACATAATATTCAATTCATATAACATACATAATATTTAATTTATATAACATACATAATATTTAATTCATATAACATACATAATATTTAATTTATATAACATACATAATATTCAATTCATATAACATACATAATATTTAATTCATATAACATACATAATATTCAATTCATATAACATACATAATATTTAATTTATATAACATACATAATATGCAAGTTATATAATATACATAATATTTAATTTATATAACATACATAATATTTAATTCATATAACATACATAATATTTAATTAATATAACATACATAATATTTAATTCATATAACATACATAATATTTAATTTATATAACATACATAGTATTTCATTTGTTCCGTTGTATTCACTTTACTGTGTGTGTATAGGAGAGCCTGGTCGTCGAGGATATCTCACATGTAGGAGCGAGGCCTCATTTAGGTCGGGTTGCCGTGGTCGTCTCTGAGGTTGAAAAGACATGTTATGTTGTGTTTATTGACGTGGATGTTCCTGATGTCAGAGAGATGACTCAGGTAGGTCCTAGTCGATGCCAGCAGGATATCAGCCTCAGCAGGTCTGGAATGGCAACTCACCAAGTTGGCTCAGGAGTACGTCACCAGAGGCTGGAACAGCAACTGGGCAGGTCTGATCAGGATAACATCTCTAGAGGTTAAGCCTCCAACTGGACAGATCTGGTTAGGAGAACGTCACACGGGCTGGATCGTCAGAAGTATGTCGCCAGCAGCTAGAAATGGCAACTGGGTAAGTCTGGTCAGAAAGACATCATCAGAGGCTGGATTGGCAAGAGAATTTCACCAGAAAGCTAGAACAGCGAGAGATCATACAAAGGCTGGGATGCAAGTAATAGTTGCTGAAAAATGCAGTTGGCACGCATTAAGTAACCCTAAAAAATGATCGCATTAGGTGGATGACTGCTGCTGCTGCTTCTGGGTTCAACGACAGTTTACAGTCGGATGCAAGTGAATCTCCTAACCCTCAGGTTTAACTGGGTTTTTTTTGGGGGGGGGGGTTATCTCCCGCTCACAATGGTAAGATGTGACACAAGGTTAGAAAGTGGGATTGAAAAGCCAGTGCCCTAGAGAAAGAGCACTCTGGCCTATGAATAATGCCTGGGCAGCCCCGTCGGCATTCCCCCGAGCCCCTCAGTCGATTAGCAATAAACTAACCCATTCTCAAAGGGTGAGAAGGCAACACCTGGTAGGGTGGATGTTCCTAGAACTGCACATGACAAAACCTAAGACCGGCGGAATCAAGGCCCGAAGGCCAAGATGGAACTGGTCTAAGGGGTGTAGTATATACTACACTTTGATCCCACAAGATATCAAGTGTTAGTTAGTAGTATTAACTATGTACGAACTAGTCATTAAAACATAGTGGAAAAACCGGTAGTTGAAACTGTCACTCGTGGGCGTTTGCGGTAGAGAAATAAAAGTGATTTATTTTAGTCGTAAAACAACTAACAGGCGTGTACTTGACACTAGACTAAAACAAATGTTTAAAAATAACAACAGAATGTGTAAAAATGGAAACTAAGACAAAGTCACCAAAATTAATTTCCATTTCATCATAAAGAACTCACTCATTTTTTCTTTTAACTCCCTGGCAGCTAGTATCATATAAAGATATTTTTTATGCTTTATAACTGACTTCCATCTACTTGAGAGTAAAGTCTCATTTTACCATGAATTAGTCGAAAACTTTCACCCACAAGTCGTGATGCTATCGTAGCTTAGGGAATCACTCAGTGTTGTATTCTGGGTAATTCGATACTAAATATACTCCGATGCCACGAGGATCACCTGAATTCTGGCTCCATCAACCGCGCCGCCACACGTGTTGAAGATCTGCAGAAGGTTTTGTGTTTATGCAGTTATGTCAGGAACTGGGGGAAAAGTCAGTTGTATTAATCATTAATTCTCTGCCGGGTTAAAGAATTAAGTCTTGCCTTCATTTGAGTTAATGGTTAAAAATGGAATATTGAATAAGAATAAAGACTAGTTCACCCCCAAAGAAGGCCACTGTAGACATAAGGGACTACTAAGAATCAGGGTGAAAGTTGGGGAGGGGGGGGGTCATCCTAAATTGGGAGCTGTCCAGCGAGATTCTTGTGCGCATTAGTTTTAAATTTCTGCATGTTGAAACAGGGAGCAGTGAGGGAATTCCAAAGACCGGCAGCTCGAGGAAAGAAGCTATTGGAGTAGAAGGCTTCTCCGGTATCTGGGGACCTCCGCAGTGAATGGATTGTGGTGGATTTACTAGGTTATGCAGGGTGAACTGCTTGGCGTGCCTACAATTAAATCCTACCTCATCTCTCTGATTCAACAAACCATTCTTATCAGGAAACATAAAAATAGCAAACTTCTCATTAAGACAAAAAAAACAGGTGGGGTTGTGCAGTGTAGGTGTTGAGGACTGATTTTAGAATGCTCCATTTTAGTACAGGTACTATATTCTTTTCTTTTAGAGATAGTATGTAGGTAGATAATGAGGTGCCTGTTTTACTTTCTGGGTTATTAAAAGATCTTCTGTGGTTTCTGTATCTAGCCTTAAAATAAGTATGTAAGTTAAGGACATGCATTGGATGGAGATAAATGATATAAGAATGATACAATGAATGTGCAATGTGAGCCTTAAAGACAGGCTTAGTTCTGATGACCTCAGAGGAAGGGTAAATCTGGACAGTATAGGGGGATGTGTGCAGAAGTTTAGACTTCGAGTGTATGGCCACGTTGAAAGAATGGATAAAAGTTCTTGGGTCAGTAGATGTAGAACAGTTGAGGTAGCAGGTTCAGTTCACAGGAGGGGGGGGGCAAAGAAAACATAAAAGGAAGTGATGAAACTGAAAGACCTGAGCAGAGATAGGTTAGTTTGGAAGTCAATTTCTTACAGCCGTCCAACGCATAGCAGCATGTAAGCCGGACGTTAAACCAATGATGATGAAGACGACAACAACAACACCGACGATGATGATGATGATGATGATGATGATGATGATGATGATGATGATGATGATGATGATGATGATGATGATGATGATGAAGTGTAATTAACGTATATTTACTGTAGTTACCGAGGATTGTTATCTTGAAGAGAACAGTAAGCGCAATTGACGATGACGATGATGATGATTGTCTATGCCCTTAATTTTTGGTGCCAAGTAAATTATCTTTATAGCCTGTCCAGTAGCAAGAAGGGTAAGGGTTAGGGTTATGGCTAATTACTTTTGAAGCATCGGACAGCATTTGTCATTGTGAAGTGCAATTAACATTTTAATGGTATTTTATGCTTTCTTGACAGCTGTTCAGAGGATACTAGAAAAAGATTTACGACTGACTAATCCTGGCAACATCTGTTTACTGCAGGAGAAGCTTAAAGAAAAGAATATATATATATATATATATATATATATATATATATATATATATATATATATATATATATATATATATATATATATATATATATTTAGTTAACTCAAGTCTCTCGCATTATGTAGAACATTTTTTATTTACATTATTTTATCGGATTTTGTCCAATTTCATAAACTGTGACTTCTAAAGAAAAATAAAAGTAGAAAGTGGACATTAGGAAGACCAAAAGCCACTCGATAGGATAGTTCACTGAAATTTAAGGAGAGTAGAAAGTGACTAATTTGGGTTTACTTTCGTCAGCCTCGTAACTCTCGCTTCCCTTATTTTGTCCTTTAGCCATCACATTCCATGAGCGATGTTTCTGACAAAGGGGGAAGAATTGCTGTTTTCTGGGTCGGAATCTATCGATCTAACACTTATCGTTGGCTAGTTTATTACCCTGAAATAGTATTTATTTTTTTAGCTCAAGTGGCTTCCATAAAAAAAATTTTTTTTTTAAATGAAATAAAATAAAAATAATATTTTTCCTTACTTCTAGATTATTATCAACTCACTAGGTGTTCTCATACAGGTGATCATCAGAGATTTCTCACTGACAATAACCGGTGGTGTTCCCTGGAGTCTGAGTGAAAACAAGTCTCCCCAGATTTCCAGTAATCTGATCAGCGACCATTAGTCTTCTCTGTGGTTTGGGTTGCAATAAGTCTCTCCAAGCTCCCAATGCTCTTTGCACCTATCCAGTGGAGGTCTGGTTAGTGCTCTCTCTCATCGATCTTTCCATCCTCCTTGACCCTTCACGACTATTTTGTGTGGTATCAGCTGGGACTAATTTCCTCACTTTTTTGGAGGGAGGGTGTGTGTGTGTGTGTGGGGGGGGGGAGCTTATAACATTTCTTGCAGTTTCAGTTCCCTTGGTTTCATGTAGTGGCGTTCTTTCTGCTTTTGTTTTCTTTCTATTGCAACTTCCATGTGACTGGTTAGCGTTCACACTTTATGTGGATTGGTTTCCGCATTCAAGGATTTTCCTCAAGATTTCAGCTGTTGGCATCTGTTATATAGTCTTAGTCTTCTCTTTGATTCCAATTTCTCCCATTCTTTTTGCCAAGTTTTTTGGGACTGTTCCTAGTGCTCCTACAATTATTGGTATTATATTGACTTTCTTCATGCTCCATATCCATTTCAGTTCTTTAGCAAGTTCCATGTATTTGTTTCGTTTTTCTGCCCCCTTGGTCTTCACACTGTGGTCTACTGAGACGACAAAATCTACGATTTGGCAGGATTTTTCCTTCTTGTTAACTATTATGACATCCGGTCTCTTTGCTTGGATCGGTTTGCACCTCCATGTTCCAGAGTATTTTATGATTTTCGTTTTCCGGTACTGCCTCCAGTTTGCGTCTGTACCATTTGTGTGCATGTTCAAAATGCAGTCGTTTACAGAGTTCACCATGTCCTGCCTTCTCCACACAGCCGTGTCTGTTCTTGTATTCTTTTATAATGAGGTTTACCGTTTCGTCTCTTTGTCCACAGAGTCTACATTTGATGTTTTCCTGGGTTTTCTCTATCTTAGCTTTGATATAGTTAGTTCTAATCGCATTGTTTTGTGCAGCTGTCAATAACGATTCCGTTTCTTTGTTCAAGTGTCCTTTAGCCATGTCCACGTGTTTTCGTGAGTATTTTCTCTTGTCATTCTTATGAATCGTCTATATAGATGTTTCTATGCCCACTTTTCTTTTCTTGTCTCTTTGTTTCTGGTTTCATTTTTTCCTGTATCTCTTCTTGCTGTGGTGATCAGTCTTTCTGTGTTCTGGCTTATGTATTTTGCAATTCTTTTTTTGTGTCTTCCACACAGTCTTCTATACTTACCAGTCCTCTTCCCCCTTGATTCCTTTTCACATAGAATCGGTCAGTATCATCTTTCAGGTATAAGGGCGGTAGCGCTCGATGTATCCAAGGCCTTTGACAAGGTTTGGCATGAAGGACTTCTCCTAAAACTGCACTTATATGGTATTACTGGACAAATATTTAATATATGTAATTAAATCCTTCCTAACAAAAAGAAAGATCCAGGTTGTCCTCGATGGCCATTCATTTAACCAACATGACATAAATGCTGGTGTACCCCAGGGATCCATCCTTGAACCTCTACTGTTCCTGATCTTCATAAATGACCTCCCTGATGTAATTGAGACTGAGATAGGTATATTTACTGATGACACCACGCTCTACTCTTGTCATATGGGCAAAACCGACGCGCACATATCTGAGACAATGGCTGAATCCTTAGAAAATGACCTCCAGTCTGTAGTGGAATGGAGTTATAAATGGATGGTAACTTTTAATGTTGCAAAGACAAAGCTACTTTCCTTCAATAACTACAAGAAACCTCTTCAACCACCAATTGTCATGGCAAATAACACCCTACCTGAGAGTTCATCATTCAAACTCCTCGGCCTAACTTTCACAGACAACATGAATTGGAATAAATACACTGAAAACATTGCCAGGGCTGCTGCCAAGAAAGTGGGCTCCTCTACCGTGCCAGTAAACTTCTCACACCTGACAGTATCCTATATCTCTACAAAGACACCATCCGTCCATGCATGGAGTATTGTTGTAACATCTGGGCTGGTGCATCATCCACTAGTCTTTCCCTCTTAGACAAGGTCCAAAAAAGAGTCGCCAACCTTATAGGTCCTTCACTATCCACCAAGCTCCAGCCCCTGTCCCATCGCCGCAATGTTGCTTCCTTGTGCCTGTTTTACAAGTACTTCAATGGATTGTGCTCTGATGAACTTGCTGCTCTGGTACCCTAACGACGTAAATTCACAACCCAACAATCAGCCAAATCCCATCCATTCACCGTAGAGCTTTCTACTTCAAAAGCTTCTTTCCTCGTGCTGCTGGACTCTGGAACTCCCTTCGTGCTCCCTGTTTTCCTGACGGTACTGACATGCAGAAATTTAAAACTAATGTAAACAGACATCTCGCTGCACAGCTCCCAACTTAAGTTGACCCCCATCCCCCCCAAACCGTCACCCTTTTTCTCAGTAGCCCCTTACGTCTACAGTGGCGGCCTGCCTTGTTTGGGGTATACTATGGTAAAAAAAAATTTTTTTTAAATACATTGTGCATATTCTCAATGAGTTTTGTGATTTTGTCGTCTTTGGTGGTATTCCCAGATTTCCAGTGTTCTCCACCTCTTTTCGATCACCAACGCAAATGACCTTGCAGTATCGCAACAGCCGCCTACCATTGATTTCTTGCTGGTAACGACAATTGGTCTTCTCTGGGATTTGGGTGACAATAAGCCTCCCCAAGGTCCCAGTACTCTCCGCACTCTTCCAGTGGAGGTCTGATTAGTGCTCTCCCTCCTTGGTCTTCCCATCCTCCTTAACCCATCATGACTATTTTGTGTGATATCAGCAGAGGCTGGTGCCATCATTTTTTTTTGTGGGTGGGGGTGGGGTGAGGGGGAGGCAGTTTATGAAATTTCTTGCAGTTTCTGTTCCTTGGGTTCATGTGGTGGTGCTCTTTCTGTGACATTGTTTTCTTCCTATTGTAACTTCCATGTGACTGGTGAGCATTCGTAGTTTATGCGCATTAGTTTCCGCATTCGAGGATTTTCCTTAAGAGTGCAGCTGTTTTCATCATTGCCGTCACTTGTATGGTCTTAGCGATCCCTTTGATTCCTATTTCTCTCAGTCTTTTTTTTTCATGTTTTTGAAGGCAAGTTGCCACTGTAGACGTAAAAAGGCTACTAAGAATTAGGGTGAAAGTTTAGGTGGTCATCCTAAATTGGGAGTTGTCCAGCTAGATATTTGTTCACATTAATTTTGAATATCTGCATGTCGGTACAGTCGGGGAAACAAAAAGCAGGGAGGGAGTTCCAAAGGCCAGCAGCTCAAGAAAAGAAGCTATTGGAGTAAAAGGCTCTCTGGCATCTGGGGACCTCTACAGTGAATGGATGGGATTCAGCTGATTATTGGGTTGGTCTAGTGTATTTACCTCAAGGAGGGTCACACCAGAGCAGCAAGTTCATCGGAGCACATTCCATTGAAGTACTTGTAAAACAAGCTGAAGGATGCAACATTGTGGCGATGGGACAGGGGCTGGAGCTTGGTGGATAGTGAGGGACCTATTAGATTAGAAACTCTTTTATGGACCTTATCTAAAACAGAGAAACTAGTGGATGGTGCATCAGTCCAGATGTGACAACAATACTCCATGCATGAGCGGATGGTGGCTTTGTAGAGATATAGTGTCAAGGGGGAGAAGTTTTCTAGCACGGTAGAGGGAGCCCACTTTCTTTGCAGCAGCCTTGGCAATATCTTCAATGTATTTGTTCCAATTCATGTTACCTGTGAATGTTAGGCCGAGGAGTTTGAACGTTTGACTCTCAGGTAGGGTGTTATTTGCCATGGCAATCAGTGATTGAAGAGGTTTCTTTTAGTTATTGAAGGAAAGTAGCTTTGTCTTTGCGGCATTAAATGTTACCATCCATTTATGACCCCATACAGACTGGAGATCACATTCTAAGGATTCAGCTATTGTCTCAGATATGCGTGCGTCCGTTTTACCCACATGACGGGAGTAGAGCGTGGTGTCGTCAGTAAATATTCCTATCTCAGATACAATGTCATCAGGGAAGTTGTTTATGAAAATCAGGAACAATAAAGTTCCAAGGATCGATCCTGAGGTAGACTACATTTATGTCATGTTGCCTTGATGAATGGGCATGGAAGACAACCTGAATCTTTTTGTTGGCTAAGAAATATCTTATTAAATATTCGTCCGTATGAATTAATTTTTATGAGAAGACCTTTATGCCAGACCTTTTCAAAGGCTTTAGATATATCAAGCACTACTGCCCTAGCTTCACCTGCCTTGTCGTGTGTATGGTATATGCGTTTGAAGATGACCGTTAGGATACGTGAAGTATAACATGCTTGCCTAAATCCATACTGATGGTCAGAAAGAAGTTTAGCATTAACAAGTGGCCGGACTATCGCTAGATTGATTAAGGATTCAAAGATTTGAGCAAAGATCGGGAGTAGACTGATGCTGCGATAATTCTGATAGTCAGTTCTATATCACCAGAATTCTTGAAGAGGCAATTTTCCAGCTATCAGGGAAGCAAGATTCAGCAAGGCATTTATTGTAGAGTTTGGAGAGGACAGTGGCCAGTTCAGCAGAGTATTTCTTTATTACTATTACTGGTATAAGATCAGGCCCATGTTCTTTTGAGGTGTCAAGGTTTTTTATGATGCCCCAGACATGAGATGGGGTGATAGCCAGGTCATCAAGTATGGCTTCAGTCTGTGATGGAAAATTATGAAGGGAGTGGTTTGCGGAGTTTAAGGTGAAAAGTTGGACAAGTAATTAAGTCTTATCAGCTGCTGTGCAAACGACAACATTTTTATTAGATAGCGGGAGAATTGTTGATTGCCATTGTTCAACACACTATTGAAGATTTTCTGTGACTCAATGCGCTTTCTTGTCATCTCTGTATATTCTCTTTACTTCATATATTATAATTTTACCAAGATTTCTGTCAATTCGTAGTTGACTTATAGCGGTTGAATTGTTGAACCATTGTGAAGAATTCTGTAGAATTTACGCATGGGTACACATGCTACAATGCCTGCTTTGACCCATTCGGTTACCTAAGAGTTAGGGCTCCTGTCAGTCGGAAACAGCAGCTGTCTAAGCTGTACCCTCAACCAGACAGAACAAGAGTGACCCAGACTAGTCATGTGAGACATAGTGACAAAAACTTTCCCCAAGTTGTCCAGATAATAGAGAGAAAGAGAGACGGCATTCATTGTCCTAGTCAGGAAACAATGACAAGCACTGGATGTCTTTAAGGTGTCCCAGTGCTAGTACCTCTGCGCCTGGCAAATAAACAAAGAACAAGTGCAAAGTCCGGGCGAAAGGCAGAGCTTATCTACTTCTTAAGCAATTTTAGATTTTCAATCCGGATATTTTGTTCCAGACTTCAGCTCTAGGAAAGTTGTCGATCAGGACTAAGGAGGCCTTTCTCCCCCAACAGTTTACTGCCAAGACGTGAGTAGTCATCAGAATAGTTCTTATATCAGTTTTCCTTCTTCTAGAGAGATGGCCTGACAAGGTCTACAGGCCCATCACACCAAGAGGGGTAATCCTGCACCCGTGTACTAGTCAAGTATTTCAGAGCTCCTGCAGGTATTAAAAAAATCCATATATATATATATATATATATATATATATATATATATGGATATATATATATATATATATATGGATATATATATATATATATATATATATATATATATATATATATATATACGAGGCCTGTCCAAAAAGTATCTGACCGTTATTTTTTCTGTGCAAAATAGAGATGATAGGGTGTGCCACTCTACACAGTGAAGGAAAACATCTTCATGCGCATGTGTGAAGTTTATCACCACCTTCCTGCGCGTTAGTCAGTCGCTGAGTGAGGTACTACACGACGTGTTTGTCAGATTACCGATTCTCTCAAGATGACTGAACATGTTGAGCAAAGGTACTGCATCAAATTTTGTCTAAAGCTTGGTGATTCTCAAAGCAAAACAATTTGTAAGATTCAGCAGGTGTTTGGAGAAGATGCGATGGGTGTAACACAAATTAAGGAGTGGTTCAACCGATTCAAAAATGGCCGCACATCAACGGAGAGTGACCAAAGTTTTGGCAGGCTCCCAAACTGCTTGGAGTGCAGCTGTTGTTGAGAGGGTATGAAATTTGATAATGGAAGACCGTCATTCAATCGTGCGGGAAATTACCCAAGAGGTCGGAGTGAGTAAATGCAATTTTGCGTGATGATTTGAACATGCACAGAGTGGTTGCGAAATTTGTGCCCAAAAGAACCTCCATTTTCGAGGAACAAAAGGACCTTCTGGAAACCACCAACATTGATCCTGGGTTTCTGAAGACCGTGATAACTGGAGATGAGTCATGAGTGTACGGGTACAACCCAGAAACAAAAAGACAGTCGTTGCAATGGAAGCATCCCGAGTCTTCAAGGTAAAAAAGCGCGACAGGTGCGAAGCAAATTCAAGCTGACTGTCTTTGATATCCGTGAAATTGTGCATCACGAATACGCACCGAGAGGACAAACAGTGACAAAGGAGTACTATCAAGATGTTCTCCGGCATCTCCGTGATGCAGTTCGGCGCAAAAGACCAGACATGTGGAAGGCAAAAAACTGACAACTGCATCACGACAACACCCCCGCACATTCATCCCAATTGATCCAACATTCCAGTCATTCGCCAACCTCCCTACTCTCCAGACATGGCTCCTTGCGACTTCTGGTTGTTTCGAAAATTGAAGACGCCACTGAAAGGTTCCCGTTTTGAGACTAGAGAACAGATAATGCGGAATGCGACGGCGGAGATGAACACTATTCCAAAAGAAGACTTTCAGAGGTGTTTCCGGCAGTGGATGGATTGGTGGGCTAAGTGTGTGCAAGCATAAGGGGCCTACTTTGAAGGGGATTAGAGTCCCAACCCCGTCAGGTATTTGAAATATATTTTCTGGCCTAAGGTCGGATACTTTTTAGACAGACCTCGTATATATGCAGATAAAATAAGTTTACACGTCACCTCCTAGAGATAACAGAAAATTGAAGACTTGGCCTTTTGGCTCAGATCAAAGTGTAGTATCTGTTCCGATGGATACTGCACCCCATAGACTGGTATTGTCTTGGTCTTCGGGGCTTGATTTACACCGGTCTATGGGTCTGTCCTGTGCAGTTCTAGGAGGTCCACCCTCCCAGGCTTTGCCTCCCCTCTTTGGGGAGGAGTAAGTTTATTGCTTACTGCCTGAGGCGCCCCTACCAGGGAATGCCGACAGGGCTGCCCAGGCAATTTTTAAACTCCACTTTCCTGACCCGACCTTGGGTCACATCTTTATTGTGGGAGTAAGATAAAACTGGCCTTGTGCCTAACTCCTGGTAAGGAGTAAATCGATACTCACATACTATTATCGCCAAATTCTAATGTGTCTTATATGAATGTACTTAATTCTGTGTTTGACTTGAATGTGTTTAGTTATTGATATATACTGTCTTATTGCCTGTCTATTGATTTCCCACTGAAGAAATTCTTGAAATCCCATGCTGGCCTGAAGTTTTGGCTGTCTTTCTCTTATTTCTCTTATTTGTACTTACTTGCAAGAGGGAAACCTATCTTCAACTTTCTGTTCCCTCAGCAGTGAACTTATTCTATCTACATATATATATATATATATATATATATATATATATATATATATATGTATGCATGTATATATATATGTATATATATGTATGTATATATATATATATATATATATATATATATATATATATATATGTATATATATATATGTATATATATATATATGTATGTATATATATATATATATATATATATATATATATATATATATGTATATATATGTATGTATATATATATATATATATATATATATATGTATATAGATGAAGTGAAAGAATTAAAGGTATTTTGTTACTATCTAACCCAGCGCAGTTTACCCCCTAAAAAAGTTCAACTTCTACTTTTTTTTGTGCAAATACATTTAAACAGCTAAAAAAATATCGCAAAGAAATAATTAAAAAAAAAAAATTAAATATTTAGGATTTTAGCGTGGGGAATCACTTTCCTTTATAAATTTAACGTAAAATGAGCACCCATTTCCTGGCCACTTAACGTTAAACGAGACATGTAACCGACTTGAGTTTCTAATTTTGTGAGGGGGGGATTTTTTATATAAAAACACATAAAAATTTAGCCAATTTCGTTTTTTGGTGGTGGGGGGTATTTATTTCATAAATACGTAGAGATTTAGGTAATTTAGATTTTGTGGGGGGGGGGGATTTTTTTTAAAATTTAATTTTTCAATTTAACTTTTTTCAATTTGTTGGGGGGGGGGTTTATTAAATAAACACATAGAAATTTAGCCAATTTAGGGTTTTTTTATTGAATAAACACGTAGAAATTTAGCCAATTTAGGTTTTTTTTTAATTAAATAAACACGTAGAAATTTAGCCAATTTGGGGTGGGGGGTATTTATTTATTTAATAAAAACACGTATAAATTTTGCCAATTTAGTCTTCTGAAGATATCAAATAGGTTGATTAAAAAATAATCCAATTGGTGAATGGTGGTCCAAAAGCGAAAAAAGTTATCCAGGCAGGAAATTTGTTTGCTATTGATGCAGTAGGTAACAGAATATATATATATATATATATATATATATATATATATATATATATATATGTGTGTGTGTGTATATGGAAGTTTCTTTTTAACCTGTGGGGGCTAGGAAATACCTGACTAGTACACGGGCGCAGGCTATTTTTACCCCTCTCGGTGTGTTGGACCTGTAAGACCTTGTAAGGCTCTCCATCGAAGAGAAGTAAATCTATGACAATAAAACACACTACTTACGCCGCGGCAGTAAACCGTTGGGGAGGGAGGCCTCCTATATCCTGATAGACAACCTTCCTAGAGTTGGAATCTCGAACAAAATATCCGGTTTGCAAACCTACAATTGCTTCAGGAGTAAATAGGTTCTGCCTATCGCCGGCTCTTGCACTCCTTCTTTGTCTATTAGCAGAGGTACCAGCGCTGGGACGCCTCAAAACACTGTTTCCTGACTAGGGTAATGGACGCCATTTCTATTTCTCTCTATTTGGGCAACTTGGGAAAAGTTTTTCTGTCACTAAGTTTTACATGACCAGTCTGGGTCGCTCTTGTTCCGACAGGTTGAGGGTACAGGTTAGACAGCTTGTCTGGCTGCTGTTTCCGACTGACAGGATAGGAGCCCAAACTCTTGGGTAGCGCTAAGAATGGCTGCTCCATCATCAGTTGCATAATACCGTGGGTAGTTGTATGTGCCATGTCGCGCATGGAAAGGGACCCTGCAGTTATCTCCGGTGGGCTTTCCCGAGGCCACAACCCCATGGATCAGGTCGTGACTAATGGACTGGCTTATTGGCACCTAACAAGCACCCACTTTGGCTAACCCATTCTATAACAAAACAAACAAGTCATTACAAAAAAATCAAATCAAACCTAAACCAGACACCCAACAAAAAACATCTTCGCCTCCGCCCTTGTGGCTCGCATTCACAAATATTCGGGGACTTAGAACCAACATCAACAACGTAGAAACCTTTCTCCTGACAAACTCCCTGAATATCCTAGCTCTAAGTGAAACAAACCTTCAATCCTCAATCAGCTCTCACCACTTTGACATGACTGACTACTTCTCACTCTACCGTAAAGACTCTGACAAACATATGCACGGGCTAGGAGTTTATGTTCACAACACCCTCCTCCCCTGACTAGAGAACATAGGTTAGAATCGGATGACCAAGATTACATGTGCTTCAGATTAACGTTACATCACAGTGTTAGTTACTTATATTTCTTATACCGTTCCCCTTCGACCCAGGACTGTACTCTGCTAAACTCTGTCTGAAAGCATAGATAGAGCACTCTCAATTGACTCGAATGCCCAATTACATGTATGTGGGGATTTTAATGCACACCACCATGACTGGTTAGGATTCTCCAGTCTTACTGACGCAGCCGGAAACTCTACGTATAATTTCTCCTTAGCTTACTTCCTCTCTCAGACTGTCGATTTTCTGACCCGCATTCCCGATCAAGTAAGCCTCACTTCTAGACTTTTCTTGACCTCAATGCCCAAGGCTTGTGTGACGAAAGCTCATAGCCCACTCGGGAATGCTGATCACATTGTGCTAATGATTCATATCACCCTAAAAAGTCGTCCAAAAGCTGATGAGCCGTTGCTCAAAATAACGTGATACTACGAGCGGGCTGATTTTGAGTCAATCAGAGATCACATCAGCGACGCCCCATGAAGGGAAACCTTCTCACTCCCTGCTGACCAGTTTGCAAATAAATTAACTGAATGGGTCAAAGCATGTATTGAAGCCTATGTCCCCATGCGAAAATTCTTTAGCAAGTCCCACTCTCCCCAATGGTTCACCTCGGAATGTGCAGCTGTCATTGCTGAGAGGCAACAAGCAGTTCGTAAATTCGACCGCCATAAGTCAGCTACTAATAGACATAAATTTATAGAGTCAAGAAATAATTGTAAAGCCATGATAGGCGAAGCAAAGAGAAGGTATACTGAGTTAACAAAAAAAACGCATCCAGTCACAGAAACTAAGTACTCCTGATTTCTGGAAAATCTACAATAGTGTAGTGAACAATGGTCAATCAACGATTCCCCCACTATCAAGCCACAATGATGTCGTTTGCATGGCCACTGATAAGGCTGAACTACTTGCCCAGCATTTCGCCTCAAACTACACTTTGGACTCAGAAAACCACCCCCTCCCTAAATTCCCATTGCGGACCAAAGCCACACTTGAAAATGTGGTCATCACCACATCCCAGGTCAGAAACATCATAAAAACCTTGACACCTCCAAAGCATGTGGGCCTGATCTTATACCTGTAATAGTAATAAAGAAATGCTCTGCTGAACTGGCCCCTGTCCTCTCCAAACTCTCCAACAAATGGCTAGCTGAATCTTGCTTCCCCGATAGCGAGAAAATTGCCTCTGTGGTACCAGTCTTCAAGAATTCTGGAGATAGAACTGATCCCCAGAACTACCGCTCAATCAGTCTACTCCCGATCTTCGCTAAAATCTTTGAATCCTTAATCAATCTAGCGATCGTACGACACTTAGTTAATGCTAAACTTCTTTCTGACCGCCAGTATGGATTTAGACAAGCACGATCTACTGCAGACATCCTAACGGTCATCTCTGAATGCATATATCATACACTCGACAAGGCAGGAGAAGCTAGGGCAGTAGCGCTTGATATATCCAAGGCGTTTGACAAGGTATGGCATAAAGGGCTTCTACTAAAAATACGCTCATACAGTATTACTGAGCAATTACTTAATATAATTAAATCCTTCCTAACCAAAAGAAAAATCCAAGTTGACCTCGATGGCCGTTCATCTAAGCAACATGACATAAATGCTGGTGTACCCCAGGGATCTATCCTTGGACCTTTATTGTTCCTGATCTTCATAAACAATCTCCCTGATAGCATAGAGTCTGAGATTGGTTTATTTGCTGACGACAGCATGCTTTACTCTCGTCATGTTGGCAAAACCGATGCAATCATATCTGAGGCAATGGCTGAATCCTAAGAAAATGACCTCCAGGCTGTAGTGGATTGGGATCATAAATGGTTGGTAACTTTTAATGCCGCAAAGACAAAGCTCCTTTCCTTCAATAACTACAAGAAACCTCTCCAACCACCGATTGTCATGGCAAATAACACCCTACCTGAGAGTTCATCATTCAAACTCCTCGGCCTAACCTTTACAGATAACATGAATTGGAATAAATACATTGAAGACATTGCCAAGGTGGGCTCCCTCTAACGTGCTAGTAAGCTCCTCACACCTGACATTATCCTGTATCTCTACAAAGCCACCATTCGCCCATGCATGGAGTATTGTTACCACATCTGGGCTGATGCATCATCTACTAGTCTCTCCCTCCTTTACAAGATCCAAAAAAGAGTCGCCAACCTAATAGGTCCCTCACTGTCAACCAAGCTCCAGTTCCTGTCCTATCGCCGCAATTTAGCATCCTTGTGCTTGTTTTACAAATAGTTCAATGGATTATGCTCCAATGAATTGGCTACTCTGGTACCCCCTCGACGTAAATTCACTAGACCAACCTGACAATCAACTAAATCCCATCCATTCACTGTGGAGGTCCCCAGATGCCAGAGAGCTTTCTACTCCAATAGCTATTTTCCTCGTGCTGCTGGCGTCTGGAACTCCCTCTCTGTCCCCTGTTTCCCCAACGGTACTAACATGCAGAAATTTAAAACTAATGTAAACAGACATCTCGCTGCACAGATCCCAATTTAGGTTGACCCCCCCCCCTCCTCCCCCCCCTCCTCCCCCCCCCAAAAAACTTCTCCCTTCTTTTCTCAGTAGCCCCTTACATCTACAGTAGCAGCCTGCCTTGTTTGGGGTGAACTATGTTTAAAAAAAAAATAGATAAATAAATAAACTCTGCATTGAATAAATAAAAAAATAAAAAATATTTCTATATAAATCCCGTGAGTCAATATTATAAGTATCGTATATTTGGCCGTTACTGTTTTGGGGTTTAATAATGTGTCTTCTAAAGGGATTAGGGAGAGAAAATGGGTTTAAGGATTATACTTATGAAGAGATAAAAAGGTTAAAGGAACAACATTAATTAAATTCAAGTTTCTGGATAAAGGACTTTAAATCAATCCCAAAGGAATTTAAATAAAGATATCATCCGGGCGGTCTAAGGGCAGTAACTCTGCAGGGTTTTTGAAAGATAGTTATTTATGTATTCATCAACGTTTCGTCTTTATTGTAAGACTTCCTCAGGATAATAGTTTGAAGAAAAATGTCATGTAAGTACATGGACATTTGGGGTTGACATAGTAGTGAGATGAAGGGATATAGCAGCCGTAGCTACTATGAAACCTAAAGAGTCCAGAATGTGAGAGTCAATGGTCGAGAAAGATTCAAATGAATATGAAAAACTTTAAGTGGATAAGATTGAGACAGCTATGAAATGGGGAGGTGTGAGAATATAATTGAAATGGATTAAGGGTGGGAGAGGTGAAAGGGGGGGCTGAGATTTTTCTGTGGTGAGGTGTGGCATGGATTTTGAGAGGCTGCGGAAAGAGGATGGAGGGGGAAACTGTGTGTTCAAAATGTGGGTAGTATTATGGTTGATGAGAAAAAGATTCGAAAAGGTAATGACAACTTTGAAAATGGGGTCCGAAAAAGGGAGGGGGAGGGGGACTGATCAGGTGGCTACATCAGGAATGTGTGCACATATGTGTTTAAAAGAATGTGTAGAAGTGTGCTAGAGACGGGGGAGGGGGGGGGGCTTGAGAGAGAGGAAAATAATCTTAATTTCAGGGGAGGGATAAGTAAAATGCGGTTTCGTTCAGGATTGTGTTGATGGTTTGAGGCTAAATAGGAAGAAAAGTGGTTGAAATATCTATATTTTGTTGTATGGATGTGTAAATTATGTTTATTTGTGGTTAAATAGTCTTAAGTTGTAGTAGGTGATTCATAAGTATGTGAGTAAATATAGATGTGAAGAAGAAGTCAGCACATAATTGTACATGCGGGGAGTTTCATATATGTGCAAGTGAGAACGATAAAAGGAAAGTTAGCCGTGGTCTAGGTTTAATATTTGTTCGGCCAGGATAAGTTTGCTTATTAGGGGGGATAGGTTGTAGAAACCATTTTGTTGTTTGATGGTGTTAGAGTCAGTGATGAGTTCTGTTTCAAGTAGTCTTCACCGAGCTTTGTTAGAAATATGTTTTATAATTTTTGCCTGTTCAAAATTGAAAGCATGATTGTGTTGTAATGCGTGGGAAAAAAGTGCACTGAGAAAGTTATTGTTTTTTATATCCCTTTTGTGTTCGCTCAGTCTTTTCTTCAATTCCTGCTGAGTTTTCCACATGTAAATTTGATGACAATTGTTACATAGGACGGTATATATGGGATGTGGGTTTTTTCGGAAATGTCTTATTGTGTTTAATGTTTGTTTTATGGTTTGTGATGTGGTTTTTACTGTTGGAATACTTAGTTTGTTAAGTGTGTTGCAAATGGTTGTATTATTGGAATGTGTGGATAAGAGAAAAAGTCTGTCTATGAGAGAGGTGTTTGAGATTTTTGTGTATTGTTTTATATATATATATATATATATATATATATATATATATATATATATATATATATATATATATATATATATATATATATAGCAAAATACTGGTAGAACATTTCATTTTTCCACGATTGGTGACATTTATTGGATGTGCTTCTAACACTATTTTGTTTAGTTTTCGATTTTTCATCAATTATCAAGGATCCCTGTGCTGGGCTCATGAACAGCCGTCTTTCCCCTTCTAACTGAACATGTAGACTCCAGGTTTGTTTTGAACAAAAACTAGCTTTAAAATGAGTTAAAACACAAATAAACTTATCGAGGTTAGTAGAAGAGTAACTTATCTTGTCTTTCGTAACATTTATTTGTTGCCGATTTGTTTTTTACCCCGTTATAAATTATATATATATATATATATATATATATATATATATATATATAGGCATTTATCAGCCGTTAACTATACTGGAAGATTACCTACAAATCAATAACATGGCGTTTAGTTATTTAATGTCATCAATTTTATGGCGGGAAAAATACACGTGCGTCGTAATATTTCAATCCCATAATTCCTCATTACGTAGTTTACATCCGGTTGGCTTGTCTTATTTTAAAACAAAATACAAACACAGTCAATGACAATTCAGCTGTAAGACACCCTTCATTTTTTTTTTTTTAATTTTCTCTCTTCAGCTTTTAAAATTAGTTTTTTGTCCAGCTTTTTCTGTAGGAACAACGAAGAAAGAAAAACAATATGGCTAAACGTGACTGCCCGTTCCTCGATTATCCACGCGAACGGAAACTGTTGATTACTTCGAGAATGATAGAAAAAGAATTAACGCATCGCATGGAGGAAGTTTACGGTAAATAAAGTGTTTTATTTTACTTATTTCTCTAACGGGAACGTACGACATTTTTGTTTTATGAACGGCTTGTTTTATTTTTTACAAGTCTTCTTCTTTTCAGTATCAACTTTTGTTTTTGTGGCATTCATAAAAAAAGAAAAAAAATGGTCCGTTTTAGCAACGCTGATATTATCGACGTTTCCCGACAACTTGCAATAAAAGCATTTGGGAATCTTTTACGAGACTCGGCAGAGTAAAAACGCAAAAAAAACAAATTACAACAAATAAAAGTAACTGTAAGCTGTAAAAGTTAGTTTCAAACTTGCATGTGCTATTTGTTTGTATTTTAAACCCGTTTGAAGTGCTATTTATTAGAAATCAATAGTTTTGACACCGTAATTTCGAAAACAAACATGGCCGATTTGGGGGGAATTACTAACAAATGCACCTGGAGCGGCCATATTGATTTTTGTGAAAACGTTGGAAAAAAAAAACAAGACATTTTTTTTTTTTTTACATCTAATGAAAACCCATTTATAATAGGTAAAAATAAAAACAAATTACATAGGTAAGTAGAAAAATATCTATTCTCGTCGTAGGTCAACTTCACTTGTTGCAAATTTATGTTTTTAAACCCTTTCTCGTTCTTTTTTTGGACCCCGTTCGCGCCTCTGCTGAGTCTCGTAACATATACCCAAGCATTTGTTTCTGTTGACAAAACAGGCTCGTAATTTAATTATATTTAAAATGAATGATTAAAACTTCATTTTAATTCATCTTTCATAAAAAAAAAATTAAAAAATACTGCCCAGCGGCGTTATTTTTGTTTTTTGTTTCGTTATATAAGTTTTTGTTGTCTTCATACATTTGCAAATCGTATAACCCCCCCCCCCCCTCAACCCCTAACAAACTTTATTCTTGTTTGTCCCTATTTACTTGCCTCCCGGCGAGGATAAATTTAGACACAATGCACGTTTTTAATTTTGAGAAAATCCAGCTCCCCCTAAAAATAAATAGGAAATAAAATAAGAAACTAGTCTGGATTGGGACAAGTATTCTACACAGTTTGAACCGAACCAAACTTTTGCTGAACTAAAATCCAAGGTGAAATTAAAATATAAAAAAAAAAAACAGTTCTGTTTAAATTCTGTAGAAGTACCCAAAACTGAAAAATATTACCTTCTTTTCTCGAAGGATTTAGTTTCACTGACCGACTACCCACCCTTTTAATAAAATTCTACTTTTTTAGGCGATTACGTGTGAACACTGATAAACTTGGCGAACATAAGAAAAACAAACAAACAAAAAACTGGCGAGTATGTAGTAAAGTTAACAAAATAAAAGGAAATTAGGAAAACTCGTCAACGGAAAATTCGTAAATTTTGGCCAAGTAAGAAAATTCGGCAATTATCGAATAAATATCGATTGAAAAAAGATTTTAGAACTGTTTTTACAGGAGATATACTTGTAAATACGGGGCTACCCCCCTCCCCAGTGGAGAACATTTTTTTATATTATTTTTTGGTACTTGTGCAGTTTACGAACCGGGCTATTTTTTTTAGATAAGATTTTCAAGTTAAATTAAATTTTTACGATATCTTTTGTTTATTAAATTGTTAGGTGAAAGTACAGAATAGTTACAACGCTTACAACGCTTGTTACTCTCCGCTGATGTGCGGCCATTTTTGAATCGGTTGAACCACTCCTTAATTTGTGTTACACCCATCGCATCTTCTCCAAACACCTGCTGAAGCTTACGAATTGTTTTGCTTTGAGAATCACCAAGGTTTTGACAAAATTTGATGCAATACCTTTGCTCAACACGTTCAGTCATCTTGAAAGAATCGGTAATCCGACGAACACATTGTGTAGCACCTCACTCAGTGACTGACAGGCAGTGACTAACGCGCAGAAAGATGGTGATAAACTTCACACATGTGCATGAAGGTGTCTTCCTTCACTATGTAGAGTGGCACGCCCTATCGTCTCTATTTTGCACTGCAAAAAAAAAAATAACGGTCAGATACTTTTTAGACAGGCCTCATGTAGTATCTGTGGTACTTTGCC
This sequence comes from Sepiola atlantica, assembly GCA_963556195.1. NCBI lineage: Eukaryota > Metazoa > Mollusca > Cephalopoda > Sepiida > Sepiolidae > Sepiola > Sepiola atlantica. Next base: position 61,392,971 of record OY744550.1, read on the forward strand.
GAGGCATAAAACCAAGTTGCCTTTCATCTATGCTTATCTGACTTTTTATTTGTCAATCAATTATTCTCTCAACTACTTTCGGAACCTGATCCATCAACTGTAATTACTTCTATCTAGCGCTTCCCCTTTACCCTTGTAACAATTCACGTTTGTACCCAGTCTTTGGGAACAACCTCTTCTTTTTTTATTCTGATCATCTTGCAGCCTGTTTCACCCACAGCCTTCAACATCTTTGCAACAATCCTTGAGGATGTAGCCTTACTCTTCTTCATCTTACTCACAGCTTCCCGTACCATTTCTTTCTCAATTCTTATTATAGCTGGACCAGGTACTACTTCAGAAACTTCTAGATTTTCACGGTTCCATGGAAACTCAGTATTTAACAATTTCTCACAGTGGCATTTCCAACCCTAACCCTCTTGTTTATTTGTTGCTAGCACTCCATTATTATTTCCAATGTTCTTCTTTCTTTTTTTCTTCTTTTTTTTATGGAAATCGCTCCAGACAAGGCATGAAGCCACTTGATGTAAGGAGCGAACAAGAATGAAATATGATTATCGCAAAGACAGGAGATGCCTATTTGCCTTAGTCTTGAAAAGACCAAGGCTATAGATAGGAGGAAAACAGTCAGCAGGAAGAGAGTTCCACAAGCCTGCGGTTATTGGAAAGAAGCTACTGGAATAGGAAGTTGTATTACATATTACTGTATCAAAACAGCAAATTGATGGAGACCGAGTCAAACGAGCTGGAACAAAAGGGGCAGGGAATAGATCACACAATTCTGAAGAACACATGCCATAATAGTATTTATAGAAAAGACTGAGACTAGCAACATCACGTCTGTAAGAGAGAGAGTGTGCAGAAAAGAAGAAAGGGTGGGGTAAATCAAATTACAGACACGTTTCTGAACCTTAAGAACCTTCAAATGGGACAGTCACCAGCCGCAATATAACAGTACTCCATACATGGTCTGATTGTAAATTTGTAGAGATATCATTAACAATATCCATATTTGGCTTTGCCATCTGTTTGGCTATGCTGAATATGTCATTCCTTTGGTCATCTCTTTGTCATATATCTGGAAATCTGGCTTTTTCAGCCTCCTTCTTGGCCTTATATATTGGTCTTCTTTCTGTCCTCTTTACCATCAGATACATTTTATCTTTATACACTAAACCTTTTCTTCACCCACTCCATTGTTTCTGCTTCATTTGGTAAACTTTTCAACTTTCTCGTTCCACCACCATGTCATTATATCCTTGGAGGCCCTATCAGCGGGGCCACAAATTTGGCGACTGCAACCCCATGTAGAAGCTCCCCCCACAAAAAAAAACAGGGTCACCTGTAGGCCGTACATGGCGATCCTTAAGACGGGATCCTGGTGGATGACTCATTCTTCCACTTTGGTTCTTACTTTTGCCAGACAGGAGACCTGCTCTGATCAATCGGCTGGTCACGTGATGCCCGAGTATCTATAAGTTCATCCCCAACCGTATTATTCGCTCCGATTCTTCAAAAAATTAAACCCTTATTTCTTCCCAAGTAGATACTAGAAAGAACCCTAACCACAACCATTGTGAGTTACTATCGGCACCAGCTGTCTCCTTTTTCATTTCCAATCCAAAACAAACCCCATTTATACGTATCAATTTTGATAAATGGATAAGTCAAGGAAAATAACTGATGACATGATTACTTCCCTTTTAATGTATATGAACATTCAGTGAGTAACGGGAAAAAATTCTTTCCCGTAATGAGTATTTTCAGAAAGAAACTGACACAAAATAAACTGTGCGTGCCAATAACATGGTAGAAAAGTAAAAAAACAAAAAAAACAGGCTAGTTTGAATCTATAAATGTCAAACGAATTACTGTTTGTGTGTGTGTACCTTAAAAAAAAAAAAAAAAAAAAAATTTTAAGTTAAAAATTTTTTTAATAACACATAGCTAGAATTGCCACCTGTCGCTACTGAACTGTAAAACACGGGTGATTGCATACCATTTTCTCATGTTCATGTGATATCAAGCAGTGATCGTTTTAATGTATAATGTCCTCAACACTCCAATTTTTTAAATTGTTTAAAATCTGCGTAATGCTTAGCTATAATAATAATTCTTCTCTTTTTTGCAGAAAAAACCAGAAAAATGCTTTTCAATGGCGCATTGAAGAATAATGTAGATAAAAATTGCAATATGGTCAAATCACTGCCGCCAATCCTTGACCCTGAAATACAAGAAAATGAAGAACAAGACGACCGGCCACAAATTCTGAAAGGCCAGTGTCAGCTCAACTTTAATGGAAAGCTGATTCCTTATGAGAAAGCTACTTGGAAAAATTAACAAAATAATTAAAAACTCGTAATTTTTTTATTTAAAAAATTTTTTTATGCAAGCTGAAACTCCCATCCACTTAACCATAAAAAAAAAAAAATGTAATATTTAAATGTTGATTGGTACACTCGTATTCTTATTTTTTATATATAGATAATAAAAATCCGGGGGAGGGGTATTTTATTTCATAAATCGTCTTTCACCCAACATTTAGCAGGTGTAACATTAAAATAATGTTAATTATGCATTCGTTCAAGAAGGCATTTTGGGAGAGACTATTGGGTTAAATATTTAACATAATTGAAGCTGTATTATTAATATTGTAGTAATGATATAACTGTTCTATGCAATGATGATACAAAAAGAAAACCGGTTGAGTTAAGATGGATGGTTACGATGGGAGGTCCGCAACCCAAAGTGGCATGAGAACTAATAACAGTAAACTCGGAGAATAAACAGATTCCTTCTGTTTCAGGAAACGTAGATCACCTCCAAAACTTTTAAATAAAAAAAGTGATCGGGCATCGCGCAACATCTTAAAGGAGTCGTCATACATATCGGAGTATCGAGTAAATGCTGGCCGATCTGACTTGTGACGGTATTCACGCTAGGTCAGTTGAGCCAGCTGCTTCCAATGAAGTCCCAGATGAGGGGTCAGCCAAGCATAACAGTTCATTGCCAACCTTGAGACGAATGACAGTCAGTCTCGATTCCGTCGATGAACACCGTGGACCAAGAATGAGTTCTGCATCCTGCTTCACCTTTTTGAGTTGGCCACCACACCATTACTTCCTGTCCCGAAGTGGAACTAGATTGATGGCTTCACCAATCTTTGAATCTGAAATGTTCTGTTTGTAATAAAAATTACGGTCGTCCAATTTTTTTCTGTATTGCTGAAGAGTTTAAGATCTTAGGCCAGCGAAACCAAAGTTCACAAAAATTGCTAAAATTTCATAACAATGGCTAAAAAGGATTATGCAAAATATTATGAAAGTTTTTGTTGTTGTTGTCAGTCGAAACTTATCCCTAGTCTCTTGATCATGCTTAGGAGCCACACTTAGAGATAGACCTGCTTGCTCTCAAGTGAGCATTTTACCTCTAACGAGGATTTGGGGGACTTATTGACGACCCCCAAATCTTATTATTTTTTAAATATTTCATCATCACAAAATTGTAAATAAAAATCATCTTTCACCATTGAGTTTATTTTAACTCGTTAAAACCATAAAGTGAATATGACATTAGCATGATTTTGGGTGCGAGAGGGATGGATAAATTGTCGTGGGCAATAAATATTGTCGGAATATGAGTCGCTAAATGTGTTTAACTAAAGAAATAAAATGGACAGTGGATGACCAAAAGTATCCCTCACTTTTCCTTGATTCATGGCCGTTGTGCCTAATTGTATATTTTTTTGTGCTTTACTTTCACGACGACATTAAAACGTTTAAAGAAATGTGTAAACTTTATGTACTTACGTATTAGCTGAAAATAAGATTGGACAGAAAAAAATTACGCAAACTCATCCAGTATTTATTAAATTATAAGAAAAAGAAAATAAAACGATCTTATGTATCTGGAGACATTTATACTTACTTATTAGGCAAGGGAGATAACTCAGATTTTGTTTTCGGAAAAACTCATAATGGTGATGGATAGATATAGATAAAATCGTTTTTAATTTTTGATTTAATAAATACTGGATAAATTTGTATAATTTTTTTTCTGTACAATTTTCTTTTATGCTACCACGTCATAAACATAGTTTGGTGCTTCTGCTGTTTCACAATGACATGCTAGGCCTCTCTTTAAAAAAAAAAATAGCTAAAGAAATGTATAAACTTTGTTATGTACTTACGTGGTAGCTGAAAAGAAGACTGTACACCAAAAATTACGCAAATTACTTCAGTATTTAGTAAATCCAAAATAAAAACGCGTGTCCCCATTTTTCTTATATTTTGAGTTTTTCCCCAAAGCTATCTCCCTTGCCTAATCAGTAAGTTGAAATGTCTACCGATATGCAAGATCGTTTTTTTTCTTATGATTTAATAAATACTGGATGAATTTGCGTAATTTTTTTCTGTACAATCTTATTTTCAGCTACCACGTAAGTACATAACAAAGTTTATACATTTCTTTAAATATTTTAATGTCATTGTGAAACTGCAGAATCATCCAAAGTTTATAGATTTTTTTTTTAGCTATTTTTTGTTTAAGAGAGGCTAACATGTCGTTGTGAAAGTAAAGAAGTGCCTTCTTTTTAAAAAAAAAATTTTTTTTTTCATGAAATAAATAAAATGTCAACCTCATCACACTCCATCAAAAATGTATTTTTTTTTCTTCAAACCCACAGGTTTTTGTTGGCCAATATTAACTTTATTGGATTTGTTAATTTCATTTCTCATGAAGACATAATTTTGCATTTTCATTGTTTGTCGAACTGAAAGACTTGTATAATATCAGTGTTTATAGCTTTAGTGTTTCTAACCTACTCTGTAAATGAATTTGTTTTTTAATTGTAGATTTGTCTACGGCAAATATGCATTCTTATGTACAGTTTTTTTTTAATTATTAAAGTTATAATAAAATTTATTAAAATTTTGCTGTCTTTAATCATTCTTATGCTTTTTTTTTTTTTCATTTAAAATTTTTTTTTTTCTGCAAATACATTGTTTCTCTCAGAACAGCATTAAAAAAAAAAAGCAGCTTTAATATTTCTTAGAAATGAAAAACATTTTTCGGAAATTTATTTCTATTTTGGGGGTGGGAGAGGTCAACATATTGCTACTGTACAAATATGTCAAGGTTATCCGTCTGGTTGCGTGTTGTTTTCGGCCATCTTTTTGTTTCAGCAGCATCATCGATGTAATGAAGTCTGGAGGTGACGTCATAGCAGTGTAGCTTCGTTTTGGATTTTGTTCCTATATGACGACACTATGATTTTGCCGCCTTTTATTGAGTTTTGGAGAGTGCAGTTCACTTACAACGGGCTCCGTCTGTGATTTTAAATGGACGTAAAATATTTGGATGTTTTCTATTCGTTCTTAGAGTAAGAACGTTTTATTTTGAAGATTCAGGGTATCTGAGAAGCCCTATGTATAAAGAAATATTTTTTCCCTGGAAGGGATCACCTTATGACAAAGTGTTTGGACGTTTCAGGAGAATTTCATTTGAGAAGTAATTTCAAGGACTTGGAGACTCTTGGAATGAAAAGTGTCTAAAGAAAGACAAAGTGGGACATTTAAAACGGACATTTCAGTGAAAAGAAAAAAAACTCTTGCAAACTATGCCGGAGACGTTTCTTCCTTTAACTTTTACGGTCCTGTATATTTTGAGTTTTATTTTTATTGTTTGGAGACCCCTTTGTTAAATTGATAAGACTTCTTTAGTCTTTATATGAACAAGAAAAAGGAATTTGTTCCAGTTCGTTGTGAATTTTTTCATGTCATAAGTTTTTTAAAAATCTTTTTATCTTGGTTACTAAGGGTTAACGTAGCTTTGGGAATTAAAAGGGTCCAACACATGGCCATCACTACTACAGGCCAGGCAATCGTGCAACTGGGGTCTTTTACTGGGGGCCATGTGAACTTTCTTAAATATTCGATATAGAAGTTGCAAACTATATCACCAACTGATGCGGATCCTTTTTTTTCTTTTTAACCACAATATACAAGTAATGATCTTTTGACATAAGTACAAAATCTCTAAAAAAAAAAATCCAACATTGAAATAAAAATTCTTCATTGAAATATGCATTTGCCTTTGTTTATTCAAAATTACCTGTCTCTTAATTTATAGGAATTTGTCAATTGTCAAATTTATCAATTAGCTCATTGTGGTTCTTATTATTTGGTATGTAAAACACATAAAAACATCAAACTAATCTCACAGGAATTTTACCTTTGTTTGCAACTTCTATATCGAATATTTAAGAAAATTCACATGGCCCCCAGTAAAAGACCCCAGTTGCACGATTGCCTGGCCTGTAGTAGGGATGGCCATGAGCCAGACCCATTTTAAATGTTAATAAAACTCTATTTTAACACAATCGAACCCTCTTATTTTTTTATTTTCCCCTTGTCATGTTTTCTTTTAAGCTGTGTATTTTTTACCCCTTTTGTTACCACCAAATTCGGATTTTGTTAACGACCGCAAAAATTCGATACTTTGCTTTTAATGTTTTCTATTTTTCGTTCACTCGACTAGCTAAGAGGCTAAACTTACCTGAAGGGATGGAGTCTGACAAGATCAGGAACCGTGTGAGCCATGCTCAGGCAGGGAACACATACTCTTACTGGACTCCTTTTCATACAAACAAGTTCGCTACTTGCATCCACTGTTTTTTTTTTAAATACCGAGAACTACACTTTGATCCTAGGAACCATAAATACGAATTAGGAGAAAAAACTGATTAAGTGGAAATTATTACCTTTTTAATGTAGGTGGGTAGTGTAGAATCAGTTCTGTTGTCATAAGACTGTCCTCCCAGTAATTACCTCCTCCTGAAGGGATTAGGGGAATCCTCTCAGGTATATTACACCTTCCTTTGTAGTAGGGAGTGGTGTAATATCTGTGCTGTTGTTATGATGCCATTCTTGCAGGCATTACCACCTCCTTTTTGAGGGGTGGGGGTGAATCTTTCCAGGCTTTACTTCCACCTTTGGGGGGTTAGTGTAGTATATTTTCCTTTGTCAGGATACATCCCCTCCTCCCTGACATTACCCCCTCTTTTAGGGAAGGGGATAGTATAGTATATGTACGCTTTGTCGTGAAACCATCCTCCCAGGCATTACCCTCTCCTTGGGTGGCGGGTGGGCCACTGTAGTATATGTTCGTTTATCATACCATCCTCTCGAGCATTACCTCCTCCTTTTTAGTTTAGTGTTTGTTCATCATTTTTGATGGGATGATTCAATCCGATACAATTACTGATTTAAAAAAAAATATATATATATATATATTTTTTTTTTTTAAAGATTACCATAAAAACCTATGTAATGGTGTACAGTACATATATTTTCAAAAAAGTAAAAATACACTTGTTGGTGACGCGTTGATCTTTCTAACTATTTTTTTCTCAAATGTTTTGCCCCGTAATTGATTGAAAATAGCGAGGCAAATCAAGATTTAATTCTTTTTTAAAACAAAGCAGATTTGCATTAGTTTGTCGGTTAATTGTATTTTTTTCTTAAACTATTGATCAAAGGCGACTAGGAACTTTTTTTAAATAAACTAGTAACTTATTTTAAAAATGAAAATACTGAAAAAAAAACAAAAAAACTGTCCACTTTTTTCTTTTTTTTTTGCTCTGCTTTGATGTTCCTTTCTAAAAAAAACAACTTGTGGAGGTTGTGGTGTCGACATTAAGGATACTCCTAACCCCCAAATCCGGTGCCATACTTTCTAAGAAAATATTGAAATGCATTTGAAACTAGTGGCTTGACGCCATGTTAAAACTGAAAACACAAAATCGACCCCATTTGATCACGTGATGTCGAGACACTAGTTTTAAATCTAACTAAAAAAAAAAAATGCTTTAAAATAGGTCCCCAGATGCTGGAGAGCCTTCTACCCCAATAGCTTCTTTCCTCGTGCTGCCAGCCTCTGGAATTCCCCCCCCCCCTGCTCCCTGTTGCCCCGACTGTGTCGACATTCAGAGGTTTAAAACTAATGTAAACAGACATCTCTCTACAAAGTTCCCAACTTAGGATGACACCCAAAACCTACACCTTAATTCTCAGTAGCCCCTTACGTCTACAGTGGCGGCCTGCCTTGTTTGGGGTGAAATATGTTAAAAAAATAAATAAGTTAAAAACACAAATAAACTTATCCAGGTAAGTAGAATAGTAAGTTATCTTCCCTTTGGTGATATTTATTTGTTGCGTTTTTGTTTTTTCACCCCTTTTTTGTTCTGTTAGCTGTCGTTATAAATGCCTGATCTTTTTTGAAAAAATTACCTGTTTAATTTTTAGAGGGGGTCACAGGGTGTGTCCAGTTCACTGTGAGATTAACATAAATTGACTACCTACATGAGAGAATGTCACCTCACACCACCTGCGGGTCAATTTACATCAAACTTACATAGCGAACTGACCTCGGCTAAATATTAAGCAGGTAAATCTTTTAATTTATTTTTATAATATTAACATTCGTGATGTTTGGGAAATTTGGTAATTTTGTCACTCAGATTTAGGGTGAGTTTTTTTAAACTTTTTTATATTTTTGCTAGTATATATATATATATATATATATATATATATGCACTCCTTTGTAGTAAAGCCAGTTCCCGTCTGGCACGCAGGAGGCTTCAACAGTCAGCAATACTGAAACGCATCAATGTTCTGCCATTGAGGAACAGCAAGAAAAGGGAGGAACTGTGTGACGATCTGGGGGAGTCTCTCAACAGTCGGAATAACTGATTACATTGAGATGTCTTGGAGGAATTTGAGAGATGTAGTTTATTCTTCCTCATTTGAAATACTTGGGCTTTCTGTTCGTAAACACCAGGATTGGTTTGACGAAAAAGTTAAAGAATTGATCAATCAAATGCATGATATGCACAGAACATGGATCAATGATAAGAACTCGTCTGTTAAACATCAATCATACAGGAAGTGCAAGAATGAGGTTCAAGATTCTCTCCGCAATATGAATGATTCTTGGTGGTTGTCTAGAGCCGCCGAGTAGGAGGAAAAGAAAGAAAGAAAGAAGACGGGAGTAGGAGGAAAAGAAGAAAGAAAGAAAATGAAGTAGGAGGAAAAGAAAGAAAACGGGGGGGGGTAGCAAAATACATAGATACATGCGACTTGTGAATTTATTATTCTCTAGAAACTTCCTCCTTTAGAGGAATCCGGATCAACCTGATCAGGGTGAATGCCACACTAGGTACCGGGGTGGGTATCCACATGAAGATCTCGAGAGGGTCTTTACCAAGCCTTTTGTCGTGAATGGTGTAGGGAGAGATCGAGTGCGGACCCTGCTGCACAGGATGAATGCAACAGAAAATGGTTATGATGGTACATGTTGTGGTGTCGGCAACCTTTTTCAGATGTGAAGTTTTACCCAATCAAAGCGAAGGAAGCCGGAAAAAAAAAACGTTGAGAAAGTCGGATTCATTACATGTATTAGTACAGACCAACGACTCTCATTCACACTCGACTTACGAAGATGCTACGGTCTTTCTTCCAATGGGCTCATTGTTACAGCACAATTGTTGCGCCCTTTGTAAATACCTGCTTAAACAGTGAAAATCATGCTTTAAACCAAGTGATAAAACTCATCCTAATCGTACTGTTATCCGACACGTCTGTATACAGACGTGTCGGGTAACATTATGCCTCTGACAAATGGATTTACCATGGAGTGTTAAGTAAGATAGGTCCCTTTTTAAAAACTTTTAAGTAATGTGAGTCTTAAAGACACGCTTAGATCTGATGGATGACATTACACATCCATTGTATCATTTTTCATATTTCTCTCCATGCAACACATATCCTCAACCCTCACTGGTCAGGTTTCACTTCCATATATCATCACACTACATTATTGTTGTGTGGGTGTGTAACGTAAGTGTTGAGTTTGCTAATTTCTTGTTGACATACACTACACTCCCCAACCACCAAAGGAGGAGGTAATGCCTGGAACAGATACTACACTAGCCCCCTTCTCCCTGAATTGAGCATTAAAAGTAGAAGTAATACTAGTTTTGGCGTCAGACAAACAGATACCAAATCTCCATTAGTAATATATATATATATATGTGTGTGTATTTAGGCAGCATGTTTTCATCCAGGCAAATGTTATCAAATAAGTTTTTGTTTTGTTTGATGAGACTTTTTTCTTTTCAATTTTTCCAATAGTCCATTTAGTATTTCGGTCAAATTGTTGTATATAAGTTATATGGGTTTCTTGTTTCGTTTTTTTTTTTTTTTTTTTCACAAGTAATTTCAATTTGATTCATTAAATCATCGTCGGGCGGGCAGGGTTAACCTTGGTATACTTACAACTATGTCTTCTATTGTATAGTTTTAACGGTTAGTAATTTACAATTGTAAAATGAGCCAGGAAGACATCAAAGTTACTAATTGGTATAAAAAGTGCGCGAGACATGAATTGGTTTAAGCTTGGAATTAGTTAAGAATGCGGTGGTGGAATTTGGATATATTGGGACAATATTGTGAGTTATGGGTTAATTTGAAAAATAAACAAAAGTTATTTCTGGGTAAGTTAAGGTATGCATAAAAAAAAAACAATGTGATAGATATTTGTTGGACTTTTGTTTATATATGGAATTAATCGGCTCACTTTTCTTTATTAAATATTGCGGAGGCATATATTTCTGCACTTCTGTTTATATTAAGATTCTTATTCAATCACGAATTGATCTTTTTACAAAAAAAAAAATTGCTTGCTTCTACAGCTTATTGAAGTAAGGTATTACAACATAAATCGAAACATTAAAAACGTTGATTACTAAAAAAAAACACAATTGAAAAACTTGTATGAAAAATATTAAATGTTTTATTGAAAGAATTTGTTGTTTTGTTATTTTTCGTGACACTTCATAATACTGAAACCGAAGAAAAGTTGTAAAAAGTACAAAAAAAAAAAAAAAAAATTTGAAAAATGGACAAAAAAGTAAAGTTGGAATCCAGATCACACACATTGAGGATTTTGAGAAACATAAAAATATTTGAGATTAGCATACTACATCTAAAACCAAAGTGGTAATCAAAAAAAATGAAGTACTTAAAGAATTTAGATTAGAGTTACAAAGTAACTTGCTGGAATTTTCATAAATGAGGTATCGTAAGAATATTGAAACATAAAATATTTATAATAAAAAAAAATAATGAATTTAAATATTCTAATTATGATCTCTAAATATAATCTTGGCCTTTTGGCTGAGATCAAAGTGTAGTGTCTGTTCTGATGGATGCTACACCCCTTAGACCGGTACCGTCTTGGTCTTTGGGCCTTGATTCTGCCGGTCTTAGGGTTTATCCTGTACAGTTCTGGGAGGTGAGCTCTCCCAGGCTTTGCCTTCACACCCTTTGAGAAGGGGTTACTTTATTGCTAATCGCCTGAGGTATCCCTACCGGGGAATGCAGACGGGGCTGCCCAGGCATTTTTCGTAAGCCAGAGTGCTCATCCGCTAGGGCGCTGACTTTTCAATCCCACTTTCAGACCTTGTGTCACATCTTACCGCTGTGGGAGGGAGATAAAAAAAATTTTTAAATCTAATTCTGACAGTTTTTTCTTGTTTTTTTTTTTAAATTGAAATGGGTCTGCAATTGAACCAAAAAAATTTATTTACTCAACTACGTAGAAATAGATGTATGTCTAACTTGCAATTTTCTATTATCAAGTAGGAAGACCCGACGTTGCTCGGGATTGAATGTATTTTTATACTATGCTTATAACACCATAGTACTTTCGGTTTTTGTACTGCCCACCTCTTCCCGTTTCGGCCCCTAATATCGTCGGAAAAAACTAAAATGTTGGAAAAAATCTCTGAATTAGTGTCTTGTACATATGGTTTAACTTTCATTAAAATCGGATATACGTATCTGAAGTTTTAAGGGGGTTCTGTCCTTAGAGGTAATTTTAGAGTTATGGGAACATAGATATTCTGTACATAGAAGGTAACAGAGATTCACGACCACTTTTATTGTCTTCTCGGGAGAATTTTATACATATGATATAAATTTCATCTGAATAAGATATATTTGAATTTTTAAAGGAGGTTCGGCCCCCATAGCTCCTTAAAGTTAAGAGGGCACTTAGAAATTCGGGACCACTTCCACTGTCTTCCCCAGAAAATTTTATACATATGATTTAAATTTCATAAAAATAGGATAGTTTTAAGGGGGTTATGCCCTCATAGACTCTTTAGGAGATTCGGGAAGACTTCTATTATCTTTCCTGGTAAATTTTACATAAGAATACACTTTTAGATTTTATGTAGATTCTCTAACCTTTCTTTCTATCAGGGAACACACAAACACATACACACACACAGACATTGAGTTTTATATATAGAGATTATATTAAAACCGAGTTAATCAACATTTGTTTTCCGTAAGGTTTTTTTTTTTTCCTATATATTTTAATCACACAAAATACATGCTAAAATATTCCACAGTTTTGAGATGGAGTTATGTTTTTAAAAAAAACTTTGATTTTAATCATTCTAAGCGAGCGAGCTTCCCTCAGAGACTGAATTATGTTTGAAAAAAAAAGAAGAAAAAAGCAAAAAAAAAAAGCATTTTAATTCTTCTAATTTGTCAGCCGGCTTGTTAGGTGAAGCTGACATTGTTTAAACTGAATTATTGCTGATGACAAAAATTTGATTTTGTTTCATTTTACTTCAGTCAAAGTTCTCAGAAATCAAAGGAACCCCTTCCTGGGGGATAACACTTGATCTCTATATGAGATACATAGATATTCAAATATTCCATTAAAGTTCTCTTTTATTTCTCAAACGTTGAGTTAGTAAAGAAGTTAAGAACATTAATTTTCCTCTCCCCAATTGACCAGTTAACTATGTTATAGTATATCTTTCTTGTGGTCTTTTAGTCTTACCGGATTCCAGGATAAGAATTCATCTAGTCTGGTGGAGTATCCACCTAAGTGTTGTTACTTGAGGTAACATTACTCGTATGAGCTACTGTATAGCCGTGTTGAGGGGATCTTATTTGGGCTTCGAATACTATGTTATTTTGAATATTTGGTCATGGTATACTTGTAGGGTGAAGTATTCTCGTGTCAGGTTGTCCTGACAAACCCTTGTACAGAGAGACCGAAGACACGCAATATGATTAGCTGATAGTGTGTGACCTCAAAGGTCAGACAGTTGTTGTGTATGGGTCAAAATAAATACATAAAACATAAATGCCTGGCAACACCAGGGTACAATGATATAAATTGTTATTCGGGAGAGAAATAAGGTAGTTAAATATACCGGCAACTGAGAGAAGGGAAGAAAGATGTAATTCCCCAACACAATTATCGAGGGAAGCGCCCAACTGGTAGACCCCCCCCCCCCCTCAACCTGCCAACACTACCGAGGTAATTTGCACATTTTATTAAAAAGAATTCTTTTTCACGGAGTGAAAAGTCGAAAATAGAATTCCCTGCAAGTGAATTTTCTGCGATTCTGATGTTTTTTTTATACTAGGAACTCTTGAGCTGAAATCCTGTTTCTTTAAACCCTTCTTCAGAATTAATAAGAATCTCACAACGTGAGGTTTTCATTTTAAGGGAGGGAAATCATAATGTCTTTGGAGAGTGGGACTAAATTCAAGATTAGGGTAAGGGTTAGGGTTAGGGCTAAATTTAAGATAGTCCAACAAAAACGTATAAAGCTTTGCTCATATTCGGGTTGGTGAATCTCTGTCCCATTTGAGGGTTCTTGATAAGGTGCAGAAACGTATCTGTTATTTGATTGGCCACACCCTTTCTTCTTCTCTGCACACTCTCTCTCACTAACATGCTGTTGCTAGTCTCAGTCTTTTCTATAAATACTATTATGGCATGTGTTCTTCAGAATCATGTGATCTATTCCCTGCTTCTTTTGTTTCAGCTCGTTTGACTCGTTGGTCTAGTGGTCTTCATCAATTCGTAGTTTTGATACCTCATTGTAATACAGCTTCCTATTCCAGTAGTTTATTTAAAAAAACTGCAGGCTTGTGGAACTCTCTTCCTGCTGACTGTTTTCCTCCTACCTATAGCCTTAGTCTTTTCAAGACTACGGCCAAATAGGCATCTCCTGTATTTGCGATAATCATATTTTGTTCTCGTTAGCTCCTTACATCAAGTGACTTCATGCCTTGTCTGGAGCAATTTCCATTAAAAAATAATGTCTTGGGTAGTCCTAGGAGTTCCACTCTCCCAGGCCTTGCCATCCCTCTTTTGGAAGGAGTTAGTCGGTCGCTAACTGCCCGAGGCGCTCCTACCGTGCAATGCAGACAGGGCTGTCCAGCAGCTTTGTTCTTTAGCTGGTGCGCTGACTTTTTCTCCTCCCACCTTATTGCCTTGTCACATTATACTTTGTGGGAAGTATGTAAATATTGAGTAGAGAAAGACTAGCAACATCTCTTTTTGAAGATACAAAATGAGATAAAATAAGGGTCAGTTTTGTTCTGGTAAAAAAAAGGTGACGCGAGTAGAGTGCGGTGTCGTCAGCAAATATACCCATCTCAGACACAATGTCATCAGGGAGGTCGTTTATGTTATTAAAAACATGAACAATAAAAAACAAAGAGATTTTTTATGCAGAATTGCCAATTTAGGAGACTTTTATTTTTCCAATTTATAAGCCCATTGTTGACAAAAACATTTTTTTTTAAAAACTCAAATTTTATCTTTTAAAATGCATGAGCTCCCATTAATTTGCTTTCTTAGGATGAGGAAGAATGATATGGCTATGGTTCAGTGGATTTGTGTTACGCTCCTTGGCGACAGAGTTAGTTCTGACTCCCTACTATTGAGGCAGAAGGTGTCCAGAATGGAGTCAGCTCCGCATTTCAACCACCTACGGTGGTATGGACATGTTGAACGAAGCTCTGATTCGATAAACAGATGTGCACACATCCCGATTGAGGGTGAGCGAGAAAAAAGGCATTGAATGACTCGGTCAAGCAATCGTAGATCGAAACGAAAATAAATAATAGAATTTCATGGCCAACGTACAGGCGCCATCTGGTGTGGAAAAGACATACTAAAGGACAATGACGATGGTTTAAAGTGAAAATGTGGGTGCTTCCTGACATAACTCAGACTCTCAGACTTAGGAGCACCCGCGTCCTGCGACGCGGGAGGCGGTCAAAGTAAACCATCGTGTTTGGTCCGAAGCAAGATCCACAGCGTCCGTCCAGCTTCAAATCTCTCTTTTGGCTCTTTTGTTTTTCCTTTTCCACTGAAGGTTAGTAGATGTAGAACAGTTGAGGTAGCAGGGGCAGTTGTCAAAGGAAGGCCAAAGAAAACATGGGAGTGAGTGATAAGGATGGAGTTGAGAGAAAGAGAGATAAATAAAGACCTGGTCAGAGATAAGGTTAGTTTGGAAGTCAACTTCTTTGAAGCCGTCCAACACATGCCACAATATAAAATGAAAGTTAAATCGAATATGATGATGATGATGATGATGACAGGAGTGATGAGAGTGTTTGGGTTAGTAGATGTAGAACAGTTGAGGTAGCAGGGTCAGTTGTCAAAGGAAGGCCAAGGTAAACATGGAAGGAAGTGATAAGGATGGATTTGAGAGAAATAGGGATGAATAAAGACCTGACCAGAGATAGGTTAGTTTGAAAGTCAATTTCTTTGAAGCCGTCCAACACATGCCAGAATGTAAAACGGAAGTTAAACCTATGATGATGATGTTTATGATGATGATGATGAAAGTTCTTGGGTTAGTAGATGTAGAACAGTTGAGGTAGCAGGGTCAGTTGGTAGGGGAAGACTAAGGAAAACATGGAAGGAAGTTATAAGGATGGATTTAAGAAAGAGGAATGGATAAAGACCTGGCCAGAGATAGGTTAGTTTGGAAGTCAATTTCTTGAAGTCGTCCAACACATGCCAGCATGTAAAACAGACGTTACACTGAATATGATGATGATGTTCCAGATGAGATAATGATAATCATGTCTGTCCGAAGTCCGACTTCAACCACATAGTGTGAGACTGAACAATTAGGTGAGACTGACCCACTAGGTGACCTCGATCATATACAGCATGGATATTGTATTAACAAGTATTAGTAAAAAAAAAACAAGTGTCTTTTTTTTTACAATTTTTGTATCTTTCGAAGTTTCTTTGCTGTGACAGTTGGATCGGCGATATTATTCGCAACATATGAGGAAGAGCGCTCTGTAAGGGAAATTTTGAAAAGCCGATACTTAAACCAAAATTGCAAACGTTCCGTCCCCTTACGCACGGCGAACAAACTCTGGAGGCTTATTGTGTTTGTTAAGCGAATAATAGCCCTTTCTCCGACATCTAGCTGTATAACTGGCCATGTCGAGCGAAGCTCCATCTGGATCTCCCGGGTCAGAAACATGTCCATCGCATGAAGTCGGCAGGCTGGAAGACAGACGCTTTCTGGGGATGAGCTGTGTAAACGCGACTGTGCAGCCCTGGATATTACAAACTTAGATCCTCGCGACTGCCAAGCCTGGAGTGGAGGACTTCGATCAAGACTGCCAGGCGGGCCCCACCCTCTTATAGAGGACTAATCAAAGGCCTGTTCCAAAATAAATCAGAAGAAGAAGAAGAAGATATCATTGGAGCACAGTCAAATGGGAAGGCAAATAATAATTAATTAAATGTTCCTTTTCGAAAGCAATATGCAAGTATCAGCAAGTTTCATCAGATGTCTTGCTGGCTTGGCAGGCTGAGAGCAGGCTCAAGGTGTTTCCACGAATGATGGCGATAGAGAGGCGCTCGTAAAGCCAAGTCAATTCATACAGGATTGTAGCAAGAAAGTCATTGCAATGTTACTTCAGATAGTATGCATACCAGTCAAGGATTTTGGGAGGTGACGGTGGTTAAGTGGATAACGACACGGACTGACGACCTGGGTGTTCCAAGTTCGAATCCAGTCGGTTCCACAATACCACTTTCACTTAGGGATGTTGGCAACCTTCTCGTGGTTCTTCCCGTAAGTACCCGATGTCTTTCCAGAAAGATTTCTAACTAGAAAAAACATCGGGGAAACTAATGCCAACACCAGAATCATCTGATTCACACGAAAGAAGAAGAAGAAGAAGAAGTCAAGGATCTTGAAACTGGGTCTTTGATTTATTTCGTTCTGGGATGAGCTGTGTAAACGTGAAAAAACTTAGATCCTCGCGACCGCCGAGCCTGGAGTGGATAACTTCGATCAAGACTGACAGGTAGGCCCCACATTCTTATAGAGGACTAATCAAAGGCTTGTTCAAAAATAAATTGGATAAAGAAGTAGGGTTTAGGGTTTAGGGTTAGGGGTTAGGGGTTAGGGGTTAGGGTTAGGGTTAAGTGATCAGTCCTATACAGAGTTAGCTTTTCTGACGAGTAATCATGATTAAGAAAAAAAAAAATTTTTTTTCTTAATCATGATTCACGCAAAACAAGGCCCTTTACCACTGAGGTGTAAGAGGCTATTGAGAATTAGGGGCTAGATTTATACGGGGCATCCTAAGTGGGGAGTTGTGCAGCAAGGTGCTTGTTCACATTACATTTACATATGTTGGCACAGTCAGGGAAACAAGGGAGCAGGTAGAAAATTCCAAAGGCAAGCAGTTCGAGGAAAAGAAGCTATTAGAGTAGAATGCTTTATGGCATCTAGGGACCTCCATAGTGAAGGGGTGGGATTTAGCTGATTGTCGGGTTGGTCGGGTGTATTTACGTCGAGGGGGCACCGGAATAGCAAGTTCATCGAATCACATTCCATTGAAGTACTTGTAAATCAAGCACGGGGATGCAACATTACGGCGATGGGACAGGGGCTGGAGCTTGGTGGATAGTGTGATACCTATTAGATTAGATACTCTTTTTTGGGCCTTGTCTAGTGGATGGTGCACCAGCCCAGATGTGACAAGAATACGCCATGCATGGGCAAATGGTGGCTTTGTAGAGATATAGGATACTGGCAGTGTGAAAAGTTTTCTAGCTTGGTAGCGGGATCCCATCTTCCTTGTAGTAGCCTTGGCAATGTCTTCTATGTATTTGTTCCGATTCATGTTACCTGTAAATGTTAGGCCGAGGAGTTTGAATGTTGGACTCTCGGGTAGGGTGTTAAATCGGTGGTTGAAAAGGTTTCTTCTAATTGTTAAAAATAAAAGTGCTTAAGAAAAGAAATGAAACCCATTTATCCGTTGACTTAATGTAAAGTGGCACCGTACGTCTGTACAGTTTTGTATACTTCCTTCCATTTCGTTACAAAGTTGTTTTAAGACCGAACAAACAATTCTAAAAAAAAAAAAAATATTTACTTTTTTTTGTTACATGACTGTAATCTTCTTTTTTCTAGACTTTAGCTAAGATCAAAGTGTAGTATCTGTTCCAATACCACACTTCATCTGTTCTGTCCTCGGTAAGTGAAACAGAGATCCTTCTAGACTAAGGCAATTCCCCCCCCCCCCCCCCAATGTAAAGTGCTCCTTTTTGGGTGTGAGCTGAGATTTTCCCCACATTAAAAACCAACCTTGTGTCTAACTCTGCCCTCGTGGGGAGGCAAGTAAATAGGGGCCATATTTACCTTTAGGGTTTTTTTTTTAAATAGAAAAAAAGAAATTTTAATAAAAGTGTAAAGAAAGAAATAGGAAGCGTTTTGTACAAAAAAGTTTTTTTTATGTCAAATTATTTTTTTTTCTTAATTGACTCACAGATGCATGTCCTTTAATTTTAAATTAAAAAATAAATATAAAAAATAAAATCTATTTCTGAATTGCGCTACATTCTTGCCCGTCTGTAGCGCAATGACAGATCCATGAATAGATGGATCCGCAATGTGAAATTTGACCAAACTCAGCACATTAGGTCGGACGATTTGATGAAAGCATTCCACTTTTCCAGCATGGAGGTTCTCCTAAGTATGAATCAGCTACGCTGGTATTGTCATGCGGAGCGTTTAATCTCCTGGATACCTGTTGTACAGGGTGGGCCAAAATAAGGGTCCTATCTTTAAATTTGAATAACTTGAATTTGAATAACTTCCACAAAATAAAAGTTAAACTCACCAAACTTTATGTGTGTGTAGACTGACCCTTCTGAGATTTTTTGAAATAAACAAAACAAATTTTAGCCGAAAAACACTTCTTAAAACTTACAAAAACTAAAGTATTGTTTTTTACACTGTTTTGAGTTTTTTAAGCAAAAATAATGTTTTCTAAATGAGGGTACGTTCCTTAGGGCTAATACGGCTCATGCTTGCTTCGGAAGGGGTCCTTTACTTATTCTAAAAAAAAAAAAAAAAAAATCAATAAATAAAATTTATGAATTTTTAAAAATAGGACCCTTATTTTTGCCCACCCTGTAGAAGTACGGATGTTTTAAATTGAAGGAAGGTTAGCCGGTCAAGGAAAACCTGGAAGAAAGTGATTAAACAAGACTGTACAGAGCGGAATTTGGAGGTTCTCCTAAGTATGAATCAGCTACGCTGGTTAGGGTTATATATTTAAAAATAAGGTCGTAAAATGTGCTGCTTTTTCCACCAAACTTTCTAAATCATTAAGCAGATTTCAGATAAAAAGTGTAATATAGCTTATACCATAGGATGCAGAATTTAACTAGGAATAAAATGAGCTAATTTATATGTTCCTATGCCTATTGGTATTTGTACCAGGAAGGTTTAAGTAAGCTGTCATATTTTGTTTTAAAATCGGCGGCCATCTTTAAAGATGGCCGCCGTACTCACAACTGAACTACATTTAAGCTTGTGAAAAATAGCATGGTGTTCTTGGGTGTATAGGCTTCCATTTGTCACCTTTATATTTCAGTGCTCTTACCAAGCCGACAAAATAAAAAATCTAGAGGGCTTTTGGGGTCTGGGCCCACAGTCTAGATCTTGGATGAAGTATTCATAGTCTCGGATTACGGCCGTGTTTTCCCTCTTTAGGTGAGTATTTAATAGACATTATCTTTGTGATAAATCTCAAAGATAAAACTCTGGGATTTTAAAGCTTCTGTGACTAGTGTGAATCCTATTTAGGATCACACCTCTTGGTGAAACCATTATAATATATATTATTCAACAGGAATAAAACCTGGAAGCAAGTGATTTAACAAGACTGCACAGAGCGGAATGTGGAGACAGTATACACGCTGAACCATAAGAACTGGAGAGTGAGCTTTCAAAATATCAGAAACGTTTGACCCTGGACAAGGGGAAAAAAATGGATGTTAAATGAAGAGAGAGAGAGAGAGAGAGAGAGAGAGAGAGAGAAATAGAGAGAGAGAGAGAGAAAGAGAGAGAGAGATAGAGAGAGAGAGAAAGAGAGAGAGAGAGAGAGAAAGAGAGAGAGAAGAGAAAGAGAGAGAAATAGAGAGAGAGAGAGAAAGAGAGAGAGAGAGAAAGAGAGAGAGAAGAGAGAAAGAGAGAGAGAGAAGAGAGAAAAAAAGAGAGAAAGAGAGAGAAGAGAAAGAGAGAGAAAGAGAGAGAGAGAGAGAGAGAGAGAGAGAGAGAAATAGAAGAGAGAGAAAGAGAGAAATAGTGAGAGAAAGAGAGAGAAAGAAATAGAGAGAGAGAAATAGAGAGAGAGAGAGAGAATAGCTATTTTTATCCAACATCTTTTCAAAGACATACTTCAGAAAAATTCGAAATAGAAACCAGAAATGTTCATCTGACTTTAAATAATACCACTTAAGGAAAATCAGAATGCAAGTCGAATTACTCCGACACAAGAATGAATTCCCTTTGTTTACCAATGGATGGATTAAGGTTTTTGAATCAAGTAGCCATTTTGTTTTTTTGTTTTTTTATATTTCAAATTATTCTGATACATTTCTTTGAAAAGATCTCAGGTGAAAATAGTTATTCAGGAATATATATTTATATATTTTTGTTTTACTTGTACTTTAATTTCAAAACTTTCATTTAAATTTGATGATGTATCCCACAGATCAATACAATTTTAAAAAATTTGTACTTCTATAAAAAAAAAAAAAACAACTTTAATAATATTTTTTTTCTTTTTAGATAAAATTATAAAAAATTGTAAAATTAGTTGTTCGGAGTTATTTCATTGTGTAAAACATCATACCCATTGATGAGAAACTGGGGTCAGGGTACATACCTTTTACAATAGTATAAGTGTGTAAATGAATAGATATGACAGGACTTGAACTCAAGTCGGAGATTCTATACTTCATGTTGGTAACTTACACAACTTGAACCGCCTCCCCTCCTGACCATAGGAATATATTTTTTTTAACTTTCTCAAAAGCAAGGTACACCAAGTGTCACAAAATTGAGTTACGCAATAGGGTTTTAAGACACAAATCAAAAATATATATGTAAATATGAATTTAAATAAAATATATTTTATATAGACTTGCAGATAGTTTTTTAAAAAAAAAACCTTGGTCAAATAGTTTCCATATTATCATTTGTATATCACAGGTAAGTTGGGTGATCGGTGCTCAGATAATTTTGAAAAAATTATCTTTCAGGGTGAAGAGTATTATATTATGTAAACTGAAAAGAAAGAAGAAAAAAATATATTAATTTCTTTTATAGCATATACAATTTATTTTAAAAGATTTATTGTTTAAAAAAAAAAAGTAAACTACTACAATTTTAACTAGATAAAGAAGAGACATATTCGTTTTTTTTTTTTATTTAAGAATATTTATCTGACAATGACAATTATTTTTACGGAAGAAAAAAAGATATGTTTCTGAATTTTTTAGATGAGGATTGATAATTTGTATAATTTCTGCAAAGATCTGTGGCACAGTGGATATAATACTAATTAAAATTCAGTTCTAAATGATAGTCATCTGAAGGTTGAAGGTTCAATCCTCGGTGCGGGCGATACGAAGAATTGCGAATTACTGAAGACTTCTCCCAGTCATGGCTGACGGAACGAGAGCATCCTACCTCCGTGGATTAAATAAAGGGTTCCATTCAAAATTCCGTCCAGATTCCAGAGTTCGACAGAAAGATTCCCGAGTTTGAAAAGATACACGTGAAGAAGGCCGGAGGTTAATTTAAGTAAATAATAAAATTGTCACATCTGGGCTGGTGCAACAACCATTAGCCTCTCCCTCTTGGACAGGGTCCAAAACAAAAAGGAGCTTCTAATCTAATAGGTCCCACTATTTATCACCATAGATCACTACTTATTACTAAATATTACTATACATTACTATATATATATATATATATATATATATATATATATAATTGAAAGTTGAAGGTTGCATCGGCCGAAACGTTGTGAGAATAACACTCAAGATGAGAACAGTAGTCCGAATAACCCAAATTATACAGGAAAAAAAAGTTATTTTTTTCTTAATAGTATTGACCCTGAAAGAGATTTACTAATTCAAAATAAATATTATTAACAGTGAATTATACAGATTGACGTAGAAAGTGCCATGGAATATCGACGGGGTCTCGCTAGTTATCCAACATTATTATCTTGGCCTTTTGGCTAAGATCAAAGTGTAGTATCTGTTCCAATGGATACTGCACCCCATAGACTGGTATTGTCTTGGCCTTCGGGGCTTGATTTACGCCGGTCTATGGGTCTGTCCTGTGCAGTTCTGGGAGGTCCACCCTCCCAGGCTTTGCCTCCCCTCTTTGGAGAGGAGTAAGTTTATTGCTTACTGCCTGAGGCGCCCCTACCGGGGAATGCCGACGGGGCTGCCCAGGCAATTTTTTAAACCCCACTTTCCCGACCCGACCTTGGGTCACATCTTACTTGTGGGAGTAAGATAAAATCTGGCCTTGTGCCTAACTCCTGGAGAGGAGTAAATCAATATCCAACATTATTATCCATATGAGGTTGATCTGAAAAGTAATTAAATTCGAAATGGAATCTACCTTTTTCATGTCATTTTCAATCTAATATCTACGTTATAAAGTTATCTTGCGAGATTTTAACAGTTGGACCTAAATAGAAATTAAGCTGACATATCTATCTTTGATTCTGACTAGCCAATTTTTATTTGTTATTGTTGTACCATGTTCTTGACATTATAATAGTTCACTTTGCTACAATTTATTTCAAAAATTGTGTAGTCCTGCTCAGACAACTCTGGTAATGTGAAAATACTTTTCACGGCTGAAAAATAAAAATCAGCATTGCTTTTAAGAGTCAAAGTATCCGTCGTTTCAAGTGTGTCAAATTCATTGTATTGAATCTATGAAATACTAATTCTCTGAATCTGTCATCATATTCAGTTTAGCGTCTGTTTTACATGTCGGACGGCTTTTAGAAATTGACTTCCAAACTAACCTATCTCTAGCCAGGTTCTTATTTAATCTTCTTTCTATCAAATCCTTTCTTATCACTTCCTCTCATGTGTTTTTTTTTTATTTCCTCTGCCAACTGACCCTGCTACCTCAATTGTTCTACAACTAATAAACCCAAGAACTCTCATCCATTCTTTCAATGTGCTGCATGAGCTATGGGCAAAACAGGGATTAGCAGATCATGGTATAATTAAAGATGGCATCCTGGGAGTATATGACTAATCTTAGATTTAACCGGAAACCACTCGATTTCTGTCACATGTTTTTATCTTCTTACCCTTCAACACTACAAGGTACCTGCTCTTAACAACGGGCCGTGCATTCAGCAGTTCCTGGTCGAGATGACCCTTGCTGTAATAGAGCAAGCTCAAGCGGCCGGTTTTTGAAGGCATCGATGCCATCAAAATGGCTGCAACAGAGGAGCTGAAGGCATCGCAGGATTCGTATGACTATTCGGCACCCAAGCCAAAAAATAGGATTATTTAAAAAAAAAAAAAAGAAAAGATAATCAGGCCTTTTTTCGTGAAGGGGTTATTGTAAAAAGGATATTAAAATATTAGAATCATTTAAATTATTTGTTTTATAAAGATGGGTAAAATTAATTTGCCGAACAGAAACGTTTTGCACCACTTTTATGTCCCCTTACAAAGATTAAAATCAACATATGATACTAAACCTTATGTCTAGAATCCTTATTTCAATTTTGATCAAAATTCATTACATGATTTTGATTGTAGAAAATGTCTCAAATTTAAGGGTTAAGCTTAAGGAGTCTTAAGAAGAAATAGAAACCCAGGGAAATTTGATTAATTGGTGTCTAATGAGTATGGATACAAATTCAATGTAAATCTGAAATATTTGAATTTTCAAATGGGATGTTGTGCCCATATTATGCACCCCCCCCCCAAAAAAAAAAATCCAATAAAATACTCCAAAGAAACTGAAATTTTGGGATTTTAAATTGATGTCTAATACCTATTGTTGAAAAGTTTCACAAAAATCAGAGGTATCTGAATTTTCACGAAGAGCTTTGCCCCCTTTGCATGAAACTAAATATATCTCACATTATCCACCATTACATCTAGAATCTGAGTTCAAAAATTCATAGTGATCGGTTTAGGACTGAATCCGGTACATATAAACATATAAGCATACCTAACTTCATGTAAATAGAGAAATTTTAAAATCTTTTTTGTTTGAAAAAGAGGACAAAACTCATCCTCTTTCAGAATTTTTTAGATGAGGACTGATCGTTTGTATGGTTGGATCATTCGGACTACTGTTCGCATCGGCCGAAACGTTGTAAGAATAACATTCAAGATGAGAACAGTAGTCCGAATAATCCAAATGATTCAATAAAACGGAAATACATTTTACTTTTAATTTATTGTCAACAATAATATTGTGGGGGATCTGCGTTTGCGCTTGACATCTATAAAAATGGAAATACGGTTTGCTTTTAATTTATTGATGACAAAGGTCTAAATAATCAGGATAATACAAAAACTCACCCTTTAATTAGACTTATATTATTGGGATTATTCGGACTACTGTTCTCATCTTGGATGTTATTTTCACAACGTTTCGGCCGATGTAACCTCCGACCTTCTTCAGGTGTTTCTTTTACCTATTTGATATTATGTTATGAATTTTTGAGATGAGGATTGATAATTTGTATTATTTGGATTATTCGGACTACTGTTTTCATCTAGGATGTTATTCTCACAACGTTTCGGCCGATGTAACCTCCGACCTTCTTCAGGTGCTTCTTTTACCTATTTGATATTATGTTATGAATTTTTGAGATGAGGATTGATAATTTGTATTATTTGGATTATTCGGACTACTGTTCTCATCTAGGATGTTATTCTCACAACGTTTCGGCCGATGTAACCTCCGACCTTCTTCAGGTGCTTCTTTTACCTATTTGATATTATGTTATGAATTTTTGAGATGAGGATTGATAATTTGTATTATTTGGATTATTCAGACTACTGTTCTCATCTAGGATGTTATTCTCACAACGTTTCGGCCGATGTAACCTCCGACCTTCTTCAGGTGTTTCTTTTGTCTATTTGATATTATGTTATGAATTTTTTAGATGAGGATTGATAATTTGGATTATTTGGATTATTCGGACTACTGTTCTCATCTTGGATGTTATTCTCACAACGTTTCGGCCGATGTAACCTCTGACCTTCTTCAGGTACTTCTTTTACCTATTTGATATTATGTTATGAATTTTTGAGATGAGGATTGATAATTTGTATTATTCGGATTATTCGGACTACTATTCTCATCTTGTTGTTATTTTCACGTTTCGGACGATTTAAATTCCGACCTTCTTCAGATGCTTTTTGTTGAACTCAGAAATCTGTATGGAATTTCGAACAGAACCCTTTAAACTATTTAATCCATGGAGATAACTCTCTCTCTCTCTCGTTCCGTCTGTCATGACTGGGAAAAAATCTTTAGTAATTCATAATTGTATTCGGACTAGCCTATTTTTCGTTTTTTCCTTCCACTAATCAACAACTGTCAAATTACATTAATAGCAATACGTGGAATCTGTGAGCATAAATGACTTTTATTTTGCTTCAGTTTGTTTTTTAAAATACTTATTCCGGCTAAAACAAACTGTTAGAATAAATAATTTTTCCTTCAGACACTGAAACAGATTAACAATTATTGTGCGCAATTATACCGTTTCTTTCAAATGAAAATTTCAAAATGGCCTCCAAATACATAAAAATTACGTTTTTTTTAGCCCTTTACATTGCGACTATGACTTAATTAGGAATTAAATCGAAACACCTACGATATATGTGATTACTTATTCATACTTATATCATTTTGTTGATTTTTATTTTGTGACTTCGTATCACCCGTACTGAGGATTGAACCTTCAACCTCCGGAAGACTGTCACTTAGAGCTGATTATTACTTAGCACTTTTATCCGTTGCGCCACGAAGAAGGTCGGAGGTTACATCGGCCGAAACGTTGTGAGAATAACATCCAAGATGAGAACAATAGTCCGAATAATGCAAGTAATACAAATTATCGATCCTCATCTAAAAAATTCCGAAGCGTTTATTAAAATTCAACATCTAATTAAACTTACCCTTTATTAAATCGGATTTCTCGTATCTTCTCGCATAATTCATGGAAATTTTTTCGTTTACATTTGCTGAAAAATAAAAGTTTTAAAGACAGGCTTAGATCTGATGACCTCAGAGGAAGATTACATCTGGACAGTATAGGAAGATGCATGCAGAACAGAAGGCTTCGATGGTATGGCCACGTTTAAAGAATGGATGAGAGTTTCTGGATTAGTAGATGTAGAACAGTTGAGGTAACAGGGTCGGCCCACAGGTGAAGCCCAAGAAAACATGGGAGGAAGTGATAAGGATGGACTTGAGAGAAAGAGGAATAAATAATGACCTCGCCAGAGATAGGTTAGCTTAGAAGTCAATTTCTAAAAGCCGTCCAACACATGCCAGCATGTAAAACGAATATTATGATGATGACGATAATGATATTAGGAGAAATAAATTTTCCACAATCACAAAATCGCTGACAGAATCACCAGTACTATTGTGGCCGGAGAAGTGTATCTTGGTGTGGCTGTATTCTGGAGATATCCCAAAGTGGAATCTTATCTTCCAAGCATGACACCACAAGATACTGGATGTCGATAGCCATATTTCCCTTTTGAAGCAGAGCTTGACCATGGTCTTGAGCCCATGTTGTATTTAGATACACAAGAGCTTGTGGTCTGCTAATGTTCAAACGAGGAATAACCGATCACATTAGGCATTAATCATTAATTCTCTGCAGAGAATTAATTATCTTGACTTCTGGGACGTGGAATCATCGTAGCTGAAAATGGAATACTTGATAAAAGAGTGGGCAAGGCATTCTCTGCTGTTTTTATAAAAAATAGTATTTATTTTTTAACTGCATTTCTAAAATGAACAAAACTCCCAAATCGTCAGCGCTCTCGAAAGTGTGTTTGCGTTTACAGACGATTTTAACAAAACTCTGCTTTCTTTCTCGTATGACAAAAATGAAAGAGAGATTGAGAAAAAAAAGGAGAGAAAAGAACGAAAGTTAACCGTGACAGTTTATTTCACCGGCCCTGTCGGCAGCCATCACCATTAACTGTTAGTCTGCAGGTGATTTGACCATTATCTTTCTAAGTTATTTTGACATGGCTAACACTTTCGCGTGAACAAGAGGTTAGAGAGAGTATCTGACTGACAGCTTACTATTACCCAATGACGAGGGTCCTTTTAAATCGGGTATAAGACGATATTTTGTATTGAGAAAACCATGTTATCTCCCTCAGCCCCAGGTTTGGTCCAAAGTCATGCAAAAATGCTTTTAATTGCCTTGTGCAACAGCCCTTTTATGTCAGGAGTTTTTATACCCCCGCCCCCAGTGCTCGTCTCTCAACTTAATACATATAGGGAAATAATTTGGATAGTACTATGGCATACTGTCTGATCCATAGCACCACTGTTACTATGGATGTTGGCAACCTTCATGTGGTCCCTCCCATGAGTACTTGATTGTAAAAAGCGTGAACAAGAGGTTAGAGGGAGCTTACTATTACCCAATGATGAGGGTCATTTTAAATCGGGTATAAGACGATATTTTGTATTGAGAAAACCATGTTATCTCCCTCAGCCCCAGGTTTGGTCCAAAGTCATGCAAAAATGCTTTTAATTGCCTTGTGCAACAGCCCTTTTATGTCAGGAGTTTTTAGCACCACTGTTACTATGGATGTTGGCAACCTTCACGTGGTCCCTCCCGTGAGTACTTGATTGTGAAAAGCAATCGTGGGAAACCAATGTTAACAAAGGAAACTAGCAGATTAAAAAAAATACATCTAGGGAAATAGTTTTAAATCCAAAACTGCCATTTTGCACAGATTAGACAAAAAAACAAAAACAATAACAAAATTATCAATTACAAAATACTTCATATCTATATGTTCTTAGAAACCTTGATATAAATAATCAAATATATAAAGTTATCTTGTCGGATTTTACATCTTAGATCTAAATAGCAATAGATCTGACAAATTGATGTTTGATTTTGACTAGCTATTTATTCAGTTTTATCCTTGCAGTATGTTCTTTAGCTCAAAAAGTCTAATTCGCTTCAGTTTCTTTATGAAAATAATTATTTCAGCAAAGAAGATTATTAGGTACTGATATAGAATGGGACCCAATTTCTGCCCAAAAAATACAAAATCAAAAAATAAATAAATAAACAACATGGTTATTGGAATATAGAATAAACCTGACTTAATTATATATATATATATATATATATATATATATATATATATATATATATATATATATATGAAAATATTTTGTTTTTGTTTATTATCTACGGACGTATACGTTTCATCTTTTTTCAATCAAGACTCTTCAGCGTAGAAGTTTGACTATTCACTACTGGTCACACGATTCGAAACCCTGGATTATAAGTATTTTTCAACTCCAACCCAACGTCCTAATATATATATATATATATATATATATATATATATATATATATATATCACACAGACTGCAACCCATGCTTGAGTAGTACCACATATTTTGTTCAACATGTATAGTTTTTGGTAATAATTTATTTGAATCAGTGGATAAAAAGTGTATTTATTATTTATTTATAATTTAATTATAATTCATTTGTGTGTCGATGAAAGGGACCCCAAGGCATAGGTGGTGGAATTAGGAAGTTAAGAAGTGTATCAAAGAAAAGTGGAAACTATGGAGCCAGTAGATAAAAAAGTTTAGTGGATAAGGAAATGTATCTGGTGGCAAAGATGACCGCAAGAATAGCCATCTACAAAACCAAGAAGGAGGCTGAGAAAGATAAGTTTCCAGATAAACTGCAAAGGGATGATCAGAAGGATGAAGTATTCAGGATAGCTAAACAGATGACAAAGACGAATATGGATATTGTTGGAGAGAAGTGCATTTGAAATGACAATGGGGTGTTAGCAACAAATGAACAGGACAAAAGGGATGCTTGCAAATGCTATCATGAGAGATTGTTGAATACTGAGTTTTTATGAAACCGTGAAAATCTATAAGTTGAAAGAGGGAAGCAAGAATAGCCATCTACAAAGCCAAGAAGGAGGCTGAGAAAGATAGGTTTCCAGATAAACTACAAAGGGATGACCAGAAGGATGAAGTATTCAGGATAGCTAAACAGATGACAAAGACGAATATGGATATTGTTGGAGAGAAGTGCATTCGAAATGACAATGGGTTAGGGTTAGGGTTAGTAATAAATGAACAGGACAAGAAATACTGAGTTTTCATGGAACCGTAAAAATCTATAAGTTGAAAGAGGGAAGCAAGAATAGCCATCTACAAAGCCAAGAAGGAGGCTGAGAAAGATAGGTTTCCAGATAAACTACAAAGGGATGACCAGAAGGATGAAGTATTCAGGATAGCTAAACAGATGACAAAAACGAATATGGATATTGTTGGAAAGAAGTGCATTCGAAATGACAATGGGTTAGGGTTAGCAACAAATGAACAGGACAAGAAATACTGAGTTTTTATGAAACCGAGAAAATCTATAAGTTGCTGAAGCAGTATGTGGTCCAGCTATAAGAATTTAAAAAGAAATGGTAGGGAAGCTGTGAGTAAGATGAAGAAGCATATGGTTGGAGGGCCCTCAAGTTTTGTTGCAGAAATGTTGAAGGCTGCGGGTGAAACAGACATTGAGATGATCACAGACTTGACAAATCAGATCATAATAGAAGAGGTTATCGCGAAAGACTTGGAACTTAGTACAATCGTGAATTGTTACAAAGGGTAAAGGGGAAGCACTAAATAGAGATAACTACAAGAGGCTTAAAATTAATTGAGAGAATAAGTCAGATAAGCATAGATGAAATGCAATTTTGTTTTATAGCTGGGCAAAGTACTATATTTACCCTAAGACAAATGCAATGATTTCTTCAGACAAACTACAAAATTACAATTGTGTAATTGTGTTAGCAAATAAAATTTGATCTGAATAATGTTGATAATATTTTTATTAAAAAAATAAAAAAAAACAATGTCCGAAAAGAAAACATTTGATCTCAATTTTAAAATGTAACCTATGCACCAAGCTCCAGCCCCTGTCCCATCGCTGCTATGTTGCATCCCTGTGTTTGTTTAACAAGTACTTCAATGGAAGGTGTTTCGATGAACTTGCTTCTCTGGTGCCCCCCCCCCTTCCTTCGACGTAAATACACTCGACCAACCCGACCATTTGCTAAGTCTCATCCATTCACTGTGGAGGTCCCCAGGTGCCGGAGAGCCTTCTACTCCGAATAGCTTCTTTCCTAGTGCTGCCAGCCTTTGGAACTCCCTCCCTGCTCCCTGTTTCCCCCGACTGTACCGACATGCAGAAATGTTAAATTAATGTGCATAAGCATCTCGCTGCACAGCTCCCAATTTAGGATGACCCCCCAAAACTGTCAGCCTAATTCTCAGTAGCCCCTTATGTCTACAGTGCCAGCTTGCCTTGTTTGAAGTGAACTTTGTTAAAAAGAAAACAAAAAAATTTTTTTTTAAATACTTACAATAAGTCAGGAATACTGTCAATACTTTCATTAAATACTTTCTCGTTTGTTAACTGAAAAGAAATTTTAAAATTCCACTTAGAACATATTTAAGTCAATCTATTTAAAATTCAATTTAAAATTTGCTTTCTTTTCATGATTTTCGTTGGTTGTTCTTTAACGGGCTAACGGGTCATCGCTCATCACTCGAGGATAAGGATTACTGAGATTGTCAGGTGGGCGGTGAGACGATGCCGTGAGGATTGGAATTTGTTAACATTGGACTTGAAAACGACCATGTTGTAGTCAAACAAAAAAGGTGCAGCAGGATCCATTCACGGCAATGCAGACCTTGGTGAGAGGATCTTCGCTATTATTCGTACAGGAGTCGCAAAGGCAAACTACTCACTGTCTTACGAAAGCTAAGAAACTCCTCGACAACGTCAAACACCAAGTTGAGCCAAGGATACTCTGGTTCTTCTCAGGGTCAGTTGCACAATGCGCACAATAACAGGTAGCCACCTCACAGTCCGCAAAAAATCTTGCGTGTTATGAAAATTAAGTTCCCTAAACTTCACAGTCCGAAATACAACTGCCACACTTTACTTATGTTATATATTACATTTTTTCCACAAAATGTTCAAATAATGGATACATAGACAAAACAAAATGAATATTACAAACTTCTGTTTTTATATATATATATATAATTAATTAATTCAGTTCAAATATTCAAAAAAATGAACAAAACCAATATTTTTCAAAAGTGCTCAATATATATTAGAGCTATTTATATTAAAATAAACATAGTTTGAGTGCCCTACAATTGTTTCAAAACCCTGCCGGCTTCTTATCAAGTATTGCCCTTGATAAGAAGCCGGCAGGGCTTTGAAACAATTGTTGAGCACGCAAACTATGTTTATTTTAATATATATATATATATATATATATATACAGTATCTACAATAAGTGAGTACACCCAACAAATTTTTTACTTCATAGAACTTTAATTTTTCGTAGGATTTAAATGAAACTCGATGTGAACATAGCCATGTAGTGGTTTAATAGCTTTATAAACTATGAAGGAACAAATATCTTTTCAATGCAAAAAAATTGAACAAAAACATTTGGAACAAGTAACAAAAAGTGAGTACACATGAGCATTTTAAACAAATAATCTTATTTTTAATACTTTGTATGGCCTCCATTGTTATCAATAACAGCAGACAACCTCCTAGGCATTCGACTAGTTTATGACATGTGTCCGCCGGAATTGCGTTCCATTCACACTTGATAACCTCCTTCAGTTCGTTATTATTTCTCGGATTTTTCCCTTCAATTTTCCGTTTCAGATGTTCCCACAAATGCTCTATTGGGTTCAAATCAGGTGACATACTCGGCCATAGTAAGGTATTCACCCATGTACTGTCTAAGAACGCCTTCGTAGCTCGAGACGTGTGCTTAGGGTCGTTATCTTGCTGGAAAACTCCACGTCTGCCAACACTTGTTAGACTTGGTAACATTTTTCCCTCCAATATCTGACAATCGAGTTTGGAATCCATTTTTACCTTCGATGAAAGCAAGTCGTCCAACTCCTTTGGCACTCATACACCCCAAATCATTAAGCTCCCACCTCCATGCTTTACAGTTGGCACGACACACTTATCCTTGTAAGCTTCCCACTTTCATCGTCACACACGCTTAACGCCATCTGATCCGAATAGATTTATTTTTGTCTCATCAGACCAAAGGATTTTGTCCCAAAACTGCATGTCTTTGTCTTTATGTTCATTAGCAAATTCATAGCGCTTCTTTTTGTGAGAAGTTTTAAGCAGAGGCTTCCTCTGGGGCATGTAGCCTTTAAACCCGTCTTCATGGAGAATGTTGCTCACTGTCTGAGCACTCACAGTTACGTTTAAACCGTGCGAAATTTCTTCTGCGATGCTAGCAGCACTCTGACGTCTGTTTCCCTCTATTAGTTGTTTAATGTGCCTCTTTGTTCGATCAGAAAACTTATTTGGTCGACCGGGACGGCGGCCATTTTTGACGGTTCCAGCTTTTTTGTACCGTTGAACAACTTTTGCTACCGTATTTCGGCTGATATTTACATTGTCACTAATTTCCTTATATGAATGACAACTCTTGAATAAATTAACAATAGTTTCACAAGTTTTTTCATCTAATTAATTGCCATGAGGAGCCATTTCCAAGAATAATATGAAAGAAAACTTTGGTAGCAATAGATCCAAGCAATAGCAGCAGAATGTAAGCAAAAAGCCGGTAAAATGCCTTAG
Source organism: Sepiola atlantica (assembly GCA_963556195.1). Lineage (NCBI taxonomy): Eukaryota > Metazoa > Mollusca > Cephalopoda > Sepiida > Sepiolidae > Sepiola > Sepiola atlantica. Next base: position 61,426,138 of record OY744550.1, read on the forward strand.
GTTATCTATTAGGGTACAATAAAAAGGTGTCAACAGAAAGTTCTGCTATTTATAGCTAATTGAGTACATATTTATTCATGATAAGTGACTTTCATAACGGTGTACTCATTTATTTTACTGTGACTTTATGGATTTATTTTCCCTATTATTTGTAATAAAATACAAATTCGAACCTTAACGCTTATGCATATTAAAATTTAAATATATGGCTATGTTCATTTAAATCCTACGAAAAATTTAAATAAAGTTCTATGAAGTAAAAAGTAAAAAATTCGTTGGGGATACTCACTTATTGTAGATTCTGTATATATATATATATATGTATGTATATATATATATATATATATATGTATATATATATATATATATATATATAAACATTCAATGAATTAAAACATTACAATTGTTCCAAGAATTAGAACATCAAGTCCAGTATGGCATACGATCGTTTCAAAAACAGTTTGGAAATACTTTATTTTATTTTATAAATTAATAAAGCTAATCCAAAACGTTTCTTCATCAGCGCCTTTAGCAACACGTCATACAGAAAGTCAGAGAAAAAAATTAAAAAGCTCGTTGTAGAGAAACATCCACTGACAGAAAGAGTCACCGGTTGATATGTTAGCAGCATAGGAGGGGGAAGAACACAATGGTACCTATAAACCAATATATATATATATATATATATATATATATATATATATATAAATCACCGCCAAGGTCCAAGGAAACTACTTTACAAAAACCTCGACATGGTCAAACACCAAGTCGAGCTAGGACTTCTCCGGACCAGTTGCATGATGTGCAGAACAACAGGTGGCGAGCTTACAGTCCTCACAAAGTCCCACGCATTATGAAAACCAAGTTCTCTTAAACCCCGATAGTCTTTGGGTGTGTTTCCAATGAAGGCCACATCATGCCATCCCACATCTTGAATCTGATTGGCTAAGTGCTTCATCAGCTTATGGCTGTTTGCGTAAACAGCCGTAAGCTGGCGACGAAAAGTCGGTTTTAGCATGGGTGTCACAAACTATATTAGTACCTACGGATCCGTAATTGTACCAAAGTTTAGGGTTTTGAATAAATGATTGGTAAGATCAATAAAATCTTGGTCTTTGGAATGTAGCAAAATGTTGCTATATAAAAGTTCCGCTCGAGCGTCGGACAACTTTCAACAACAAGATGCTTGCCCCCGCCTCTCGGGTAAGGGTACGTTAATTTCAATTACTGTTTGTGGCGATTTCTCGTGGCCGCGTGGACATAGTCTTTAGGCCCGTGATTCTAGGCTTAATCTACGAACTGCGTTCGATCCTGCAACCACTACTCCTGCACTGATGAAAACTCGAAACGATATCGTCTGTAAAAAAATGAAAACACTTTAATATTTAAACAATATTTATATATATATATATATATATATATATATATATATATATATATATATAAAGGCATTCAAACTCTCTCTTTGGAGTGTGTTCACCACCTCAGATATTTTAAGTTAAAATCTTCCCCCCAGCACCCCCCCCCCAAAAAAAAAACTGATCTGCATATTTCTGCAATCCACTCGAAGAGATAAGGGTTAATGAGATGGAATTCATTTTCAGTTGAATGATGAAGAATACTATGAGAGGATTGAAAACTGATGAATGAAATTAACGAAATTTGATGACTTATGGAGACGGTTTATGACAAGTATTTGTTGGCATTGGATTTGAAGACCACCATGTTGTAGTCTGCAGGGAAGCAGTCCCATGGTAACGTGTTCCACAGGCGGAAAGCTCTTGGAAAGAAACTCTGTTCATGGAAATTCTGCCTGACACTAGGCAGACATGGGAAAAAAAGATTTCTTTGCGGTTGTGGTAGATAGCCGAGTTCTTGCAATGAATGTCTTAGAAGGAATAACCAGAGATTGGAAATACTTACATCAATTCGGGCCACAATATCCTTGAGAGTAGACGCTGGAATGTCTACTACAAGAATATTTATCTCAAAAGAGTTGCTCGGTATCCATTTAAGATTTGAATTGAGGACCTTTGATATCTGGAGAGGAGAAAAATGTTGTATAGAGGATGTTATTGTATTTAAGACAATCCATATATATATATATATATATATATATATATATATTATAATATAAAACTTTGATTGGACTTTTTGTATTATTTTGATTGATTTATTTATCATTAACATTGAATATGGACACATTTCGCGACTGGATAACTTTGCCGGCCCCTTCAATTTCACATATTTGGACTGCTGTTTGTATCTTGGAGTAATGTCCTTCCTGATTATGCTTCTCAACTTGTATGACCTGGATGGACTGTATGGATTCAACAAAAGTATGTTTTTGGATTGATATGTTTGATGTGATGTTATGTATTTTTATGTATTTGTGTATATAATTTTATATATTTTCAAAGCGTAATTTTATTGCCTGTAGTAGTATAACTGCGGTAATGGTCCTCTGAAGAGAAGAATTATCTTTGAAAACTCATGAGCTAAGGACTTAAGAATACTTTGCTTGAACTTTGAATTCTAATAAAATTTGATTGACACCTTATTTTATTACTTCATTTTATATTATAATATTAATGCTCTATCCAGTATATTGAGCTTCAGTTTTTAGGAATCTAAGGCATTTAAATATAGGTACGTTAGTGTAGAGAGATTTAATATCTAAACTGGCCATAGTGAGGTTATTCATGTTGATGTGTCTTTGTAGCAGGTCTCTGGAGTTTTTTTTAGATGGGTGGAACTAATAGAGCCGAGAAGGGGGGTAAGTATTTCCGCTAGTTTTTTGGCTAGTTTGTGGGGTGTGCTGCCAATGCCCGATAATCCAGGTAAAACATCCACAGGGTAGTAATCCAAAGAATTTCAACCTGGTTTATAAAAAGTGCTCAATATCAAATAGAGCTTTTATATATGATTATTTTTATTTTTATTTATATTTATTTTTATTTACATAAAAATATTTATATATATATATATATATATATATATAGATAGATAGATAGATAGATAGATAGATAGATAGATAGATAGATAGATAGATAGATAGATAGATAGATAAGGTAAAGTAACAATAAAGTTTAAGAAAAACAAACTTATGGAAATGCTAGCAGGAATACCTGATGTTGCCCAGGTTTTTTATGGAAGTCGCTCCAGACAAGGCATGAAGCCACTTGATGTAAGGAGCTAAAAAAGAACAACAAAAAAAAAAACTACTTCAAGGTCAAAAACTATCCAACGATAAGTGTGAGATGGATAGATTCTGATCCAGAAAACCGCAATTCTTCCCCCTTTGTCAGAAACATGACTCATGGAATGTGAGAACTAAAGGACAAAATAAGGGGAGCGAGAATTACGAGGCTGTCGAAAGTAAACCCAAAGTTAGTCACTTTCTACTCTCCTAAAAGGAGGAACTCTATGTCTGCCTGCACCCAGCCCATAACACCATGTTCCTTTTTTTATTCTTAGATTTTACATTCCAATTTTTGGAGTGGGGTCAATTAATATGCTCTTGCGGGGGAAGGAGTTTAAGTACAGTGACATCTGAATTGAAATAAATTTTGGAAAATTTATAGTTTTTAAACCCCTTGAGTTCACATATGGAGACAGGTAACCACTACATTTTGTTTAAAGTTTGTGTGAGTATTTTATTTTATTATTGTTGTTGTGGTTGTTGTTATTGCGTTGTTATTTTGTTGTTGTTATTTTTTTGCTGTCATTTCATTGTTGTTTTTGTTATTGTGTTGTTAGCGTTGTTTTTGTTGTTGTTAATTATTTTGTTGTTGTTGTCGTTGGTGTTAGAGATTTTTTTGTTGTTTTTACTTTTTTCATCTTTTGCTGTTATTATTGTGTTGTTGTTATTATTGTGTTGTTGTTATTTTTATTTTGTTGTTGTTATTTTTTTTCTGTTATTGTTGTTGACAGCGACATTTATCACCTAGTCAAGAAATCGTCTTGATCACCACATCTGTGAATTATGAAACAAAACCAAATTTACAGTATTGAACTAAATCCTGGCTTCCTCGACTCTCAACCTATAATTAGGGTTAGTGTTGGGGCTGTTTGGGAATGTGTTGGGAATGTTTTCGTCCTCATCACTATCAAGTAAATACCAGATCAGCGCAAAAACATTAACATTTTTATTCACTTTTATGATGGATGGATGGGTGTGCCTATGTTGTTGACATACAATCTTATCGATCGACCGTGTTAAGTCAGAGGGATGAGAGTCTTGCATCGACTTATATCGACACATCAACATAAAATGCATCCTGGAGGGGTAAGTTTTTTTTTTGTGAAAGTTTTGTCAACTTAATGTTTTTTTTATTTGAGGGGTAAAAATATTTTTGTGAAAGTTTTTTCAAGTTTATTTTTATTTTTTTGAGGAGGGTAAAAGTTTTTTGTGAAAGATTTTCAAGTTTATGTTTTTTTTTTTGAGAAGGGGAGGGGTAAAGTTTTTTGTGAAAATTTTTTCAAATTTATAATTTTTTTTTAGGTAATGTTTATTATTTTTTTTTAGGTAAAGTTTTTTTTGTGAAAGTTATTATGAGGTAAAGTTTATTATTTTTTTTTTTTTTGAGATAAAGTTTTTTTTTTGTGAAAGTTTTTTCAAGTTTATTATTTTTTTTTTTAGGGGGTAGGGGCAAAGTTTGTTCTTTTAACCATAACCCTATTGCATTTGTATGTTTTAATGTCATCTGCCTTTTTACATTTTTTTGTGGCTTTCAAATTGTAAACTGCTTCGGCCATTTCTGGATTGTTCCATAAAGTGCAATTAGAATCATTCAAATAGGACCCCCCCCCCCAAAAAAAAAAAAACAATATGGCTATCCATCTCTCTAACATTTGCTGGTCTGGTCTGGAAGTAAGAAATCATTAACACTTGCTGTTCACAATAAATTTAAATAGGCAAGTTAACCCCTTCTAAAAACTGAAATACTAGTTGGCGAAGTGGGGGTAATTAGCAAAAGTTTTTGAAGTCTAATTAGTTCAAATCCATGGTGTTCTATACTACAGGCCATTTATTTCACGGCGCAGCCAAGAAGCATAACTGGAAGCCTACTGACAAATGTTTTATTTTCAAGAATTTTTTAAGGAAATTAAGTCAACTATATTTGAAAATACATTCTGACTCATACATGAAGATAAGAAGATGTGTTGACAGATAAATAAATGAAAATATGTCCGGAAAGTTTGTGTCGAATTTTTTTAAAAATCAAAAAAAAAAAAAAATGCCATTAAATATTTATTCAAACAAATATGGACCATTTTGTTGCGCAACCTTTCTTCATCTTTTTGTCAACTTGAAAATTCCATTTTCCCTGAATTATAGTGGCTTTATTGCAGAGAATTTATCAAGGTGTTTTTTATGTCATCCAAAGAATTTAAGTTTTTACCATTGAGATTATTCTGCATTCTTCATGATTAAGGCTAAAATATCCAGTTCTACACTTTGCGAACCATTTCCGTACAGTTCAGTCAGTTAAAGCATCCTCACCGTACACTGCACATATATTTTTGTTGTTGTTTGCAGGGCATTTTGTCTTTTATGGAAATAGAAAAGCATCAAGTACTTAAAATGGGTCTTACAATCTTCAATTTTCAAAGGACTCAAAAATGAACATAATTGAAATAATTTTTTACTTTTTTTCCCCACTGAAAATGGAAGTATACTATATCTGCAAATAATGTCTTGATTTGGTCATCATCTGTAAAGGGTGGTCCATCTAAGCGTACAGTTTGGTCAGCTAAAGCATCTTCACTATACACTGCACATATCTTTTTACAATCTTCAATTTTCAAAGGGCTCAAAAATAAACACAAGTTAAATAATTTTTTATTTCTTTTCTCACGAAATAGCTTAAAGTATACTCTAACCAGAAATGTAAGTATATTATATCTGTCAATAATTTGACATGTTCTAACGCGTTGAAACATGAACTACTAAGAATCGTTTCAATATGGCATTCTATACAAACAGTCTACTTCAGCAGAAAAAATTTGGCTCAAACTTTCCAAACAACCTTATAAAGAAAAATATTATTGGGTTAGGGTTAGGGTCAATATTCTGTTTCTGCTGATTTGACAGCGGCCGCTTCCAAAACTCCTTGTGGTATAAATAAATTTTGTTATTCGTTGTAATTATATTACTAATGGTGGGGTTAACACCTGTTATAAGATTAAAGATAATATTATGTATGAATGTCTATGAATACATGTGCATATATGTATTTATATGTATGCACAGGTACGTGTATGTGTTCTACATCCAGCTCACAAAATCCCACAAAAGTAAAACACATATTACCAGAATCAATTTTTAAATAATTATATACTGATCACTTTAATCAAAATTACTGGCTCCCATCATTCCTAATCCCCCCCCCCACCCATAGACCATAACTTGCGTTAACAACTTTAACTAGAACACCTTACCGCTAATATTATCTTTAATCTTATAACAGGTGTTAACCCCACCATTAGTAATATAATTACAACGAATAACAAAATTTATACCACTGAAATTAATCCATATATGACTTCCATTAAAAATAAAAGTAATTACCTATATGTTTTATTAATCCATCACTAACTATTACTTATAATCAAAATACATTTATTTATACTCCAAAATAATTAAAACTAAACATAATAGTATAATCCATCAATATCAATGTCATAAACTTATATACGATCCTTACCAAGAATAATTCCCAATATATTTTAACTCATTATTATCTAGAACTAAATCTACTAATCCATATATGAATCTTACTAAAAATAAAGATAATTACCACTATGTTTTATTAATTAACTGATAAACACTATTTAAAATACATTTAACTATCCATCAAAATAATTAAAATTAAATACCAATTGATCAAAATATAACAGCATAATTTATTAATATTAAGGTCATAAATCCATCACTAATAATAATTTAAACTAAAATATCCCTGTAAGCTTTTTGTCATGTAATTGTTATATGTCTGCATTGAAATAGATTGAAACAATGCCATATACAGGAAGCAGACACGATAACTTTCTTAAAGGGCTACATACATACAATCTTGACACCTCCTTTCTTTCTCTTTTTTTATCTTCTCTTTCTCTCTTGTTTCATTTCACCTGACCCCCCTTTTATCCAGCCCAGCGTTGGATAAAAATAAATATGAATTTAACTCAAATCTTACATTAACCATTCTCAGCCCGCAACAAATCCTAAATGGCTATAGACACCCACCCCTAATCTCCCTCTACCCCTCTCCCCTTTCCCTTTCTTTTCTTTTCCTTCAAACCCCCCTACCCTAGCTAAGCGTTGGATAAAAATAAAAAATAAAAATACAAATAGCTGTAAATTAAACTTTTCTAACGGCAAATATATTTTTCTTCCTTTTCTTTTTCTTCTCTTTTTCTTTTCCTCGCCCCCTCCCCTTTCTACCCCAGCTCAGCGTTGGATAAAAAAATGAAAATATTAATTTCTAACGGCAATTATATTTTTAAAATCGGTCACATGACTTTTATTTCTTTCTCCTCTTCTTCTTTGCTTGACTTCATTCTTCCTGGAATTCAGCGACCAGGTTGGATCATAAAAAAATTCTCTGCCTGATGAGACCTCAGCTCTTGAGAGCTGTAGATCGATAACATCGACATGCCAGTGTAGCAGACCTTGTACATGTTTGAATAAAAGCATTCACAATACAGCTCTATATTTTTATTGAGCACTCTTTTATAAGCCCGGTTTGATTCCCTTTGGATTTCTACTTTGTGGATTTTTACCCTACCTGGATTACTATATATATATATATATATATATATATATATATATATATATATATATATATATACAGGCCTCCAGTCATGCTTCTCAGCTGTGCCATAAAGTCGACTGTAGTTTAATAGAATGCCATGTTGAGTATGTCATTCTATGTATTTTGAAATATAATTGACTTAATTTCATTGAGAAAATCTTTAAAAATCAAACATTTGTCAATAGACGTCTAGTCATGCTTCTAAGCTGTGCAATGAAGTGGACTGTTTGTTGTGGTTAGAATGCCATATTCAAATCGCAAAAAAGGTAGAATTTCATTTTTATTTCTCTGGTTGAGGGAGAAAGAGAGAAAGAAAGAGAGAGAGAGAGAGAGAGAGAGAGAGAATAAAAAGAGACAGAGAGAAAGAAAGAGAGAAAGAGAGAGAGAAAGAAAGAAAGAGAGAAAGAAAGAAAGAGAGAGAGAGAGAGAGAAAGAAAAAGAGAGAGAGAAAGAAAGAGAAAGAGAGAGAGAGAGAGTAAAAGAAAAAGAGAGAGAGAATAAAAAGAGACAGAGAAAGAGAAAGAAAGAGAGAGAGAGGGAGAAAGAAAGAGAGAAAGAGAGAAAGAAAGAGCGAGAAAATCTGAATGTGTTAAACTGATATAAATATGTAATTTTACTTACTTGGTTTTCAAGAATTCTTTTATTACTATTTTTCTCCAGAAGAAAATGCATTTTAAAAGAAGGTCCTTGGATTCTTGACTTTGTTTCCATTTCACAAAACTGATCTGAATAATCGCTGAAAAAAAAAATGAATGTTATCAAATCATTTATATTTTATGTGGCAACATTAGTACAACTTATCTCTTTATATGTAAAGTTAGGAATGTTTATATATTTCTATGAGAAGGATTCACTCATAAACTAATAAACCGATCATTATGCATTTTGGAACACAGTTTCTAGGTTTATGGGTGGGTAATATGGACTCTATTTAGTTTAATTTAGTTTCATACATAGGGGGTTAAAATTCAGATACCACCTTTTTGTGTCAAAATTTAAATTTTAGACATTTTTTAAGAATCAAAATCGTGTAATGGATTTTGACTAAAATTGCAAAGATAAACGACATCTATTATTATACTAAAACGGGTGAAACTAATTCTTCGAACAGAACCGTTTTGCACCACTTTTATGTTTCCTTACAAAAATTAAAATCAAGATATAATAAGACTACACATTATATCAACATTTCATAAGAAATGTCGATATTTTAATTTTGTATATGTTCGTTAACCATGATATCATCCTCCCAGTCGAATATTTTTGCTAATATATATATATATATATATATATATATATATATATGGCACAGTTTTGCCCTGCGTTTCTTTCCCTACAACTTTTATTTTATTTTTTCAAATTTTAAATCTTGGCCATTGCCAACTTATCTATCCCAGCGACTTCCTCTGATGATAAGATTTTGATCTTTGAAAAGCCTGGCTTAAGGAAAATTTAACTTGAATAAATTGCCTTTTTGCGGAATATACCTTGCTTTGAACTTTTGAATTGAATTTTGATTTGGCTTTTGCTTTCTCTAATTCCTTTCCATTCTCCTTCATTTCTACCTGCTCTATCCTGGATATTGAGCTGTATACTCTTCACAATAGGGTTTTACCTTTCCTAAAAGTTCGCTTTTAGTACACCTCTTTATATATATATATATATATATTCCCGAAACAGTTTTTCATGGTAAACAACTGATGATCCCTTAAATAATGTTAGAAGCAAACTAATATAATAACTGTAAAAATTAAATTGACTTACATGAGTGATTTTCCACTGAACGACTTGGGACTTAAGGTTTTTTTTCTTTTTTTTTTCTTTATAGTTTTAATGGTTGAGAAACTTCCGAGACTATATATATATATATATATATATATATATATATATATATATATATTATAAATATAGCCTCATTTATCAGCAAATTCTTAAAAAGATGTTTAAAAAGGAAAAATATGAACTTTCCTATTTTAATACACATCTCGCGTGCATGCGCGTTACCTCATATTCAAAAAATAAATGAGCCGTTATAACAACACAACGTCCATTTCCCAACCTAAGGACTTCGACAAACATACATAACTATTGGAACTATTACACCATCTATTCATACTCTGAAGATGCGAGGTTTATCGCGAAATTATTAGTCAAAAGATCAAAGTGTAAAATGAAAAAAAAAAAATTTATTCCGATTTTATTTTTTTGATTTTATTAATAAATATTGCATCTGACTTTTTAGCCTCATTTATTATTAAATTCTTAAAAAGATGCTTAAAGAGAAAAAAATATGAACTTTCCTATTTTAATATATATATATTTGAAATATTTTTGACAAACCATATAGTAACACTGTAGTAACACACACACACATATATATATATATATAGTTTTGAAAGGTTCATACTTTTTTTAAGCATCTGAATGAAATTTAGTAAAAAAGAAGTGTGGTAAATGAACTACCATCAAAGCTTGTAATAGATGCAATATTTATTTTATTTAAAAGAAAAGACAAAATCGAACCGATTTTTCTTTCTTTTTTTTTTTTTTCCTATAAACTGTCATTATTTTTTTATAGTTTATAGTTATACATATATTTCGCTAATAATATTAGCCTCATAAGTGTGTTTTAAATTCCGATGTAATTGGGAAGCCAGCTTCAGTTGGTGTGAGCAAAAAACAAAAAACATCCCACTCGCCGGCTCACACCAACTGAAGCTGGCTTCCCAATTACATCGGAATTTAAAACACACTTATGAGGCTAATATTATTAGCGAAATATATGTATAACTATAAACTATAAAAAAATAATGACAGTTTATAGGAAAAAAAAAAAAAGAAAGAAAGAAAAATCGGTTTCGATTTTGTCTTTTCTTTTAAATAAAATAAATATTGCATCTATTACCAGCTTTGATGGTAGTTCATTTACCACACTTCTTTTATATATATATATATATATATATATATATATATATGAGGAAAAAAGAAACAATGTTTCGGACAGAATGTAAAAATAAAAATGGAATAAAGGATAAGAAATTCAACAACTAGCAAAAATAAACTCAAAAACTCATTCTCAGAAATATTTCAGTCGTCTACAATACGACCATTCTCAATCGGTTGGTGAACTTTAATTAAAAACGGAAAAGTTTTCAAATTTATACAAAGAATGCGATTGGAAGAAATAGTCACATGCAACAAATATATGAAACAAATATATATGTGTGTGTGTGTGTGTGTGTGTGATTTACTCAGGTAAAACACCAAATTCGATCAAACTAGTTGTTGTAGTTTGTTAATAAGTTAACTGCTGAGTTTTCTGGAATAAATATTAATAATCTGATGCATTTTTTTAAGTTACATAAAATATTTATACTTACCCCTTGGTAGATTTCTTTTTCCATTTTGTATCTTCAATGGTCATTTCCTAGAATGAAATCAAATTTTTCCCATGACTATTAATCCAAATTTTTCGAAAAAAAAAAATTACTGATCCTAGCACAGTCATCGTTATAGCCGCCGCCGCCACCACCACCACCACCACCGCCACCGCCATCGTCATCATATTTGATTTGATGTCTGTTTTACATGCTAGCATGTGTTGGACAGCTTTAAGAAATTGACTTTCAAACTAACCTAGTTCTGCCCAGGTCTTCATTTATCCCTTTTTCTCTCAAATCTATCCTTATCACTTCATTCCATGTTTTTCTTGGCCTTCCCCTGTATACTGACCCTGCCACTTCAACTGTTTTACATCTACTAAAGTCAGCACTCATCCATCATCCTCATCATCATCATCATCATCATCGGTTTTCCTTTTTATCTTTCTCTCAAATCCATCCTTATCACTTTCTCTCATGTTTTCCTTGGCCGTCTTCTGTCAACTGAACCTACTACCTCAACTGTTCTACATCTGCCAAATAAAGAACTTTCATCGATCCTTTCAACATGGTCATACCATCGAAGTCTCCTGTTCTGCACACACCATCCCTCTACTGTCCAGATTTAATCTTCTTCTGTCATCAGTTTTCTTGTAGGTCAATAGTTTTTGTCGCTTGAGTTTAGCTGCTGTACTGCTGTTTTGATAAATCTGAGAGAGTATTTGCTGTTTAAAAATTGTGAGCGTAGTATTTATTTACCTCCTCTCCAGGAGGTTAGGCACAAGGCCAGTTTTTATCTTATTCCCACAAGTAGGATGTGACCCAAGGTCGGGTCGGGAAAGTGGGGTTTGAAAAGCCAGCGCCCGAGAGGTGAGCACTCTGGCAATTAAAAATTGCCTGGGCAGCCCCGTCGGCATTCCCCGGTAGGGGCGCCTCAGGCAGTAAGCAATAAACTTACTCCTCCCCAAAGAGGGGAGGCAAAGCCTGGGAGGGTGGACCTCCTAGAACTGCACAGGACGGACCCATAAACTGGCGTAAATCAAGCCCCGAAGGCCAAGACAATACCAGTCTATGGGGTGCAGTATCCATCGGAACAGATACTACACTTTGATCTTAGCCAAAAGGCCAATTGTGAGATGAGTAAACTAATGTTTTTTCCTGTATTCTGTTGTGCTGGACCAAATGCGTTTAACGCGTAGACAGGAGTTGTATACGATTTATTTCTTGAGTTTGTTAGGAATGGTTTCTATTGAAAGCAAAATACCTGTGGCTATCTGTGGCTTTGATGTACAGGGATGTGGTGATGTTTCCCTTGTTGATCTGTACCAGCACATCGAGGAAGGGTATAGATGTATCCGAGTATTCAAGCGTCAGTTTTATGGAATCGTATTGAATTTGAGCAAGGCTTGTTTGCCATGTATTCATATGAAAAAATATATCAGCCTGTCTTTAAGATTCACATTACACAACCATTGTATCATTCTCATATTATTTCTCTTCATGCAACGCATGTCTTCAACCCTCACTCGCCAGGTTTCATCTCCATACATCATCACACTGTGTACACATGCCTAATAGACTTTTACCTTGGTAAACAGTGGTAACGCTCTGCTGGTTAGTAATGGCAGAAGTTCCCAGAACTTCATCCATTCCTTACTCTTGCAATCATATCAGAACCAGCTCCTCCTGTGCTCCAATCGTATCAGTAAGGACAAAACTTCTGAAATTTTATTTTATTTATTTAATTGTTGTGTATATAGTTATCCTAAAGTGAAGTTTATTCTATGTCTACAGTTGGTTGCTATTTCGTCTATAGTTTAGTCAGTTTGGGGGATCTTTAGAATGTAGAATTTCAAGCTACCGTGCTAGAAAATACCTGACAGTATCCTGTATCTCTACAAAGCCACCATCTGTCCATGTATGGAGTATTGTTGCCACATCTGGGCTGATGCACCATCCACTAGTCTCTCCCTCTTAGACAAGGTCCAAGAAAAAGTATCTAATCTAATAGGTCCTACACTATCAACCAAGCTCCAGCCCCTGTTTCATCGCCGCAATGTTGAATTCGCTATCTAAATATACTTTCTCCACATCTGAGTTCTCATCCGTCTCCATTGTCTTACATTTCATTGAAATTTATTTTTACTCAACTGTTCTACATCTACTAACCCAAGAACTCTCATCAATTCTTTCAATGTGACCAAAGCAACAAAGTCTCCTGTTTTGCACACATCTCCCTATACTATTCAGATTTAATCTTCTTCTAAGCTCATACGGTCTAAGCTTGTATGTAAGACTCACACGGCACATCCATTGTGTCATTCTCATATCATTTCTCTCCATGAAACGCATGTTCTCAACCTCCACTGTCCAGATTTCACTTCCATACATCATCACACAGTGCACCCCCTTAGTCAATAATGGTAACACTCGGCTAGTTCGTAATGGCAGAAATTCCCTGAACTTACTCCATCCACTCCTCACTCTTGCAATCACATCAGAACCAGCTACTTCCTGTATTCTAATTGTATCATCAAGTTGACAAAACATTTGAACAACCTCAATAGCTTCTACATGCATGCATTACTTTCTCCACATCTGAGTTCTCATCCCACTCCATTGTCTATATTAATGACTTACCTTCACATGTTCCTGATCCTTCGTTATACAAACAGTACTAATTCCTTCAGATTTACACAGCTTTTCGATTTTGTCTAAAGACTAAAATACAAAAATAAAGAAAATATTTCTCACCAAATGGTAAATATATCTCATAAAAGAATATATATATATATACAGGGTGGGTAAAAATAAGGGTCCTATTTTTAAAAATTCATAACTTTTTTATTTATTGATTTTTTTTTGATTTTTTTTTTTTAATAAGTAAAGGACCCCTTCCGAAGCAAGCATGAGCCGTATTAGCCCTAAGGAACGTACCCTCATTTAGAAAACATTATTTTTGCTTAAAAAACTCAAAACAGTGTAAAAAACAATACTTTAGTTTTTGTAAGTTTTAAGAAGTGTTTTTCGGCTAAAATTTGTTTTGTTTATTTCAAAAAATCTCGGAAGGGTCAGTCTACACACACATAAAGTTTGGTGAGTTTAACTTTTATTTTGTGGAAGTTATTCAAATTCAAGTTATTCAAATTTAAAGATAGGACCCTTATTTTGGCCCACCCTGTATATATATATATATACATATATACATATATATATATATATATATATATATATATATATATACACACACATATATATATAACAACAATTAATAGGAAATGTGTCTTAACTGCGGTTTCACAAGATTTCCGATCATCAAAAGTGTATAACTAAAACCATAACATCTCGTTTCATTTTAATACAAGAGTAAAACACAAAGACTGAGAAAATTATTGTCAAATGCATGATGTCGGCAACGTTCAACGATATGTTGTTTTTTTTTTATTAAAAAATGTGAACTTTTAGGACCAACATTTATCCTTATTTATTTTTTGTATTAAATGTGAAATATTAGGACATACATTTATCCTTATTTATTTTTTGTTTAAATGTGAAATATTAGGACATACATTTATCCTTATTTATTTTTTGTTTAACTGTGAAATATTAGGACAAACATTTATCCTTATTTATTTTTTGTTTAACTGTGAAATATTAGGACATACATTTATCCTTATTTATTTTTTGTTTAAATGTGAAATATTAGGACATACATTTATCCTTATTTATTTTTTGTTTAAATGTGAAATATTAGGACATACATTTATCCTTATTTATTTTTTGTTTAACTGTGAAATATTAGGACAAACATTTATCCTTATTTATTTTTTGTTTAACTGTGAAATATTAGGACATACATTTATCCTTATTTATTTTTTGTTTAAATGTGAAATATTAGGACATACATTTATCCTTATTTATTTTTTGTTTAAATGTGAAATATTAGGACATACATTTATCCTTATTTATTTTTTGTATTAAATGTGAAATATTAGGACATACATTTATCCTTATTTATTTTTTGTTTAACTGTGAAATATTAGGACATACATTTATCCTTATTTATTTTTTGTTTAAATGTGAAATATTAGGACATACATTTATCCTTATTTATTTTTTGTTTAAATGTGAAATATTAGGACATACATTTATCCTTATTTATTTTTTGTTTAAATGTGAAATATTAGGACATACATTTATCCTTATTTATTTTTTGTTTAAATGTGAAATATTAGGACATACATTTATCCTTATTTATTTTTTGTTTAACTGTGAAATATTAGGACAAACATTTATCCTTATTTATTTTTTGTTTAACTGTGAAATATTAGGACATACATTTATCCTTATTTATTTTTTGTTTAAATGTGAAATATTAGGACATACATTTATCCTTATTTATTTTTTGTTTAAATGTGAAATATTAGGACATACATTTATCCTTATTTATTTTTTGTATTAAATGTGAAATATTAGGACATACATTTATCCTTATTTATTTTTTGTTTAACTGTGAAATATTAGGACATACATTTATCCTTATTTATTTTTTGTTTAAATGTGAAATATTAGGACATACATTTATCCTTATTTATTTTTTGTTTAAATGTGAAATATTAGGACATACATTTATCCTTATTTATTTTTTGTTTAACTGTGAAATATTAGGACAAACATTTATCCTTATTTATTTTTTGTTTAACTGTGAAATATTAGGACATACATTTATCCTTATTTATTTTTTGTTTAAATGTGAAATATTAGGACATACATTTATCCTTATTTATTTTTTGTTTAAATGTGAAATATTAGGACATACATTTATCCTTATTTATTTTTTGTATTAAATGTGAAATATTAGGACATACATTTATCCTTATTTATTTTTTGTTTAAATGTGAAATATTAGGACATACATTTATCCTTATTTATTTTTTGTATTAAATGTGAAATATTAGGACATACATTTATCCTTATTTATTTTTTGTTTAAATGTGAAATATTAGGACAAACATTTATCCTTATTTATTTTTTGTTTAACTGTGAAATATTAGGACATACATTTATCCTTATTTATTTTTTGTTTAAATGTGAAATATTAGGACATACATTTATCCTTATTTATTTTTTGTATTAAATGTGAAATATTAGGACATACATTTATCCTTATTTATTTTTTGTTTAAATGTGAAATATTAGGACAAACATTTATCCTTATTTATTTTTTGTTTAACTGTGAAATATTAGGACATACATTTATCCTTATTTATTTTTTGTTTAAATGTGAAATATTAGTACAAACATTAATCCTTATTTATTTTTTGCATTAAATGTGAAATATTAGGACATACATTTATCCTAATTTATTTTTTGTTTAAACGTGAAATATTAGGACAAACATTTATCCTAATTTATTTTTTGTTTAACTGTGAAATATTAGGACATACATTTATCCTTATTTATTTTTTGTTTAAATGTGAAATATTAGGACATACATTTATCCTTATTTATTTTTTGTTTAAACGTGAAATATTAGGACAAACATTTATCCTAATTTATTTTTTGTTTAAACGTGAAATATTAGGACAAACATTTATCCTAATTTATTTTTTGTTTAACTGTGAAATATTAGGACATACATTTATCCTTATTTATTTTTTGTTTAAATGTGAAATATTAGTACAAACATTAATATTTATTTATTTTTGGTATTAAATGTGAAATATTAGGACATACATTTATCCTTATTTATTTTTGTTTAAATGTGAAATATTAGGACAAACATCAAGGCCCAGTTCAACGAGGAACAACATGCTGAGAGGACTGGAAATGATTAGGACTGGAAAATGTTATAGTCAGCCGGAAAGCAGGCCCATGGTTTTATATTCCATAGATAGGAAGTTCTTGGAAATAAACTTTGTTTATGGAAGTTCCATTTAGTTTTAGGTATAAAAAGGAAAAGAGAAAAAAATTTTCACAGTGGTTGTAGCTAGACGAGTCTTGGCTGTAAATGTTTTTACAGGATGGTGGGACCAGAAGATTTCAGCTCAGTCGAGCACCTACCATGGAAATGATGATAGAGTAGAGAAAAACTAGCAACATCTCTTCTGTGAGAAAGAGTATCCTGGGTGCCACCTCCCCAGATGTGGCAACAGTACTCTATCTTAGAACGTATTTGACTCTTTTACAGGTAGAGGATTGCGTGTATGCAATGGTTAACAAAGATCAAAGTTCCTCATTTGTTATTCCCATGCCAAATAACTATTAAAAAAATTGTTAAAATTGCTGTACATGGAATAAAACTTTGTTCATGGAAGTTCCGAGGGTGGAATGGGCAGGATTTAATTATTTAAGAGGACAGTTCGACAAGAGTTTGTTAACATTGGACTTGAAAGGAAAATTATTTACAGTGTTTGTAGCTAGACGAGGAAGAAACGGAAATTGTTTAGAGACTGAAGCTTACCTGTATATGATCGTATACGAGTGTGGTACTTTTTTTCTTCTTCCATAAAGACTGCGCAGTTTTCAATAATGTTTTTGAAGAGTATTTGTCTGGGTGGTTACATACCATGAAATCGCATCTTTTAACGACCTCTTCCTGAAAATGGAAACAGAGTTTTGAAAAAGAAAACAAGAAAAAAACAAACAAACAACCAACCAAAAAACAACAAAACTCTTCTTCTTCTTCTTCTTCTTCTTCTTCTTCTTCTTCTTCTTCTTCTTCTTCTTCTTCTTCTTCTTCTTCTTCTTCTTCTTCTTCTTCTTCTTCTTCTTCTTCTTCTTCTTCTTCTTCTTCTTCTTCTTCTTCTTCTTCTTCTTCTTCTTCTTCTTCTTCTTCTTCTTCTTCTTCTTCTTCTTCTTCTTCTTCTTCTTCTTCTTCTTCTTCTTCTTCTTCTTCTTCTTCTTCTTCTTCTTCTTCTTCTTCTTCTTCTTCTTCTTCTTCTTCTTCTTCTTCTTCTTCTTCTTCTTCTTCTTCTTCTTCTTCTTCTTCTTCTTCTTCTTCTTCTTCTTCTTCTTCTTCTTCTTCTTCTTCTTCTTCTTCTTCTTCTTCTTCTTCTTGGGTTTAATGTCCATGTTACATTCTGGCATGTGTTGGACAGCTTAAAGAAATTGACTTCCAAACTAACCTATCTCGGACCGGGTGTTTATTTATCCCTCTTTCTCTCAAATCCATCCTTATCACTTCCTCCCATGTTTTCCTTGGCTTTCCTTTACCAACTGAATCTGCTATTTCAACTGTTCTACATCTACTAACCTACAAACTCTCATCCATTCTTTCATTATCATCATATTCAATTTAACTTCCATTTTACATTCTGGATAGCTTCAAAAATTGATTTCCAAGCTAACCTATCTCTGGCCATGTTTTTATTCATCCCTCTTTCTCTGAAGTCCAGCCTTTCTTTGTCAACTGACAATATTAAGACAAACATTTATTCTTATTTATTTTTGTATCATCATCATCATCATCATCATCATCATCATCATCATCATCATCATATTCGGTTAAACATCCGTATTACATGCTGGCATATGTTGGACAGCTTTAAGAAATTGACTTCCAAACTAACCTATCTATGGCAGGTCTTTATCCATCCCTCTTTCTTAAATCCATCCCTATAACTTCCTTCCATGTTTTCCTTAGTCTTCCCCTACCAACTGACCCTGCTACCTCAATTCTTCTACATCTAGTAACTTAAGTACTCTCATCCATTCTTTCATCATCATCATCATAAACATCATCATCATAGGTTTAACTTCCGTTTTACATGCTGGCATGTGTTGGACGGCTTCAATAAATTGACTTCCAAACTAACCTATCTCTGACTAGGTCTTTATTTATCCCTCTTTCTCTCAAATTCATCTTTATCACTTCTTCCAATCTTTGCTTTGACTTCCATGTTTTCCTTGGCCTTCCTTTGACAACCGACCCTGCTACCTCAACTGTTCTACATCTACTAACCCAAGAACTCTCATCCATTCTTTCATCATCATCATCATCATCATAGGTTTAACTTCCGTTTTACATTCTGGCATGTGTTGGACGGCTTCAATAAATTGACTTCCAAACTAACCTATCTCTGACCAGGTCTTTATTAATCCCTCTTCTCTCAAGTCCATTCTTATCACTTCCTTGGCCTTCCTTTGACAACTGACCCTGCTACCTCCTGTTTTACATCTACTAACCCAAAAACTCTCATCCATTCTTCCAACGTGGCCATACCATCAGAGTCTCCTGTTCTGTACAACGCTTCCTATACTGCCCAGATTTAATCTTCCTCTGAGGTCATCAGAACTAAGCCTGTCTTTAAGACTCACATTACACATCCATCGTATCATTCTCATATCATTTCTCTCCATGTAACGCATGTCATCAACCCTCGCTGGCCAGGTTTCAGCTGCATACATCATCACACTGTGTACACATGCCTGATAGACTCTTCCCTTGGTCGATAGTGGAAACGCTCTGCTGGTTAGTAATGGCAGAAGTTCCCTGAACTTACTCTATCCACTTCTAAGTCTTGCTATTATACTAACACCAGTTCCTTTCTCGGCTCCAATGGTATAACCAACATAACAAAACTTCCGAACAATCTCAATACTTTCTCCACATTGGAGTTCTCATTTCTCTCCATTGTCTTAGATTTTTTGCTTTATTGAAATTTATTTTTACTCAATTGTTCTACATCTAATAATGCAAGAGCAGTCATCCATTCTTTCAACGTGGCCATACCATCATAGTCTCCTGTTCTGCTTGATAAGTAAGCATAACTTTTATGAATAATACAAAAGAAAAAGAACAGTACATTCCTTTGATGACACCACAATAGTTAAACTGCGCTTGACTATTTTTTTTTTCAGAATTAAATATAAGCGTATATATGTGTATATATATAAATCAATAATATATGTGCATAGTAGGCATTCGTTGACCATGAATGACATTTTCAGATCTAGCCGGCTAGTTTCAGTATTTACAAAGTCTTGTCAGTAATGCCAATGCCTCAAGGGGCATACTTACTTAATCTAGGGATTTGTGCTGTGGCTGAGAAGGTCTATGCGGGACTTGCAGTCTTTGCCACAGTTGTCACAGATGAAGGAGGAGGGTGGATTAGGAAGCTTAGTTGCTTTTGCCCTTACTTTCCTTCTTGCACACTTTTCAGTGGCTTTCGTCTTTTTTTCTTTTCTTTATTCCATGGATTTTCAAAAATGTATGCTTTTATCATTATTATTTATATTATTGACTGTCTTGACTCTGATGGTCGAACTAAGTTTAACCATCAGACTCAAGACAGCTTGGGAAAATATTTCTGCATTTTTGAGATGAGGATTGATAATTTGTATAATTTTGGTTATTCGGACTACATTTCTCATCTTGAGTGTTATCATCACGTTTCGGCCGCTGTAACCTCTGGCCTTCTTCAGGTGTATCTCTTCGAACTTGGAAATATTTCTGTCGAACTCAGAAATCTGGACGGAATTTTGAATGGAACCCTTTATTTCATCCACGGGGGTAGAATGGTCCGCAAGGACCTGTGGCGCAGTGGATATAGTACTAACTTAAATTCAGCTCTAAGTGATAGTCATCTGAAGGTTAAAGGTTCAATCCTCGGTGCAGGCAATACAAAGAATTCTGAGTTACTGAAGACTTCTCCCAGTCATGGCTGACAGAACAAGAGCATGCTACCCATCCAGATTCCCGAGTTCGACAGAAATATTCCTGAGTTCAAAGAGATACACATGAAGATGATGAGAAATGTAGTCCGAATAACAAAAATTATACAAGCTTGGGAAAGTCCAGAGAACTTCTCCCAATCCTAACATCCTGAGCCATCCTAATTATTACCAGGGGTGAAGTCTATGATAACTACATAACAAGCGTGATGTTGTATGACAGTGAGTATTAGGACCTCACCCAGGCCTCACTCGCTCAACTCCAGAGAAATAACAATGATTAGGTGGATATGCAATGTAAAGCCGGACCAGATCCAAAACATTAGGTCAGACACTCTAATTGAGAAATTGGCCATTCCAAAACTTGATGTCCTAATAAGGGAAAACCGTCTTTGCTGGTTCGGGCATGTTGAAAGAAGCACGGGGTATATCAGCACACGCAGAGACCTTAGACTGGACATCAAAAAGAAAGCTGGGCATTCTAGGAAGACATGGAAAGAAACCATCAGGCAAGACCATAAACAGTGGCATTCCATTCCATGTCGTCTGCCAGCTGACACCTGATTAGCTAATCAGGTCAGCATCTCTCGGGTGTTTACGTAACATGCCCAAGCACTGCAGACACGAAGTTCCCAGAAACTGGTACATATTCGATATCAGTACCCAGAATAGATACTACACTACCCCTTCCTCCTAAAAAGGAGGTAATTCCTGGGAGGAGTTTATTATGCCAACCGAAGCATATACAACATTATCCTCCCTGAATTAAGCATTGAGAGATTAGTCAGATGAAATAGTATAGTAAAGAAGCAAGGGGTATATCATGCAGAGGCTGGACAGTAAAAAGAAACCTGGGCACCCTAGGAAGACATGAGATTAGTCAGATGAAATAGTATAATAAACTAAATTGAGCATTATTAAAATGTCAGAATAAGGTCACCTATTTATTCGACACATTCACAAAAAAGGGATGAGGCCCCCCTATAGAAAGGGATGAGGCCCCCCCCCCTATAGAAAACAGAAGAAAAGAACAGGAAGTAAAAGTCAGCCGAACCTTTGTTTGTGAGAAGTCCTGCCATTGGCTTATGGAAACATTAACCCGTGTGAGGGAACAATAAAGAATATGATTGGTTAACTAGCTAGACTAAATACCATGTGTATATAACACGAATTCCATGCATTTTTGTATGACTATTCCTTGCAGGGATGAAATGCAGAAGTCTCTGTGTAGCTTGATTGCCATATATATTTTCATAACTTACTACCTAGCTCTACTCACGTATCGAGCACTGTTGAAGTAAATACTAAAAAACTATACATAATATATTACATCTCCTTATAATATTTTATGTGGATATATGAAATAATAATAATAATTACATATATATATATATATATATATATATATATTTAACTTATATTTAACTCTTTTTTGGGACCTTGTCTAAGAGGGAGAGACTGATGGATGGTACACCAGCCCAGATGTGACAACAATACTCCATGCATAGGCGGATGTTGGCTTTGTAGAGATATAGGACACTGTCAGGTGTGAGAAGTTTTCTAGCACGGTAGAGGGAGCCCACTTTCTTTGCAGCAGCCTTGGCAATGTCTTCTATGTATTTGTTCCAATTCCAATTCATGTTACCTGTAAATGTTAGGCCGAGGAGTTTGAACGTTAGACTCTCAGGTAGGGGGTTATTTGCCATGGCAATCAGTGGTTGAAAAGGTTTCTTGTAGTTACGCACAAACAAATAAGCATACATGCAAACACATTTATATATACATGAATATATATACACACACATATATATATACATGCATTTATACACAGAAACATTTTATTCACACTGTTATATATATGTGTGTGTGTATGTGTTGCCAGTTTTAACTAGTCTGCTGAATCAGCAAATTGACTAGTCTGACAAATATATGGGATTTCAACTTCCCACCATAATTGTTTTGGGAGTAAATGTGGTGTTCTAGAAAACTAGGTGCCATCTGTATTTGTATCATGAAATAGTATTAATGATCATAATTATTTACCCTTAGCTAGTGGAGTAAATGAATCCTGACACATTTTTGTTTCTTGGTACTAAAGATCCTCCAAAGATGTCCACTCCCCACATTTATGTTGTCCACGGTCATCCCTAAACTGTTGTGTTATATCTTGGAAGACACCAGCCATTCCCATATTCCACTCCAATCTGTTTTATTTTTTACATCCCACTTAGCCCCCACTCCCATCTAGAGACCAACCTGCTTGTTTTCGGAGCACCCGGAAAACAGTGGGCGGCCTAACACTTAGCAGTGTGTTGGGAGGGCCCTACTAACCTACAATTTTTTCTTTCTTCTTTGAATATTTGTAAATGTTATCCCACTCCCCATGATTATTTTTTTGTAAATAAAATCTTTTTAAAACAAATTGGTGCTCGTCTAAGTAAGATCAAGCCACAGAGTGAATGTGGTATTTTGGTGAGAGTGTCTAGCATAGGGTAAGCCCCAAAGCTTTTGACAAAATTGGATCACCATTGACACCCCCCCCCCTCTTCCCTCAAAACGATTCAGCCTTCATGCCTAAGGCAAAGGATGAAATTTATGATTATTGTTTTTGCGGTTTACAAAGATCTTGCTGTGAATGTATATTTTTTTGCTTAAGTAAAATATCAGCAGCTAAGTATTCAAAATTAAAAGCACAGATAAAATTTGTTGTTCATCAAAATTAAAAACATAAATCATGAATTGAAACGTTTACATTAAACTCATAAAGTATGAATGATGAAGAAAAAAATGAAACTTACCTTTTCCCTATTCAATACTGAAACAATCAAGTCTAGGGAAATACTGACACCAGCAGCACAAGGTGTGGAGGTGGGTGTGATCCGTTTTGTGTAGAGAGGAACTATATAATCAGACATCTGAAATATGAATAACAAAAAATGTCTATAAATGAATTCAAGGAGTTTTTTTTTTAACTTCTGTTGAGTTCTCTTTTTATTTCAAAACTTCTGTTGAGTTCTCTTTTTATTTCAAAACTTCTGTTGAGCTACCTTTTTATTTCAAAACTTCTGTTCAGCTACCTTTTTATTTCAAAACTTCTGCTGAGCTACCTTTTTATTTCAAAACTTCTGTTGAGCTACCTATTTATTTCAAAACTTCTGTTGAGCTACCTTTTTATTTCAAAACTTCTGTTGAGCTCCCTTTTTATTTCAAAACTTCTGTTGAGCTCCCTTTTCATTTCAAAACTTCTGTTGAACTTCCTTTTTATTTCAAAACTTCTGTTGAGCTCCCTTTTTATTTCGAAACTTCTGTTCAGCTACCTTTTTATATCAAAATTTCTGTTGAGTTCCCTTTTTATTTCAAAACTTCTGTTGAACTTCCTTTTTATTTCAAAACTTCTGTTGAGCTACCTTTTTATTTCAAAACTTCTGTTGAGCTACCTTTTTATTTCAAAACTTCTGTTCAGCTACCTTTTTATTTCAAAACTTCTGCTGAGCTACCTTTTTATTTCAAAACTTCTGTTGAGCTACCTATTTATTTCAAAACTTCTGTTGAGCTACCTTTTTATTTCAAAACTTCTGTTGAGCTCCCTTTTTATTTCAAAACTTCTGTTGAGCTACCTTTTCATTTCAAAATTTCTGTTGAGCTACCTTTTTATTTCAAAACTTCTGTTGAGCTACCTTTTTATTTCAAAACTTCTGTTGAGCTACCTTTTTATTTCAAAACTTCTGCTGAGCTACCTATTTATTTCAAAACTTCTGTTCAGCTACCTTTTTATTTCAAAACTTCTGTTCAGCTACCTTTTTATTTCAAAACTTCTGTTGAACTTCCTTTTTATTTCAAAACTTCTGTTGAACTTCCTTTTTATTTCAAAACTTCTGTTGGACTTCCTTTTTATTTCAAAACTTCTGTTGAGCTACCTTTTCATTTCAAAACTTCTGTTGAACTTCCGTTTTATTTCAAAACTTCTGTTGAACTTCCTTTTTATTTCAAAACTTCTGTTGAACTTCCTTTTTATTTCAAAACTTCTGTTGAACTTCCTTTTTATTTCAAAACTTCTGTTGAACTTCCTTTTTATTTCAAAACTTCTGTTGAACTTCCTTTTTATTTCAAAACTTCTGTTGAACTTCCTTTTTATTTCAAAACTTCTGTTGAGCTCCCTTTTTATTTCAAAACTTCTGTTGAGCTCCCTTTTCATTTTAAAACTTCTGTTGAACTTCCTTTTTATTTCAAAACTTCTGTTGAGCTCCCTTTTTATTTCGAAACTTCTGTTCAGCTACCTTTTTATATCAAAATTTCTGTTGAGTTCCCTTTTTATTTCAAAACTTCTGTTGAACTTCCTTTTTATTTCAAAACTTCTGTTGAGCTCCCTTTTTATTTCAAAACTTCTGTTGAGCTACCTTTTTATATCAAAATTTCTGTTGAGTTCCCTTTTTATTTCAAAACTTCTGTTGAACTTCCTTTTTATTTCAAAACTTCTGTTGAACTTCCTTTTTATTTCAAAACTTCTGTTGAGCTCCTTTTTTATTTCAAAACTTCTGTTGAGCTCCCTTTTTTATTTCAAAACTTCTGTTGAGCTCCCTTTTTTATTTCAAAACTTCTGTTGAGCTCCCTTTTTTATTTCAAAACTTCTGTTGAGTTCCCTTTATACTTTAAAACTTCTGTTGAGCTCACTTTTTTTCAATCACTGAGGTCATTTAGCAGAGGAAAACCAAAGAAAACATAGAAGGAAGTTATAAGAATGGATTTGAGAGACAGAGGGATAAATAAAGGTTGCATCGGTCAGAAGATTGTGAACATAACAACCAAGCCTGGATAATCATTATATGAACGGCGAATTGCACTTGGATGGACAGCCTTTTCCATCATGAAGAGTAGAAAGTCCACGATGAACATAAAAGTGTTCAATGAATACATCATACCTGTTATGACATATGGTAGCGAAACATGTTCACTTAATAATGCAGCGATAGAAAAGCTAAGAGTGGCACAATACAAAATGGAACGCATTATGCTTGGCATCAGTTTACGTGATAGACAAAGAAACACCTGGATCAGACAGCAAACTGGAGTAAATGACATCATCACCACCATACAAATGACAAAACAGATGGGCAAGTTAACTTTCAAGATGGGCAAGTTAACTTTCGAGATGTACAGACAACAGGTGGACATATAGAGTGACAGAATGGACCCCGAGGCAATGGAAGAGACCTAGAGGAAGGCCAAAAACCTGGTGGAGAGACGACCTCGATAGTCGACTAGGTCCTACTTGGCCACACTTAGCCAGGGATAAAACAAGGTGGAAACAAATCAGGGAGGGGTTCCTCCACCAAAAGTGACAAAAAAAGCCCATCATGATGATGATGATCATCATCATCATGATCATGATCATCATGATGATGATCATCATCATGATCATGATCATGATGAACATGATGATGATCATCATCATCATGATGATCATGATCATGATCATGATGAATCATTATACAAATTCCATCATTATCTAAAAAATTTCAGAAACTTTAGTCAAAACAAACATAAAATAAGGGAAAACTAAAACGATTTTTTTTAAAATCATACTTAAAATAATTTTTAAACATGACTTCTGTGTATGTCTCCGTGTGTGTTTGCAGGTGAAGATGATCGGAGGTCAGGGTTAGGTCAGGGTTAGGGTTAGGTCACATCGGCTAAAACATGAGATTAGTAGTCTGTATAATCAATATAAAACTTTCATCATCATCTCAAAAATTCTGAAATTTTTATTGGTGCTTATCTTTATTGATGCTCAAGTGAAATATGTCAGTTCAAAATAGAATGACAGGAAAACTTATTATTATACTTACTTATTAGTGAAAAATATTAATGTCCATGAACTCTGAACAACAAGCCAGCGTGTCACCTTTATATTAGAAGAAGGGAGATAATCTTCTATAACATCTTATTTTTTATTAAAATTCTACTCGCTTATTTCTGTAATTTTTGGTGTACACTAATATTTTTCACTAATAAGTAAGTACAGGGTGATTGGACAGTAACACTGTATACTTGTAAGTTATACTTGTAAGTTATTACTGAAATATAATTTTTACTGTTAATCTATGTGAGTGATCTCCCCCTGAACACTCTCCCAGGCTGGAGGCGGCTTCCGGCCGGAAGTGATGAGACCGCCATTATTGTTTTACCTATTATCTGTAATGGAGCGCGAATAAAATATTCTCTCCATATACGTTATCGAAGTCCGTGTTTACATTCCTTTTGTTACACAGTAACACCTGTTTATTTTCTTATTAACATTGGTAGCAGAGCGAAAAGTTGTTATGGCTTCAAAACTCATTTCACCGCCTGTTTTAATTAACGACAAGTACAGCACATGGAAAAAAGAGATGCAAATTTGGGAAATGGCTACTTCGCTTGATAAGACGAAACGTGCCCCTGTAGTATTTCTTTCTCTGGAAGGAAAACCCAGAGAAGCTGTTTTAGAATTGGACGTGGCGGCCCTTAATTCCGAGGATGGAATGACGCATCTATACGAAAAACTGGATACCCTTTTTTTAGAAGATGTCAATCAGTCGGCTTTTCTAGCCTACGAGACGTTTGAAGCCTACCGCAGACAGCCCGACACATCAGTGGAAGACTTTCTTATTAACTTCGGCCGACATGTCGCCAAGTTGAAAGATTTCAACATCGCCCTACCCGAACCCGTACTTGCGTTCAGGGCATTGAAAGGTGCCGCTCTCACTCCAGAAGATGAAAGATTAGTCAAAGCCACCGTCGGCGAATTGACACTATCTTCCATGTCGGGGCAGTTAAGAAAGATCATGCACAAACAGTCTTCAAACGCACCGTCTAGCAACACGACGCCCGTCGTGATAAAGAATGAAGATGTTGTTTATACGGAAAATGACACGGACTCTAACGAGATATATTACGGTCGTTCTTCGCACCGACGTGATTCGAATTTTAACAATCGACGAGGAAAAACAAACCGTGGTGGAAGACGACATGTCAACAATACCAAAACACGCTCCACTGACACAAAAAAAATAAACCCGCTCGGTCCTGAAGGGAACACCACTGTGTGTTTTAAATGTGGATGCAAGTTTCACTGGTCTTATAACTGCCCTTACGTTAACGATACCAGAGATAAACGTGAGGACAACGAAGACGAGAGTTATCTTTCCCTGTCCAACATCGTGCTTATGAGTCAGCAAAAACGTGAGGAAAACGGCAACACTCTTCTAGGTGAGACACTTGGTTCAGCTGTCCTAGATAGTGGTGCATCTGGTACCGTTTGCGGGACAAAATGGTATGAATGTTTTCTTGAGACATTAACAGATGCACAGAAAAAAAAGATAATCACTAAAAAAGGAGTGAGAACTTTTAAATTCGGCGATGGAAATAAGTTGAACTCTCTTTACAACGTTACTCTACCATGCGTCATCGCAGACATCGAAGTCAGTATCGTCACTGATGTTGTGGACTCTGACATTCCACTTCTGTTGAGCAAACACGCTATGAAAAGGGCCGGGACTTGTCTCAACTTTGAACATGACAGCGTTACGATGTTTAAAAAGAAAATTCCATTAAGATGCACATCGTCTGGTCATTATCACATCCCTATTACCAAACCTCTACCGGACAGGGGTAAGTTCAAACATATACTTTTTGTTAAAGAAATCTCCTCGAAAAACAAGTCAGAAAAATTAAAAATTGCAACCAAATTACATAGACAATTTAGTCATCCTAGTAGTAAAAAGTTATGTGACTTAGTTAGGAATGCAGGTATAAGAGATCCCGAATTCATAAAAATTTTGCAAGCACTTCCAAGTTCCTGTGAAGTATGTATTCGCTATAAAAGGACTGAACCTAGACCTATTGTTGGATTCACTTTGGGATCATATTTTAATGAAACTGTTGCCATGGATATTAAAGAAATCAATGGTAACAAAGTACTGCACCTGATTGACCACGCTACCAGATACAGTGTCGGCGTAAGGATTCCTAGCAAGGAAAGATCTGACATAATCAGGGCTATATTTAAGCACTGGATAGCATATTTTGGGACTCCAGGATCTATCTTAACCGATAATGGCAGGGAATTTGATACCCAATCATTTCGGGACATGGCACAGAATTTAAATATTGTTGTGCGTACTACCGCTGCTGAAAGTCCATGGAGTAATGGCTTAATGGGATATTGGGAGAAATGGTAAAGAAGACCATAGAGGACACAAATTGTAGCTTTGAGATAGCACTAGCATGGGCTATAAGCGCCAAGAATACACTTCACAGTGCTCACGGATTCAGTCCCAATCAACTTGTTTTTGGTAAGAATCCCAACCTGCCCTCCTTTTTGAATGACAAACTCCCTGCATTAGAAGGTGTCTCTACCAGTGAGGTTGTTGCCAGTAACCTGAATGCCATGCATGCAGCTAGAAAGCAGTTCATAATGTGTGAGTCTTCGGAAAAATTAAGACGTGCACTTCGTCATCAAGTAAGAACTGGTATAACACAATCGTACAAAAATGGTGATATTGTGTTTTATAAGAAAAATCTCTGTGATAGATGGCTTGGTCCAGGAACTGTTATAGGATGGGAACACAAGCAGGTGCTTGTTAAACATGGAGGCACATATGTAAGAGTGCACCCCTGTCGTTTAGTGCTTCACCCAGAAGCATATCAAAGTTCCTCTGAAACTGAATCAGCAATTGAACCCACCACTTCACAAAGTGGGCTTGAAGGAACTTCAAACACACCAATTTCTGTGGAGAACAATGTGGATGAAGAATTAGGAACCCTGGACGATCAGGTTGCACAACATCAAACTGCGAAGGGAGAGACATACACGACAAACACCCATTTTAAAAACAATTGAGCTTCCCAAACCAGGACAATCTATTAAGTGTAAACTTGCCAATGATGCTGATTCAGAATGGAGAACATTGAATGTCATAAGTAGAGCGGGCAAAGCCACCGGCAAAAATAAGCATTTAATGAACGTGGCTATGGAACAAGGTGAACCATTTTGGCTAGACTTTGAACATGGAGTACTGGAATGGAAAGCATGTGAAGTCAGACCAATAAGTGAAAATGAACCCACCTCTGGTAATGAGGAAAACATAATGATTTCTTCTTCTAATCATGACCCGGAAACAGCAAGGAAGAAAGAACTCCAAAGCTGGGTCGAAAATAAAGTTTACACCCAAGTACCTGACCAAGGCCAACCCAAGATATCCACAAGATGGGTTTATACTAATAAAAATGTCAATGACAAACAAGTTCATAAAGCCAGACTTGTAGCGAGAGGCTTTCAGGACAGGGATGCTGGCAATATAAGAAACGATTCTCCAACATGCTCTAAAGAAAGTCTACGTATAGCCTTGGCCATAATGGCATCTAACCATTGGGTGTGCAGGTCAATGGACATAAAAACAGCATTCCTACAGAGCAGAGAGTTAGACCGATTAGTCTATTTGGATCCTCCTAAGGAAGCCAATGTACCTCCAGGATATATTTGGAAACTCTCCAAATGTGTATATGGTTTAACTGATGCATCAAGATCCTGGTACCTGACACTCAAGGAGGAATTATTGAAGTCAGGAGCAGTCGTTTCAAAATATGATCAAGCCATATTTACATGGAACTTTGGCAACAAACTGCACGGTGTAATCGCTACTCATGTCGATAATTTTTGCTTTGCAGGCTCTGATATCTTTCAGACCAGAGTTATGGACAGGATTCGTCACTTGTTTGAGGTTAAGTCTGAAGAAGTGGAGGAGTTCCAGTACATAGGATTGAGCATAAGGAAAAACAGGAATGATGTTAAGCTTGGACAAGACGAATATGTCAAGAAGTTGAAGTGTATCCCACTGGAGAGAGGCAGAAATTCGAAGGATGCAATATCTACAACAGAAGTTACCGAAACCAGGCAATTGATCGGCCAACTTAATTGGTTAGCCACCCAAACCAGACCTGATCTTAGTTATGATGTTAGTGAGTTAAGTTCAATGCTAAAACAGGAAAACGTAGAATGTTTAAAACAGGTTAACAGGGTGGTAAAGAAAGCAAAAAAAGAAAAATCTCATATAGATATTCCTGATTTAGGGAATCTTGAGGACCTAAAGATTATTGCATATAGTGATGCCTCTTTTGGTAATTTAACCGATGGAGGTTCACAAGGAGGCTATATACTCTTTTTGGTTGGAAGAAATGACAAGTATATGCCCATTGCTTGGCAATCCAAGCGGATTAGAAGAGTCGTCAAAAGTACCTTAGCTGCTGAAACTTTAGCCATGGTTGACATGGCAGAAGCCTGCATTTTTTATAGAAAATTGTTGTTAGAAGTATTGCAATTGAGGGACAGTATTGATAACATCAAGATCTTCTGCAAAACAGACAATTCATGTCTCTATGATTCCGTACATTCCTCAACCCAAATTTTGGATAAGAGACTTCGTATAGAGATGGCTATTCTGAGAGAAATGATTGACAGAAAAGAAATTGCAGAGGTCTCGTGGATACCAACTGATGTACAAATTGCTGACTCTCTGACAAAGAAAGGAGTGCCATCATTTAAGATCCTTGGTTTCATATCTGAGCCAAAGGAATCATCTGTATAATGTAAATACACCTTTTTTTCCTCTTTTGCAGAATATATGATGCTTAATTGAAAAGAAGAGAAAAGAGGGGAAGAACTGTTAATCTATGTGAGTGATCTCCCCCTGAACACTCTCCCAGGCTGGAGGCGGCTTCCGGCCGGAAGTGATGAGACCGCCATTATTGTTTTACCTATTATCTGTAATGGAGCGCGAATAAAATATTCTCTCCATATACGTTATTGAAGTCCGTGTTTACATTCCTTTTGTTACACAGTAACACCTGTTTATTTTCTTATTAACACTTACCAGAAATGAATGGCGGGGGGGAACAAGAGTTATGAATTATGCATTATTTTTTCCTTTAGTCCTCACATTCCACAAGCGATGTTTTTGACAATGGGGAGAAAAAATGCTGTTTTCTGGGTCGGCTGCTGTTTTCAATACTCTCATAGTATTCATCACCATTCATTTGTCAATCTATCCATCTTGTTGACCCTAATCTTCGAGTGGGTTTTTAGCCTTGATAAGTGTTGACTCATTAGTAAAAAAAAAAGAAAAAAATGAAAAAAAATTCCTTGTGAAATCAGTTGATGCGGTTTCCAGGCAGCTTTACAAGCTGATGGCGATTTCTGGCACCCATATCGAATTTTTAATAAAACCCCATGCTATACACTTTCTTATCAATTTCTTATCATATTCATTTCTTGTAAAAATTATATTTCCGTAATAAATTACAAGCACTTTATAATAGGGAGTTACTTTCCAATCACCCTGTATAACGAATAAATGTTTTATTGTTATTTTATTTTTAACTGCCATATTTCACTTCAGCATCAATCAGCTAAATCCCATCCATTCACTGTGGAGGTCCTCAGATGCCGGAGAGCCTTCTACTCCAATAGCTTCTTTCCTCGAGTTGCCAACCTTTGAAAATCCCTCCCTGCTCCCTGTTTCCTGACTGTACCAATATGCAGAAATTTAAAACTAATGTAAACAGACATCTCGTTACACAGCTCCCAACTTAGGATCACCCCCAGGACCGTCACCCTAATTCTCAGTAGCCCCTTACGTTTACAGTGGTAGCCTGCCTTGTTTGTTTGGTTTTTTTTTCTTATCATGTGTCTCTCGCCTCTATGTGACTTAAATAGATTCACATTAAATTTAGATTTACCGTTAATAAATTACTTATTGAAAGCAAAAAGGAAATAATGAAAAACTAAAACAATTTTTTTTTAATCCTTAAAATAATTTTTAAAGTTTACTACTTTTGAAATTACTTTCCTATAAACCCACCATGACGAAGAAAATACATTTATAAGTGTTTTCATTAGATTTATCCCCACCTCACCCCGTGTTTATGTTTCGCCCATATTGTTTGTTGGAAAGCTCCTACAAAGAGGACAGTTCCCCTGCTTAATTTGTGGAATGGGAGTTTTTTTTTTGTTTTTTTTTTTAATGCAAATCGCTCCAGACAAGGCATGAAGCCATTTAAAGTAAGGAGCTAAAAAAAAAAAATTACTACTTCAAGGTCAAAAACTAGCCAACAATAAGCGTTAGATAGATAGATTCCAACCCAGAAAACAGCAGTTCTTCCCCCTTTGTCAGAAATATCGCTCATGGAATGTGAAGACTAAAGGACAACATAAGAGAAGTGAGTTACAGGGTTCCCAAGAGTAAACCCAAGTTAGTCACTTTCTACTCTCCTTTGTGGAACTCATTATTTTGTGGTACTTGTTAACATTGTGTTAGGGTTAGAGTTAGAAGTGCAATGAAATTACTGGTACATTGAGAGATGATAACCAGTTTATATACAAGAAGTGCAAAACAATGAAGATGGATGAGAACTCAGATGTGGAGAAAATATATTTTGATTACAAGGCTATTGATGTTGTCCAGAAGTTTTGTTACCTTGGTGATATCATTGGAGCACAGGGTGGAGCTGATGCTAGTGTGATTGCAAGAGTAAGGAGTGGATGGAGTAGGTGCAGCGAAATTCTGCCATTACTAACCAGCAGAGCATTACCGCTGTCGACCAAGGGAAGAGTCTATCAGGCATGTGTACACAGTGTGAGTATGTATGGAGCTGAAACCTGGCCAATGAGGATTGAGAACATGTGTTGCATGGAGAGAAATGATATGAGAATGATACAATGGATGTGTAATGTGAGTCTTAAACACAGGCTTAGATCTGATGACATCAGAGGAAGATTAAATCTAGACAGTATAGGGATATGTGTATAGAGGGGTAGACTTTGATGGTATGGCCACGTTGAAAGAATGGATGAGAGTTCTTGGGTTAGTAGATGTAGAATAGTTGAAGTAGTAGGTTCAGTTCACAAGGAAAGACAAAGGAATTATGGTAGGAAGTGATAAAAATTGACCCGAGGGAAACGGAGAAATTAAGACCTGACCAGAGATAGGTTAGTTTGCAAGTCAATTTCTTAAAGCTGTCCAACACATGCCAGAATGTAAAATGGAAATTAAATCGAATATGATGATGATGATGATGATGATGATGATGATGATGATGATGACAGGAGTGATGAAAGTGCTTGGGTTAGTAGATGTAAAACAGTTGAGGTAGCAGGGTCAGTTGTTAAAGGAAGGCCAAGGTAAACTTGGAAGAAAGTGATAAAGATAGATTTGAGAGAAAGAGGGATGAATAAAGACCTGGTCACAGATAAAACGGACGTTATCCCAAAGATGACACTGATGCTGATTGCATACACAAATACGTGCAAAGTGTTAACTATTCTGCACTTTTACCACGTAAGTAAATTTTATCTTTCTCTCAAGCCCATCCTTATCACTTCCTTCCATGTTTTCCTTGGCCTCTTCCTATGAACAGGACCTGCTACCTTAACTGATCTAGATCTACTAACGCAAGAATTCTCAAATCCATTCTTTTAATGTGATAGTAACAAAGTGAATACAGAAGAAAAAAAAAAGAAAAAAAATCAGTACAAAATGGAAAAGAGTGCCCTTTTTTGGGGAGCTGGATTTTCGTCACCTTAACCCTGAAATAGTTCAAATATGATACATTCCAACAAAATGCCTATTTAAAATAATATTCAACGAAAATGTGTCAAACTGCAACTTGTTTAACATCTGCAACGAACCTGTTGACAAGTGTGAGTAGGTATTAGTATGATGTTGCATTAGCACACCCGCTAAATAGGTAATCAGTATCTTCGATGTCACAGACGAGTGTCATCTGCCTAATTCAAGAGCCTAAACTTTTAAATCTGGTCATTA
This sequence comes from Sepiola atlantica, assembly GCA_963556195.1. Classification (NCBI taxonomy): domain Eukaryota; kingdom Metazoa; phylum Mollusca; class Cephalopoda; order Sepiida; family Sepiolidae; genus Sepiola; species Sepiola atlantica. Next base: position 61,460,869 of record OY744550.1, read on the forward strand.
TAACGTTAAGTAAAATAATGTATTATGATTATTTAGATGCATATATTGTAGTGTTTTGTTATACAGGGTGGGCAAAAATAAGGGTCCTATTTTTAAAAATTCATAACTTTTTTATTTATTGATTTTTTTTTAATTTTTTTTAGAATAAGTAAAGGACCCCTTCCGAAGCAAGCATGAGCCGTATTAGCCCTAAGGAACGTACCCTCATTTAGAAAACATTATTTTTGCTTAAAAAACTCAAAACAGTGTAAAAAACTATACTTTAGTTTTTGTAAGTTTTAAGAAGTGTTTTTCGGCTAAAATTTGTTTTGTTTATTTCAAAAAATCTCGGAAGGGTCAGTCTACACACACATAAAGTTTGGTGAGTTTAACTTTTATTTTGTGGAAGTTATTCAAATTCAAGTTATTCAAATTTAAAGATAGGACCCTTATTTTGGCCCACCCTGTACTTGTATGGTTTTATACCATTTGTTGTACATTTGCAACATCATTTATTTTTGTTCAATTAATTTTTTTTTTTTTTCAAAAAAATAATTTATATAACTTTATATTACCCCTATGAAACGTTTTTTCACTTTTTTCAAACGAATATAAAAAAATAAAACATTTAAGGGTTAAATTTCTGGAATGCCAGCATTAGCTCACAGGATAAATTGTATTTACGTTAAACCTTTTAAAATGTTGTTACTCGTTTCATACGTAATGTTATTAATTGTTCGTCTAGGTCTTCATAAAGATAGCTTCAATTATTTTTCATTTAAAATAATTAGTTTCAGAATGTATTATTTTCATGTTGTTAACTAAAATTTGTCTTAAATCAGAAGGGATGCCGTTATTTTTTTTTAATGCTGATAAATTGAGCTAGAGTTTACCAGGTGCATGGTGAGCCTACACAAAAGGTTAATGATAGTAAAACAAATGTAGCTATTAGCTTTATTATAACGCTTTCAAACCAATAGAAAAAATAAAGCATTTAAGGGTTAAAATGAAAAAAATTGTTGTTTCTGTACTTTGAAGTTGGACACATAAAATGCAAGATGCAGTGATGCAGTTATTTTTTTTAATGCTGGTAAATTGAGCTAGAGTTTACTAGGTGCATGGTGAGCCTATGCAAAAGGTTAATGATAGTAAAACAAATGTAGCTATTAGCTTTATTATAAATGCAAGATGCTGTGATGATGATAGCTTTCTTAATTTAGTGAGCGCTGAGACCCACAGATTTGCTTTTAATGTGTCCCCGGGAAATTTATGTTACGATTCTCAGAATAGGTTCCCGTTAATGGGATGATACATAAAGTGATTGAAGATAATAAACAAAAATTTAAAATATTGATAAATAAAAAAATAATTCTTATTCAATTTATTTAAATTTTAGGAGAAAACATTGAAAAATATAAATGTGAATTATCCCACCTGAAACTAATACAACTTATTTTAATTACTTTTCTTGTATCAGAAATCTTTTTAAAAAAAGTTACTTTTTGTTACAGTCAAGTTTTAAGGGTTCAGTAGAAAAAGGACCCGTAAAAATTATACCAGATTGTTTCACACTCCTCTCACTTTCTTCCTCTGGAATTTATTTTCGCGAAACCCTGTATACCCACAAAAGAATATCCACTCTCAGCGAATGAAGTCGAATATCGTAATGAAAAAAAAAAAGACTAAAAAAAACAAGAAGAAGAAGGAAAAAAAGGAGGAGGAGAAGAAGAAGAAGAAGGAGGAAGAGAAGAAGGAGGAAGGAAAGAAGAAGGAGGAGGAAGAAGAAGAGGAAAGAAGAAGATGAAGGAAAAGGGGGAGGAGAAGAAGAAAGAAAAGGAGAGGAGAAACAGAAGAAGGAAAAGTGGGAGGAGAAAAAGAAGACGGAAAAGGGGGGGGGGAGAAGAAGAAAAGGAGGAGGAGGAGGAGGAGGAAAGAAGAAGATGAAGGAAAAGGGGGAGGAGAAGTAGAAGGAAAAAGGGGAGGAGAAGAAGAAGAAGAAGAAGAAGAAGAAGAAGAAGAAGAAGAAGAAGAAGAAGAAGAAGAAGAAGAAGAAGAAGAAGAAGAAGAAGAAGAAGAAGAAGAAGAAGAAGAAGAAGGAAAAGGGGAGGAAAATAAGAAGGAGGAAGAAAAGAAGAAGGAGGAGGAGGAAAGAAGAAGATGAAGGAATAGGGGGAGGAGGAGGAGGAGGAGGAAAGAGGAACTTACAAGTTTATCAAATCTTCCTCCGGCTGCAAGTATATCAGGCGTCCGTTTTATGAAGGAGTGTACTTCGAAGAACATTCCAGAATACTGATTAACATCACGAAGAAATCCTAGTTTAATTTTTATCTGAAATAACAAAACTGTTGTTTAGCAGGCAAACCGACAAAAATATCAAAAGTAAAATTATTAGCTTTAAGAGAAAGATTAAAGATTAAAGGCAAAAAAAAAAATGAAATGAAAGCAACTTCTTTTAAATAAATCAATTACTTTTTTTGTATCAGAAAAAAAAAATCACCTTTTTGCTACAATTATATAAATACGGATTAAAATTTGGATTTCTTTCAAAATTTAATAGTCGCAAGCGTAAAAGTCTCAGGTAAAAATTTAACAGAAATCGTTGTCGTCCGTTTAACGTCCGTTTTACATCCTGGCATGTGTTGAACGGAGAAAGATCTGATTGGTAGTTATTTCATGTAAAACTGTTTAAACAGTCAGACAAATTGGCTAGGAGCAAAGTGTAGTATCTGTTCTGTTTTATGTTTAGATCCAGATCCAGGTGGAGATCATTTCTAAAATTTGAAGATCTTCAAACCTATGGGATTTGTCCTTCAAGGTCAGCAAAAGCAACCAGTTCTTCACTCCATGTTATTTGATTTCAAACTTGTCTGATTATGTTTGGAAGAGACGACTCAGTCCAAAGACTTTGTGGCCGATTCCACCTTTACTTCTACTGCCCAATGCATTCAGGCGGCAAATAACTCCTTTGCCACACTAACCCTAACTCCTTTGATATCCGACATGTTTCTCCCACTGTATGCTTCTCTGATGCGACCCATTATAATATGGCATCCAGCACCTGGAGCGAGTTCAGAGGCTAACGATGCAGTTGGTCCATTGTCTCCACACAAAGTCTTACGAACATTGATTAAAGGTCCTCAATCTGTAATCGCTGGAGTGTAGGCGGCGGCGTGGTGATCTCATTCTCGTCATTGTCATGCGTGGAAACTACAATGTGTTGCATTACCTCTTCTTCACACCAGCTTAAAAAAAGAGGGGCTTTGTGAAAACGCAGAGAAGCTGTACGAGAGACGATTTCGTCTCAACCATCGGAAGGTTTCTTTTTCAGTTTAGGTCGCTGAGCCATGGAACGAGCTGCTGGAAGCCGTTGTCAGCTTGCAGGCGTTCAAACAGTTCAAGGTGACACTGTATGCATCATGGCTATTGATCTTTAGAGGATTGCCCCTGTACATAAACTCCTCCAATCTTTCATAATACACTTTTACATGTGCTAAACTTTTGTTGCCAATTGAATTAAAAATAAACATAAAATGTAATGGTAAATTCTTAATCTAAAGATATTTACGTTAAAAATGTTGGTGCTTTGTTACACTGTTACCCGAGCTAACTTTGACCTCGTTGGTAGGGTTAGGGTCAAAATGTGGGTTAGGGTAGGGTTAGAGTTTAGTGTGAAGGTGAGAGTTAGGGTTAGGGTCAAAGTTGGGGTTAAAGTTAGGGTTAAGGTTTAGGGTCATGGTCAAAGTAGGGGTTAGGGTTAGAGTTACAGTTTACGTTGTGGTCAAAGTAGGGGTTAGGGTTTAGGGTCATGGTCAAAGTAAGGGTTAGGGTTAGAGTAAAGGTTTAGGATTGTGGTTAAAATGAGGGGTTAGGGTTTAAGGTCAGGGTCAAAGTAGGAGTTAGGGTTTGGGGTTGTGGTCAAAGTGGGGGTTAGGGTTTAGGGTCATGGTCAAAGTAAGAGTTAGGGTTAAGGTTGTGGTCAAAGTAAGGGTTAGGGTTAAGGATCATGGTCAAAGTAGGGGTTAGTGTTAAGGATCATGGTCAAAGTAGGGGTTAGTGTTAGAGTTAGGGTTTAGGGTTGTAGTCAAGTTGAGGTTAGGATTTTGGATCATAGTCAAAGTGGGGGTTAGGGCTTAGGGCTTAGGGTCATGGTCACAGTAGGAGTTAGGGTTAGAGTAAGGGTTTTGAATCAGTGTCAAAGTGAGGGTTAGGGTTAAGGTTTCGGGTCATGGTCAAAGTAAGAGTTAGGGTTGTGGTCAAAATAGGGGTTAGGGTTTAGGGTTATGGTCAAAGTAGCGGTTAGGGTTAGATTTAGGGATTAGGGTTGTGGTCAAAGTGGAGATTTGGGTAAGGGTTTACGGTCATGGTCAAAGTAGGGGTAAGGGTTAGAGTTAGGGTTGTGGTCAAAGTTGGGAATAGGGTTAGGGTTTGGGGTCATGGTCAAATTAGGGGTTAGGGTTAGAGTTAGGGTTTAGGATCACGGTCAAAGTGGGGGTTAGGGTTAGAGTTAAGTTTAGCATCATGGTCAAAGTAGGGGTTAGGGTTTGGGGTCATGGTTAAAGTAGGAGTTAGGGTTAGAGTAGGGTTTAGGGTCATGGTCAAAGTGGGGGTTACGGTTTAGGGTCATGGTTAAAGTAGAAGTTAGGGTCAGAGTTAGCGCAGGTCCTAATGTAACAAGCACCAAACTTTCATGAAGATCTAGTTATTTAAAGTATAAGGGGGCATCCCAAGTAGGGAGTTGTGCAGCGAGATGTTTGTTTACATTACATTTGAATTTCTGCATGTTGGTACAGTCGGAGAAACAGGGAGCAGGGAGAGAATTCCAAAGGCAATTCCTTCAAGGAAAAAAGCTATTAGAGTAAAAAGCTTTTCCGGCATCTGGGTACCTCTACAGTTAAGGGGTGGGATTTTGCTGCTAGTTGGGTTGATCAGGTGTATTTACATTGGGGAGGCACAAGTGCAGTAAGCATGTCGGAGCACATTCTGTAAAACAAGCACAGGGATGCAACATTACGGTGATGCGACAGGGGCTGGAGCTTGATAGACAATGTGGGACTTAATTTGTCAGAGACTCTCTTTTGTACCCTGTGCAAGAGGGAGAGACTAGTGGTTGGTGCACCAGCCCAGATATGGCAATGATACTCTATGCATGGGCGAATGGTGACTTTATAGAGGTATAGGATACTGGCAGGTGTGAGAGTTTATTTTTGGTTCGGTAAACGGAGCCTACCTTTTTAGCAGCAGACTTGGCAGTATCTTCTGAAATGTTAAACCGAGTTTGAACATTTGACTCTCAGCCAAGATATAACAATAAAGATTTAAGCAGACAAAAACATGAAGTGATAACCCTTTGTTTACATCTATTTTTAAACATGTTCCAAAGTTCCCAAACAAATAGAGAGTAGAAAGTGGACTTTGGGTTTACTTTCGACAACCTCGTAACTCTTGCTTCCCTTATTTTTTTCCTTTAGTGCTCACATTCCAGGAGCGATGTTTCTGACAAAGGAGGAAGAATTAATGTTTTCTGGGTCAGAATCTATCCATCTAACACTTATCATTGGCAATTTTTTGACCTTATAGTCGTAATTTTTTTTTTTTGCTTCTTACATCAAGTGGCTTCATGCCTTGTCTGGAGCGATTTCCATAAAAAAAGGGAAATAACTCTTACGAGTCATTATTAGACTTACATCCGAGTACTGATACTTAGGAATTGTAGAGTTGTAGTACCTTTCTGAGATGGCCTATATGGGGCATCCTCGACGGGTGATGCACAAAATATAACTGAAGAGCCACATTCGTTACAAGATTACTCTGTAAACACAGCGGATCTAGAAGAGTCAACTTTGAGCAAAAAATCCCTTTATTCTTTATTGGTTCTTGTAGTTCCTGTGGTGACCATTGACAAGTAGATGCTTTGGCAGTAAGAACATCACAGCTTTGTGTTGAATAATGGCCCTATGGGAATGGACGTATCTGCTGGTAATCGTTGGTTTGACTTGCGCGAATTAACGTGGGTGCAGTCGAGTGCAGATTAGGGCCTGTTCTCACAGTCAGAGCTAACAGACGTGACAAGGTTACCGTGTGACGAGACCCCAGATCAAGGGTCAGTCTGCACCTGTGAGAGGCTCTGTGACGTCGCGGGCCTTGCGTGGGAAAGAGAGGATCCGTGACGTCACTCGTTCTCGTGAGAAGCGAGTTTTTAGTCAGTCTGATTCGGAAGGCGAACCGAGAGGACGTGCGATTCACGATGTAAAACTAAGGGAAATATTTCCCTTCAGGGAAGAGAAGCGCGAGAAATCCTTTCCTCCCCCCCCCTCTCTATGAATGGTTAAGAAACATTGTTAACTAACTACGATAAAGTAGGATTTGCTCTCCCCCTCTCTCTCGACGTGGTGAATGACTCCCAGTTGAAATAACAACGCTTGAATAAAATGAATTAAATTTAAAAGCAGAGTTTGTCTTCGGAGTGCGTCATGGCTTTTGTTGCAGACAACGGACGGCGTGGTTCACGGCAGAGAAGAAAGAATTCATCCACTAGACGACCCGACCGTCCTCTACAAGCGAGGGAGAAATCTACGGTATGCAACAGTTGAAGAAGATTATTGCTGATTGTTGTAAAGGTCATGATTGGCATAAATACGAAACTAACATAAAGGGAAAATAATCAGGTATTGACTATATACGAAAGTACATATATAAGACGGGCAGTGATATCTGGACGTGAGCGAAGAGTAAACGTCTCTACTTCCTACCGGATCCCTGTTAAACGCAAACCACTCGGCGTATTCTTAATTTAGTATGTCCTATGTAATTTAGGATATAACACTGATGGCGGGAAGGTGCACTGCTCCAGTGAGCAGAGAAGCATAAAGTACTTATCCAGCCCAAAGATGCCTTTCACAAGTAATTCAATATAATCTGCTAAACAACAAAACAATCGACCTGTGGACAACACACCCGTCCACACTTCTTGCAGTCAACCATGGTTTTGAGTTTCTACTCCAATGTGGCATCTTCGATTGGTCTCCATGCATCCGATCACTAAGTGATATGCAAAATTTCTGCATGTCAGTACAGTCGAGGAAACAGGGAGCAGGGATGGAGTTCCAAAGGCTGGCAGCTTGGGAAAAGAAAGAAGCTATTGGAGTAGAAGGCTCTCCGGCATCTGGGGACCGCCACAGTGAATGGATGAGATCTAGCCGATTGTCAGGTTGGTCGAGTGTATTTACGTCGAGGGGAGCACTAGAGTAAGCAAGTTCATCAGAGCACATTCCATTGAAGTACTTGTAAAACAAGCACAAGGATGCAACATTGCAGCGATGGGGCAGGGGCTAGAGCTTGGTAGATAGTGAGGGACCTATTAGATTAGCGACTCTTTTTTAGACCTTGTCTAAGAGGGAGAGACTGGTGGATGGTGCATACGCCCAGATGTGACAACAATACTCCATGCATGGGTGGATGGTGGCTTTATAGAGATATAGGATAATGTCAGGTGTGAGAAGTTTTCTAGCATGGTAAGGGGAGCTCACCTTCTTTGCAGCAGCCTTGGCAATGTCTTCTATGTATTTGTTCCAATATATGATACACAAAATAGAGCCTCCCCATAGTGAATAGTGAGGAGCCTCATCCTTTAAAAGGTTAGCCTGTTTATATGGAAGAACATAGACAGAACACGACAAAGTTAGGGTTAGGGTAAACCTTGAACAGATATCTCTATTATTTACGGGTAGTTATTGTTCGATCAACAAACGAATGTTTTGGCAGTTTCGCTCAAGGCCATTCTTGACAATGGGAAGTGAGTAAAGAACCATAAAAGTGTAAGAATTTTGTTATCAAGCTTGTGACAAAGCTCCCCAGAGTATGTACATAACCAGTACTTTTTTACAGTAGGGCCCGCGCTAAAAGTGCCTCGGCATCAGTGCTTTTCAGATGTTTACGTTAAACACCGGACAGTGCCGAATGAAAAATTTGCTGACTTACCTGCGTCCAAAAAAAACACAAACGAGGTTGGATTTACAAAAACAAGCAAAAAAATTTGTATGAAATAAATTTTTTTTTTCTTTTTAACGAAGATTCAAATAAGTGTTTAAATTAAAAAGTTATTTTTTTACATGTTTTTTATTATCAAACATAACAAATAAATAACAGTGATAATAACAGTGAAAAGTTAATCAAGTAAGTGTTGTTTTACATTTTTTTTTTTTTACAAAATTTATTTTTCTTAAAGTGAAATATTTTGAAAATCAACAATCGTGCTAATTTTAAATGAAAAATTCATTTATTTAATTTTTTTTTTTTCGCAAATTTTCGTTGTAAAATACAACCTTGTCAAGCGAGACTGTCTTATAGTGTTTTTTTTCTTCTTTTCTTCCTCCTCATATTGGTGGAATTAACCCTGAGGGGTCGAAAACACGTCAAGATCTTACAACGTTATTTTCTTTTTTTTAGTCCTGGCGATGTTGTATACGCTGATTTGGCGCTTTTTTAAGTAAGGAAAGGAAGTCGACATCTTAGAAGCACGGATTATAATGTATTAAAGTGATATATTTTGAAAATCAACAATCGTGCAAATTTTAAATGAAAAATATTTAAATGAAAATATTTCACTTTAATACATTATAATCCGTGCTTCTAAGACGTTAACTTCCTTTCCTTATTTTTTTAACTTTTTTTTACTGATTATTTTTGTTGATTTCCTTAGGGTTTAAGTTTAGGGCAGTGTTAGGAATTAAGGTTAAGGGTTAGGGTTAGGGTTAGGGTTAGGGTTAGGGCAGTGTTAAGAATTAGGGTTATGAATTAAGGTTAGGGCAGGCTTTATCGTTCTTTCAGGAGTTTCAACAGCCAGTGATACCATATAAAAATTCATGTTGAAATCGTGTTTATATCAGTTTGCAAGTTCAGCGTTTCATTCAGTTTGAAAGTTTAACTGCCGTCTGCTTATTCGTCTTGCTTCGGGGCTTTCCGTCGTTTAACGTAAACCGCCGGAAAGCACTGACGGCAAGGGACTTTTAGCGCGGGTCCTACTGTAAAAAAGTACCACATAACCTAACCTAAACCGATACTTATTTCAGAAAGGCATTGTTATTCACGACGGTTAGACGACTATCTTCCACATTATTTCGACAAAAAAAAAAAATTCATGAAGATCCGATTGGTAGTTATTTCATGTGAAATTATTTAACAGACAATAAAACAATTTTGCGGACATTTAAAAAGAAAAAATATGAAAACAGTAGAATGATGATACTTACTGGCAGTTTTATTTCAAGAATATGACAAAAATGTAAAATGTCATTGAGTTCTTTAAATCCCTGTTTTAACTTTACTTGAACCTGAAATGAAAAAATAAAAACAGGAGTATTTGGGTTAGTAGAGGTAGAACAGTTGAGATAGCGGGGGCGACCACAGAAAATATGGGGAAAAAAAAACAATGACCCTGATACCTCAACTGTTCTACATCTACTATCTCAAGAACTCTCATTCATTATTGACTTTTCATTTTATTTCCGGTTAAAATTTTGGTTTGGAATACTATAGCTGCTGTAAAGATGGCCGACCATGTTGGTATTTAGTGTAAACATATTTACTACGAATGGAGATTTGGTATCTGTCTGTATGAAGCCAAAACTATACTATTCCTTCTGTTAATATTGTACTATCTTTTAATGATGAATTCAGTTTATTAGACTATTTCAGACTAATGTACTTACTTTGTTTTTTGTTTTTGTTTTACGGCATATCAACCCTTTTGGGTTATTTAATGCCGAATCCGTTTCGCAAAGTTCTCTACTTGAAATACCTGAAACACTAATTATGAATAATAAAAATCTCATTCATAACTTTGTTGTAAACACGAAACAAAATCTTTCTCATTTATTGTTTTGTTTTTGTTTTACGGCATATCAACCCTTTTGTGTTATTTAATGCCGAATCCGTTTATTCTGGTGAAAGGATTTTATGTTTGAGGTTTATAATATTTTTTAAATGTTTAACAGATTTGGATGAATTTCTTTTATACGTGCATATTTCTTGAGCAAACAGTCTGCAATTGATGAATTTTTTTTCCTAGGGAACTTTGGTTCATTGATGTTAGATTTTTAGGTATAAACCCACCATTTTCAGAAAGGACATTATGATTTCTACTCTGATGTCTTGAAATTGTTCCTTCATCGTACCAACATTGTAGTGTTTTCGTCGCATAAGAGTAAAATCAACACATTCTAACATAAAGTGTTTCACTGTGTATGGCACTTGACAAGTCGCACACCAGACCGGCGCCTTCTGCTCAAGCAGGAATGAATGTGTGACTTTTGTGTGGCCAATACGGAGTCGAGAGAATATGACTTCCTCCCTTCGTGACTTTCTACAGCCCTGCCTCCATTCTACTAGATCAGGTTCAGTTCTGTTGTCATAATACCATTCTCCCAGGCATTACTTCCTCTTTTTGGGAGGGGGGAGGGCAGTATTGTAGTACCTGTTTTGTTGTCAAGATATAATACTCCTAGGCATTATCTCTTTCCGGGGGAGGGGGAGTAGTGTAGTATACGTTCATTCATCATGATACGATCCTCCTAGGCATCACCTTTTTTTTTTGGGGGGGGGAGGGTATAATGTAGTTTCTGTTCTGTGGTCATGATACCATCCTTCCAATATGCTAGCAAAAATTAGCGACCTGGTCGCATATTTTGCTGGTAATAATATTATATTTATACCATATATATAATAATATATTATTATTTAATACCACGTTAAGTAACACGGATGGGGCAGGCTTCTTAGATATGCATAAACACATCTAAAAATGCTGTTTCAAACTGAGGAGTGAAAGACTGACAAACGGACAGACAGACCTTCTCTTATAGAAGCAAAATTTTACTAATATAGAAGTAGATTCTGTTTACTAAAATTCCTAAACAGATGAAACTATATTATTAGTTTTGATCGCTCTCTTTTTATATCTACTTGAAGCCGAAACTATATTATTAGTTTTGACCGCTCTCTTTTTATATCTACTTGAGGCCGAAACTATGTTATTAGTTTTGATCGCTCTCTTTTTATATCTACTTGAAGCCGAAACTATATTATTAGTTTTGACCGCTCTCTTTTTATATTTACTTGAAGCCGAAACTATATTATTAGTTTTGATCGCTCTCTTTTTATATCTACTTGAAGCCGAAACTATATTATTAGTTTTGATCGCTCTCTTTTTATATCTACTTATCAGCTCCTATATACCCATTCCTAAACTTCCCCAAACATCACTTGTTTTTTTAAATTTACATAATCAATTTGTTTTAAAGCTTCTAATAAATTAATATTTGCAAATATACACTCATGACTGTTTTTTCAGATTTCCAGATGTATTTAAAATATTTTCCTCGATAGTAATCTTAATAAAAATCATAAATAGAATTAATTGAAGACATTGTTTACAGCTGGCGACTATTCCAACATTTGGTTATGTGCCCTCTGATTATTCGAA
>OY744550.1:61479826-61512326 GCA_963556195.1 Sepiola atlantica
ATCATATATATATATATATACAAGGCCTGTCAAAAAAGTATCCGACCTTAGGCCAGAAAAAATATTTCAAATACCTGACGGGGTTGGGACCCTAATCCCCTTGAAAGTAGACCCCTTGTGCTTGCGCACACTTAGCCCACCGATCCATCCACTGCCGGAAACACCTCTGGAAGTCTTCTTTTGGAATGGTGTTCATTTCAGCCATCGTGTTCTCCATTATCTCTTCTCTAGTCTCAAATTGGAAACCTTTCAGTGGTGTCTTCAATTTCTGAAACAACCAGAAGTCGTAAGGAGCCATGTTTGGAGGGTAGGGAGGTTGGCAAATGACTGGAACTCCATGTTTGGCCAAGAAATGTTGGATCAATTGGGATGATTGTGTGGAGGCGTTGTCATGATGCAGTTGCCAGTTTTTCGCCGTCCACATGTCTGGTATTTTGCGCCGAACTGCGTCACGGAGATTGAACCAGTTTTTAATTTGTGTTACACCCATCGCATCTTCTCCAAACATCTGCTGAATCTTACAAATTGTTTTGCTTTGAGAATCACCAAGCTTTTGACAAAATTTGATGCAATACCTTTGCTCAACACGTTCAGTCATCTTCCATGCTTTTTATTTTATTTTATCTCCCTTGTATCCACTACATCCACTGTATCCACCGACTATATCTTCATCGTAGTTTTTCATTTATCTCTCCTTTAACTACGCTCCTAAGTTACCCCTTCAATTGATCCATTTGCTTCCCCTATTAAGCTATTCGTAACCTCAACGCACTAGTGATATACTTACATTTTACATGATTCAACCTAACCCTACCCTAGAATACTCATAATTGATATCAATTGTTACATGCGGTCTAACTTTTTTCCCCCAAATTAATCCCCAACCCTAACTTTTAATTTGATTAAGTGGGACAGGCTAAATGTCTAACTATACATTGAGCTTGTCTTACTTATTTATTTTTTATCTGATTTTTTATTTAATTTGTCAACTTTACTTTTGGGCTGGTCTTATTTAATCATACTCTTAACCGACTGGGAATCCCTTTTAAATCTTTTAAATATATAACACTATATCTCGGCCCGGCTTAGTACTTTTTCAAAATTTAAACTACTGATTCCCATTCTTTGAAACCCCATTTTTCCCCCATCGGACACTCCTTTTTCTTTTAATTTCGAAATTATTATTGTCTCTCGCCCTAAACCCGTCTTTAATCACGGCTCCCCCCCCCCTTCCTTCTTTTTCAAATAATAAATACACTCAATTAACCTAAATCGACCTAAATTCTCAACCACGGCCAATCTCTACTGGCATCGGACTTAGCATATGCCAAAAATTAACTTTATCACTAGAACCCCCCTTCACTCCCCCTACTCCCTTTCCCATCAGCAGTCATGGCTTTTTCATCTAACCCTCCTACCATTTGCCCCACCTTCCTCTTTCCTTCCCACTTCCTAATTTGACCTTGATTTTAACTTAGGGCTTCTTTTCTCAGAACTACTTCAATTTTCCATTGCTAATGTCATTTGCTTACGACTCATTTCTTGGCCGAGGAAGCATTGTTTTTAAATGGCCAGATTTCTTCATTTTAATTCCGTTTAAGTGTGCTCCATCTACGACTTGAACTCAATTTTCACCATTGGATTTACTTCATTTTGAACGCCTTTCTGTAATGCCTCCACAAAACTTTTTCTTCTCCATCGAAACTTCCTTCCATTGGACACCTTATCGGTGGACAATTACCACTTGGACAAACCCAATATCTTTTTACACAAACTTTTTTCACCCATCATTTTCTCAATATTTTTTCAAATGTTGAATTTTGGCTTTTCTATTACCAACTTATCTATCTGTATAATTCCTCTGATGATAAGATCTCGATCTTTGAAAAGCCTTGGCTTAAGGAAAGAATAATAAACATACTTTTATTACAGAATATACCTTGCATTGAACAATCGAAGTTTGAAATAAATTTGGACATTCGTGCATGTTTATCATTCTTCGTCCATCTATCTTTATAATTGCTCTTTCTCGTATATTGAGCTTTTACCATTTCACTATAGGTTCTTTCTACTAAAAGTTTACTTTTAGTTTCATATTTATTCTATATATATTAATATATATATATATATATATATATATATATATATATATATATATATATATATATATATATATATATATATATATAAACAAATAAGACAGATTCATTTTATATTTCAATGAGCATGGTTTTTATTTTTTATTTCTATTTTTTCACATTTCAAAAAAAACATAATATTCCTGGAGGTGAGCCAACCAACATCATTATATCAATATAGGCTCTGCTACACCTCAAGATCATCAGATTATATATATATATATATATATATATATATATATATATATATATATATATACTATAAATATTATTCATTGAATATTAAAATATTAAAGTGTTTATTATGTACAGACGATATCATTTCAGGCTCTTGCCCTCATCAGTGCAGGAGTGGTGGTTGCAGGCAGTCACATGGGATTGAACGCAGTTTGTAGATTCAGGCTAGAATTACAGGACAAACGCTCAGGACCACACGGCTACTACGTTGTGTATGTGAATTCAGTAGTTGTCGGCACTATAATTTATTTCGACCTCTACAACTACAATGTGTATGTGAATTATTTCTTTCTATATTTTATTCTTGCTCTGTTTTCCACATTGAGCACTCATACTCGGATTTCTTAACAAAATTATTCACTTTAACACACACACACACACATATATATATATATATATACATATTTTTTTTAAATTTATAAATACAGATTTTAATCAGACATATGGACCGGCGGTTTCTGACAGGAAAAAGGTTGGATCACCAAATCCCGTCTTCGTCAGCACAGCCTTCTTTTTTTTTACCATTTCAGGCTGTGCTGCCGAAGACGGGATTTGGGGATCCAACCTTTTTCCTGTCAGAAACCGCCGGTCCATATGTCTGATTAAAATCTGTATTTATAAATAAAAAAATATTACGCTCTTAATTTAATTTAATTGAGCACTCTGCTGGTATTTCCCATTTATTCTTTTTTGAGTATACCTTTATACTTATATATATATATATATATATATACATATAAAAATACACATATATATATAACAGTAATGTAGAAAAAATAGAAAATACTTTAGACTCCGAAATAATAATAATAATAATAATAATAATAATAAAAATAAATCATACCTGTTTTTCGATGAGGTGCAATATCTCCTCGTGTTTATTATTTGGAACACCATAGTATAAAAGAAGACCTTTCAGTATACTCGTGTGATTCATGACAATTGTAAAATTCCTAGTCTGAAACATGGAAAAGTAAAGCTTCGATGAAACTTAACCAGGTAAAACAAAAAAAAAAGAAAAGAAATGTACAACAAACACACACACACGTCTTGAGCTCTTTGTATGGGAAATAATGGTTTCACCTTAACATAAACATTACTCTTTGTAATTAGAAAAAGAGTTCTCTCGGAAACCGATAAACAAATACGAAAACGTAATTTATCTTACTTTCATGGTATACTAGATAGCTTAGGATTAAGATTGCTGACTACTGTAATAGCAGTCAGGTTTTGAATCTAAACTTTAACCACTCACAATGTTTAGCAACACTGCAGAGGACCAGAAAATCGCTTGATGGGAGCTTTGTTTCTAGAGCCGTCTACTGGGCTCTAGCCCTCTAGCGGGAGGCTAGAAGAAGGTAGGCTCCCTCTACCTGGCTAGAAAACTTCTCACACTTGTCGGTATCCTATATCTCTATAAAGTCACCATTCACCCATGCATGTGATGACGATGATGAGGACGATGATGAGGACGATGATGATAGTGACGATGACGACGATGATGATGGTGACGATGATGATGATGATGATGAGGACGATGATGATGGTGACGATGATTATGATGATGAGGACGATGATGATAGTGACGATGACAACGATGATGATGGTGACGATGATGATGATGACGATGACGATGGTGACGATGATGATGATGACGATGATGATGGTGACGATGACAACGATGACGATGGTGACGATGATGATGATGACGATGATGATGATTATGATGATAGTGACGATGATGATGATTATGATGACGATGATGATGGTGACGATGATGATGATGATTATGATGACGATGGTGATGATGGTGATTATGATGATGACATTTCTATTATTTAATACTGCATCATTTTTAGAATTGACTTCATTTTTTAGTTGTAAAATGTAGTGAAGCCATTTTATTTTCTATTTTTATTCAAAAGAAATAAAATTTTCGTTGTGCGGTAGACAAATCATTATTTAATTAAAAATATGAGTTATCCTCCCTGTTGTTTTTTTTTTTTAATTTTTAGCCGATTATTTTAAAGATGTTTCATATTTGCAGTCATCTGGGTCAGACGAAGTAATTCTTTAAATAAATTGTAGCGAAGCACGTTATTATATTGCCAATAACATGGTACAACAATAACAAATGAAAATTGGCTAATCAAAAGCAAAGTTTTATATGTCAATCCTTTCTCTCTAATAAGTCTATAAAATTGGCAGAAATCTAATTCGTATAGTATCAAGGATCTATTCTCTTCCTGACACATTGTCTATGGCTGCACTGCGAAGAGCACTGGTGATCAAGATCTTGCTGATTCTGTCTTTTTGGATCTGAAGCATGCGGTGCAGTGGTGGGGGGAAGTGTTTTGTTACCTTTAACACCACTAAAACAAAGCTTACCTCCTTTCACCTCCAATGCCCTGATCCCCATTTTGACCCAGTCAAAATGAATGGGTCTTTCCATGAAGAAGCTCCTTGTTTGGATGAGCTCTTAGGACTAACGTTCACATCAGATCTAAAATGGAAGACGTATTCTAAAGCTGCTAGATAAATGGTTGGATCATTCCACCCCTCCAGAAAGTACCTGATTCCAGATGCAACCCTCTACCTGTATAAGAGTCGGATAACAAGTACTGTTCCCACATCTAGGAAGGTGCCGCTCAGAGCACTTTCTCTTGCCTTGACTTGACAAAGTACCAAAACGACTTTGAAATCTAGTGGGAGGTTGATTTCTTCCGTTCCTTACAGCCTAGTCTCTCTCTGCTCTATCGTTAATTCTATGGAAGGTGCTCGACTGAGCTCCAATCTTTGGTTCCTTCTTGAAAGACATTCACAGCAAGAACTCGTTTTATCGCCACAATGAAAAAAGCTTGCCGATTCTTTCTTCTTTCAACCTGATGCGCATGGTGCAATGGAAATGACATCAGAATGAATAGCTCTCTCTCCTTAAGGAAGCCCCCTTGTTTTGATAAGCTCCGAGGACTGACTTTCACTCCAGACCTGAAATGGAAGACTTGCATCAAATCGGTTGCTAAGGTCGCTGGAAAAATGGTTGGATCATTCCACCGCTCCAGAAAGTTCCTCACTCCTGATGCAATCCTCTACTTGTATAAAAGTCAGATCCGTCCTAAGATGGAGCACTACTGCCACATCTGGGGAGGTGCCATTCGTTTCATTTTATGCCATTGCATTTTTGATTTCAGTAAATGTTTGCTTAATAATAATAAAATAATTCAAAGTTATGTTGATCTTATAAAAACACATGAATTTGTCTCATAACTTTATTAATCCAGTCCATTGCTAAAGTCGCTGGAAAAATGGTTGGATCATTCTACCGCTCCAGAAAGATATAAACAAGTTTTATTTTAGTTATAAGATGTATTCTTAAAAAGCAAATTAAACGATGGCATTGCTTTTTTTTTTTGCTCAATTATCCTTGAAGCACCCCAGATTCAGAAAATACTAAAAGAGCACATTTTTAGGGTTGACATCGTTTTTTTTCTTTTATTTCCGGTTGAAAACAAAATAATACGCACACACTCTTGCCTTTGCAGATGTTTTTTTTTCAAAACGTTTTGTTTTGTAAACTATAAATTTTTTTTTTTTAATTTATAAAAAAAAAAGTTACAAACTTTTATTAAACAAAAATGTATAAATAAACGAAACATTTTTTTTTTCAAAACGTTTTGTTTTGTAAACTATAAATTTTTTTTTTTTTAAATTTATAAAAAAAAAGTTACAAACTTTTATTAAACAAAAATGTATAAATAAACGAAACATATTTTTTTTTTCAAAACGTTTTGTTTTGTAAACTATAAATTTTTTTTTTTTTAAATTTATAAAAAAAAAGTTACAAACTTTTATTAAACAAAAATGTATAAATAAACGAAACATATTTTTTTTTTCAAAACGTTTTGTTTTGTAAACTATAAATTTTTTTTTTTTTAAATTTATAAAAAAAAAGTTACAAACTTTTATTAAACAAAAATGTATAAATAAACGAAACATATTTTTTTTTTCAAAACGTTTTGTTTTGTAAACTATAAATTTTTTTTTTTTAAAATTTATAAAAAAAAAGTTACAAACTTTTATTAAACAAAAATGTATAAATAAACGAAACATATTTTTTTTTTCAAAACGTTTTGTTTTGTAAACTATAAATTTTTTTTTTTTTAAATTTATAAAAAAAAAGTTACAAACTTTTATTAAACAAAAATGTATAAATAAACGAAACATATTTGTTTGTTTCGTTTGTTTATTATAAAAAGTTTTTAAATAAAAGCTACTGGAATTTTTTCAGATCGGAATCCAAGTGAAATCTATGACCGAGCATTAATTCATGGCGATTCCAATATCTTTCTATTGTCTGTGTATGGACGTTATTGTTAGTCTCTCTCTGCTCTATCGTTAATTCTTTCCACATGATGCGATCTGATACTTATATAAGAGTCAGGTACGTCTAAAGATGGAATAGTGCTGCCACATCCGGAGAGGTGCTGCACAGAGAACTCTTTCCTGAAAATTGGAGCTGGCTCCTCTCACGCTTCCCATTTTCAAAAAGGAGTCGCTCCTGCTCCAACTCCTATAAAAAAGGAACGGCTCTTTTTTAGCGCTCCATAAGGAAAATGTACCTTCTTTCATAAACGTTCTATTCTGCCAATAAATGGTCGAAGGATAGGGGTGGGCATCAATATGGGTGGGGATGTCACTTTTTGCCAATAAGACTTTCCACATGATGCGATCTGATACTTATATAAGAGTCAGGTACGTCTAAAGATGGAATAGTACTGCCACATCCGGAGAGGTGCCGCACAGAGAACTCTTTCCTGAATTGACAGAGTACAAAATCGATTTGGAAATGTAACAGAGAGTGATCTCTTCTCTTTCTTACAGGAGACACGTTGCTAGTCTCTCTCCGCTCCATCGTTATAAGCATGGAAAGTGCTCGACTGAGCTCCAATCTTTCGTTCCTTCTTGTAAAACATTCTGAAAGAGAGATTAGGAAGTCTATCACTGACTCCAAACACTTCACAAGAAAACACTTTATAAAACCAACAATCTCGCTTCAGGCTTCAATAAGACAAAATAATCCGGCTCACAAAATAATCCGACTATATATATATATTAACGGCGAGGAATACGGACGTTTGGGACATTTTTGGGAGGGTAGAATGAAATTAAACAAGTATAAAAACGAGAGGAAACGATTTAAAAAAAATTAATTAATGTACTAAGCCTATATATATATATATATATATATATACAGGGCTTTACACGCTCCACTACTTTTGGAGCTGCTCCCGCTCCTGCTTCAATGCCCAAAATTGGAGCTGGCTCCTCTCACGCTCCTCATTTTCAAAAAGGAGTCGCTCCTGCTCCAACTCCTATAAAAAAGGAACGGCTCTTTTTTAGCGCTCCATAAGGAAAATGTACCTTCTTTCATAAACGTTCTATTCTGCCAATAAATGGTCGAAGGATAGGGGTGGGCGTCAATATGGGTGGGGATGTCACTTTAAGTGTAACACCGTAAGATAATATTTGACAAAATCTCGTTAATATCTTGAGAGTTATAGAACATGTCAGACGAAGTATAGGATTATACATAAATTTTCGTTTCCTGGGGTATAAATTGAAATAGAAAATCCCTAAAGTATTTTAAAACAATTTTAATCTTCATTATATTAACAACCTATTTTTTTTCAGGAAAGGAAAATTTGACCCGATATTTTTTCTATTTATTTTGTTAGGGAATTTAGATTTATTTTAAGTAAATAAAGTTTTACTTTTAAACATTATTAGTGATTATTTTCTTTCTAAAGAAAACATTTCTCTGGGAGAGGAGAGACAGCCAGGACAACATTAATCGTCGTGTGGTTGTTTAATATTTGTTTGTTTTACGAATATTGTATAATGTATATTATTATTTACCACAGAAAAACGCGCAAGTACTTTCAAACAAATTGATTTATCCATTTTTTTTTCAATAGTACAATTTGGGGCGAAAAAAAACCAATGAAGTTTATTTTTTAAAGATTGAATAAAAAAAATATTTTTCATAAACTGGCCAAAAAATATCAATAAATTGTCAATAATCAATTCAGAGATCCATTTAATGTCTTAAAATTTCATACAAAATATCTGGCCTAGACCTTGGGAGTTGATAAAATATTGGGTCAAATTCTCCTCCCCCGAAAAATTAATTGGAGCAAGTTTTTCTAGGTCGGGCAAAAACATTTATTAAAATTAAAAATTTGAATAAAAAAGGTGAAAACGTCTATATTTGAAATCTCTAACAAAAAAAACTGTTTACAATTTTAATATTCGATGATAGATTTTTTAAGATAAAGAAAGATATCTATGCTACTTTCGGTTCTAAAAAGACAACAAATTAGTCAGAAAGTCTAATTATTTGCTTTTTAAATTAAAATTAAGGATATTTTCTTTAATTTAATTAAGTTTAAACATCAGTTTAATTGTAGAATAGGGACCGCTGTTTAATTCTGCTCATTTCGCTTGGTATTCACCCAAATTTTGGATGAAACTGATTGTTGGTCTTATTTATATTTTTGGTCCTGAAATAAAATTCTCATTTACTTTTTAAAGTGTTGAGAATATAACTTTAATTCCAGGTTTTAATCGCTGGCGGCCATGTTGGTTTTTATTGGGTTTTTTTCTTTGGACTAAAGATATTTTTTCTGCTTTAACATTTTATTACACACAAAAAAAATACTTTGAACATTCTATTTACAAAAGCAAGTTTTAACGAAATTTAACGAATTTAAAAGCAAACATCAAAAGGTTAAAACATACTAGTTGTGAATTTAAGAATAACAAAATGTCACTGAAAAGATGACGGATATAAATGTGGCATAAAAGTTCAATTTGATATATGCTCAAAAATAAATTAGAATTTTTTGTCAGGACAAAATGTACCATTTCACCCCAAAAATCGATTTTATCGAACATTTGTGTGAATACTGAGCGAAAATGGGCGAGAAAATCCAACAGCCCCTATAGTATAATTGAACCTAAAATTCTTTATTTAAAAACACGAATTAAAAGAAAAATTGGCTTATTTATTCAATCAGCAATAAATATCCTTGTCATAAATACAAAAAGTTCAAATCTATAAGAAAATAACTTCAAAGACATCTATAGACTTACTGGCGCATTTAAAGACATTTGGTGCCAAATTGTCTCCTGCCTTAAGAATACTGTCCCATCAAAAATTTAACATATCTATGTAAAAATGTTCTGTTTTCAAGTGTAACTCTCTCGTTTTTTCTCCCTTTCTCTCCCTCTCTCTCTCTCATATACATTTACCAGAGATATAATTTTTTTAAATAACTCAGAGTAAACTCTGAGACTTTCTTTTCTTTTCCTTTTTATTGCTGTATCCCTGTATATATATATATATATATATATATATATATATATATATATATATATTCTTGATCTGAATAGGAATATTTTTCCAATGAATGCCATTGTAGCAGTTACATGCATTAACCATTTTGTATCAGTCTACATGATCGGCAGTGAGATGTAATTCAGCTTGGCGATATTATGTAATCATCGCCTCTTCACCGCACGTGCAACGAGATTCAACCGACATGAATCTTTAGTTTGCAAGTGTTACTCTAGCTGACAGGACGTACCTTTTGCCGTTCTCCACCTGAGCAGGTGAGATATCGAACTCCGGAATAATATTATTTTGTCTAACCAACATGAATCAGCCCATTATACATTCTTCATTTTATTCCTGTGCTCCCAGAAATAAAAGTTCATATCTATTTAGTTTTTTTTTTTTGCTTATGTAACATTTTTATTTCAGTCAGATTCGGCCAGATGTATTACTATGCTAAGTAAGTTCATCGCTCCCCCAACTAAACCATCTTTATTATCAGCAGCAAATTTATATTAAAATGGCTCACCTTTTTTCTTCTTTAGCAACAAATTTAACTACTAACAGTAAATACTACTAATAATATATAATTGCATTTATTATTAACTAGCCGGTACCCATCGCTCGGCGTTGCCCGGGAGAAATGTAAAAGAATGAAATAAAATGTGTAAATAGCCGTACAACCACAAATAGGTCACAATGTGACAACGTATCCGGGGTCCCATGGGGATCGGGTACTCTGGTGACGCACTAGTATGCATCTTGGTGGTAATGTTATGCCGACTGAGGTACATGCGACAAGACAAAGTGGAGATATAAAACTAGTATATATTTGACGTAGAAATGAACTTATTCGATTGACAGAACGAGATGTCAGCTAGTCTCGCGGAATAGTGTAAGATATTCAAAATCAATTACCACCAGAGGCAAGGAGACAGTTGCCAGATGGAAGGTAGAGATTAGAGAATTCTATATTGCAATTTTAATTCTGAAATATGCGATATTATTGTTTGGGCCCGTTTTATAGAGCCACAATTCTTTTACAGTTGTTTTGAAGATGTCACGACCAGGAAGACACAAAACACTAGATTTACGATGACGGTGGGTTATGGGGAAATGTCATTTATTGTGAGAAAAAAGGAGTGAGACGCCCGTCTCCACCCTCCTTGTGATAGGAAGACAGACAGACAGGGAGAAGAGTGAAGGAAGACAGGCAGAGAGTAAGATGGCGGAGACGGGGTGTGTACGACTGTAGACGTACGAGAGAGAGATAACAAAATTACTGCCGTTTCAATAAAAGAAGGTGGTTTTTTCACGCACGAGACAGTGTTGAACTGGCACCCGGGGAGACTGAAGTGGCGTGCGCTGAAGAACCAGACAGGACAAAATTCTAGCCACTGCTTTTGCCCGTTAAGCTTGTGACTTAGACAACCACTTGTGTAAAGAATTTGCACACACAGAGAACTAGTGAAATAACTTAGCGAAAAACAACCCTTGCTAAAGACATTTACGAGCACGGTAGATATTAATCCTACCATTGACCAATGTAAAATCAATTCTTTTATTTTTATTAATAATTACTCTTCTATACAAGAAAAAAACCCAGAATGATCCTTCGCCCCACAGAGCTAACCGGTTGCTGTTCGCCCAGTGATTGCTCCCTGCTATAAACATTCTCAGCGTGGGAGTGTGTTTGTAGCTGGACGAGATGACCAGATCAGCAACATCATCATCATCATCGTCGTCACCATCCCGGCCTAGAGGGACTTGGATCTATTTTTTTTTCATTGCCACGACGATCTGCACGGCTGGGGTTCACAATCCGGCGCCGCGACCAGGATATCACACCTATGTGGTTGACCACCGTATGCAGTGTAAAGAAACAATTGTCGCTTTTGAATTGTGGAAAATTTATATACTCAAGAAAATGATTACCCTTGAGTGTAACAAAAATAGAAATTGCCACAGTGTAGAAGGATATCTCGTTCAATGACCGATTATAGAAAAGCGATGTGTTTCGATGTGTTTGATACATTTGTTTTATAATCTAGTCTAACTGGGTTGGGAGGGGGAAAATAAAGTCCATTTTATATATATATAGATAGAGAGAGAGAGAGAGAGAGAGAGAGAGAGAGAGAGAGAAAGAGAGAGAGAGAGAAATAATAGTTAAATAATATAATATTATTATTAATATAGAAACAGATCTGACGATAAATAGGACATTTCTGGAATCTTTAAAAAGAATTTCAGTCGAAAACGAACTTCTGAAAATTGATTTAAATGCCATTTTAAATCTATAAACACTTATATACTAAGCTCTATTGTATCACATGAAGAAATATTGAGCTTCCCCACTTCTTTGCAAGTTGGATAAAATTTGTATAAATAGTTTCAAGCAAGAATTTTTTAAATGAGCTTTAAATGAATTATATAAATACCACTTCTTTATTCATTTAATAATAGAAAATTCATATAACTTTACAGTCTGTTTCGTTGACACATGGAGAACCAGATATATATTTTGGATTTTTCATGTGTGCGACTCTTCAAAAGTCCAAGAATCGTGTTCAGAAACATAAAAAAACAAAAGAAAAAAAACACTCACAGTGATATAGAGTACATAAAATACAGTTCCAAAGGTGGTTTCCTAATTTCCATCTTTTTTACAAAAAAGAGCTAGGAAAGATTATGTATAAGTTAAATGTCATTTCGAAAAATAACTGTAAGTGAATAAAGAGAATTATGAATTAAAATAAGAAAAAATTATTTAAGTAAATAAATAAATGAATAAAAATAAGTTAAAAGATACAAAAGAAAGGAATTTCGAAAAAGAAATCTTTTTAAATTAAAAAAATATGTAAAAAAAAAAAAAGGCAGTTACTAAAATAAAATGTTAGATTTAGTTAGGAAAAAATATGTATAACTTATTTAAAATTACTTTATTTTTTTTTTTTTTAACCTAGTTCACCCCAAACAAGGCAAGTTGCCACTGTTGACGTAAGGGGCTACTGAGAATTAGGGTGAAAGTTTTTTTTTTTGGAGGGGGGGGGGGGTCATCCTAAATTGGGAGCTCTGCATGTTGGTACAGTTGGGGAAACAGCGAGCAGGGAGGGAGTTCCAAAGGCCGGCAGCTTGAGGAAAGAAGCTATTGGAATAGAAGGCTCTCCGGCATCTGGGGACCTCCACAGTGAATGGATGGGATCTTGCTGATTGTTTGGTTGGTCTAGTGTATTTATGTTGAGGAGGCCACTAGAGCAGCAAGTTCATCGGAGCACATTCCATTGAAGTATTTGTAAAACAAGCACAAATATGCAACATTGTGGCGATAGGACAGGGGCTGGAGCTTGGTGGATAGTGAAGGACTTATTAGATTAGATACTCTTTTTTGGACTTTGTCTCAGAGGGAGAGACTAGTTGATGATGCACCAGCCTAGATGTGGCAAAAATACTCCATGCATGGGCGGATGGTGACTTTGTAGAGATATAGGATACTGTCAGGTGTGAGAAGTTTTCTCGCTCGGTAGAGGGGACCCACCTTCTTTGCAGCAGCCTTGGCAATGTCTTCTATGTATTTGTTCCAATTCATGTTTCCCTCTGACCACTGACAGAGTATTGTGTCTAGGCCTCTGCGTCATATCTAATACGTGATATCAATACGTGATATCAATACGTGATATCCAGCATCTGAAGATAGTTTAAAGACTGGCTACTCGAATGGTGCAGGGTCTATCAGATCTGCCCTATAAAAGCCGACTCAAAAAAAAATTAACCTTTTTCCCTTGAGCGCGGACGATTATGCGGTGATCTCATTTTGGCCTACAATCTCCTAAATGGCCATTACGATATACCGCCGGTCCTATTATTCACTCCTGCACCAGAAAGAAGTCTACACGGACACAACAACAAACTATTTCACCGCCGATTTCGATTGAACTGAAGGAGGGCCGCCATCTCAATCAGGATCCCTAGACCTTGAAATAGACTTCCAAAAGGGGTAATAAATGAACCAACAACGCAACAATTCAAGGTGAATGTGGACAGGTGCTAGGCTACTGTATCCTCTTCTGTGTAAATTTCTATCACCCTTTCCTAACATGGCAACTGAAACATGCTCGTTCTATTTTTTGCTAAATTAATTGAATTTAATTGAACAAAAAAAAACAGCAAGGGGAATGATTCATATTCTGTGTAAATTTCTACCACCCTTTCCCTACATGGCAACTGAAACATGCTTGTTTTATTTTTTGCTAAATTGATTGAATTGAATTGGAAAAAATCAGTAAGGGGAATAATTCATATTCTGTGTAAATTACTACCACCCTTTCTTAACATGGCAACTGAAACATACTTGTTTTATTTTTTACTAAATAATTGATTGAATTGAATTGGAAAAAAATCAGCAAGGGGAATAATTCATATTCTGTGTAAATTACTACCACCCTTTCTCTACATGGCAACTGAAACATGCTTGTTTTATTGTTTGCTAAATTAATTGAATTAAATTGGAAAAAATCAGCAAGGGGAATAATTCATATTCTGTGTAAATTTCTACCACCCTTTCCCTACATGGCATCTGAAACATGCTTGTTTTATTTTTTTGCCAAATTGATTGAATTGAAAAACTCAGCAAGGGGAATGATTCATATTCTGTGTAAATTACTACCACCCCTTTCCTTACATGGCAACTGAAACATACTTGTTCTATTTTTTGCCAAAATGATTGAATTGAATTGGGCAAAATCAGCAAGGGGGATAATTCACATTTTGTGTAAATTGCTACCACCCCTTTCCTTACATGGCAACTGAAACATGCTGGTTTTATTTTTTGCCAAATGAATTGAATTGAATTGAATATTTAAAAATGCTCCGGTGAACAAAGAGAATTATAAAGTGAAATAAGAAAATATTTAAATAAATAAATAAATAAATGTAAAATAAATAAATAAATGTAAAATATAAAAAAGTAACCTCAGAAATTAAAATATCTCTATTTTTTTAAACAAAATTACAAGTGAAAACAATATAAAAAAAATAAAGACAGTGAAATTGATAAAAAAAAAAGTAAATTGGGAAACAAATACTTACTTTCAATCCATTAAATTCATTAATTATTTCCTCTATAAGATAAAGAATTTCGCTGTCAGGTAATAAGCTGCAAGATAAAAATTTTAATTCACAAGATGAAAAACAAACAAAGAAATCTTTATGTTCTGGAAATTTTTTAGATGAGAAATGATAATTTGGATTATTCAGACTACTGTTCTCAACTTGGATCCGTGGCATAACAGATGAAGTGCAATATAAAAATCAGTTCTTTTACCTATTTGATATAATGTTTTTTAGATTGATAATTTTAATTTGTTGGATTATTCAGACTACTGTTCTCATTGTGGATCCATGGTGTAACAAATAAAGTGCAATGTCTTCTATGTATTTGTTCCAATTTATGTAACCTGTGAATGTTAGGCCGAAGAGTTTGAACGTTGGACACTCAGATAGAGTGTGTTTTGCGATGGCGATCTTAACAAATTCTTAAATAATCAATTTCTGCCCAGTTTCAACCATCGTCTTGAAGCAGAGTTCCTTTTCAAGAACTACCCGTATGTGGAACACATATCATAGGACTGCCTCCCAGCTGACTACAGCAGGATCGTTTTTATATCCAATGTTAACAAATTCTAAAATAATCAAATTCTACCCAGTTTGAACTATTGTACCAATTCTTACATTATTGTTTCACCGTCTATCTAACAAACTTAGTAACCCTTATCCTTATGATAAGCAATGACTCATTAGTATTAAAAAAAAAAAATCTTTTAAATAGGGAAAAAGTTTTAAAATTAAATTTAAAGAATCTAAATTATAGACAAATCGCATGAAGTTTTTTTTTTTAAATAAAGATTTTTTTTTTAAATAAAGATTTTTTTTTAAATAAAGTTTTTTTTTTAATAAAGATTTAAAAAAAAAAAAAGATTTTTTTTTTTAAATAAAGATTTTTTTTTTAAATAAAGATTTTTTATTTAAATAAAGATTTTTTTTAAATAAAGATTTTTTTTTTAAATAAAGATTTTTTTTTTGAAATACTTACTTGCTAGTTGTTGGAGTAATAATATCAAAACTACATTCAACAAATTCTTTTGGGTGGAGTCCATATGGTTTTCCAGTAAACACTCTGCCGATGTTGTATCGTTTCAGTTCACATATATTTCGTCGTTTTACATATCTGATCAAAGGAACCTGTTTCAGAAAAAATGCACTATATAGCAGATCAAAGTGTGACTGTTATCCAATGTTATTACATACAAAGATTGCATTGAAGAGTAACTGTAATCCCATGTTAAATATAGAAAAGAATATTATATTTTAAACCTGGATAGTGAGTGAGTGAGTGAGTGATATCTCTCTCTCTCTTTCTCT
Organism: Sepiola atlantica; assembly: GCA_963556195.1. Lineage (NCBI taxonomy): Eukaryota > Metazoa > Mollusca > Cephalopoda > Sepiida > Sepiolidae > Sepiola > Sepiola atlantica. The sequence continues at coordinate 61,496,012 of OY744550.1, forward strand.
CTCTCTCTCTCATATATATATATATATATATATATATATATAAATTAAATAAACAGTGGTGGGACAGTCAACACTAATTAATTTTTTAATGCATATGTGTCTGAAATAATAACGTAGGTCGCAAGTCACTGTTAACCTCCAAAGCAGCTCTTACTGCTCGACACGTGCACTCGCTTCGCACACTCCGTTTTTCTGAGACGGTACGAGACTCGCTTTTTATAATATCCAGTCACACCTAATTTCCATACGTGCAGCGAGACTTTGCGAGATTTTGCGTGAACTGTATGTAATAAACATTCAGGGACGCCATGTTGGATTTCTTTCCTTCTTTCTTTCTTTCACTCGCAGCGCACAGGACAAGCAAACCCGAGGACGTTTCGAGACTCGCTTTTTATAATATCCAGTCACACCTAATTTCCATACGTGCAGCGAGACTTTGCGAGATTTTGCGTGAACTGTATGTAATAAACATTCAGGGACGCCATGTTGGATTTCTTTCCTTCTTTCTTTCTTTCACTCGCAGCGCACAGGACAAGCAAACCCGAGGACGTTTCGCAAGTAAGCCCTCTTCATGTTCATGTTCCCTACACTCCCCCCTGATCTCATGATCACAGAGATGGCAGGGAGGCCTAGATCGCCTTCGCCGGTTGCTTCTTCGGAGGGGGACAACGCAAGCCTCATCTTCGCTTGTGCTCTCGTCCGCGGTCTGAGGGTCGAGAAACATCGCGTCCGCTGGGATACTGCTGATATCCGAGTCACTGTCCGATGGGGCTGCTGCAAGCCAGAGCGATGCCTCACTGCTCTCTGACTCCGACTCGCTCTTGTCGTTCAGTGATGATTGCGTTGCTAACCGTAGGTCCCTAATGTGACGGGGCATACCGTCGACTCGCACAGCCTGTGGGCTGATTACCTCGGTGACGCGTCCAACTCCGTATTTCGTTGTACACTTGCCGCGCGGGTTCTTAGTCCAGACGACATCCCCTTTTTTCAGTTTCTCTTTGGTTACTTCCAGTTCGGGCAGCGGGTTAGTCTCTATGCCTTTCACCCTGACGTGATACCTGTGCAAGGTGTCAGCCGGCGCTGTAGAGGGTGAAACATTATCCTTTGGGGTTACGTTATACAGGTAGACTGCCTCAAATACCGTGCAGCCCGTCCTGGCCGCAATGGTTTTGACGGTTCTGTGATTCCGCTCGATGACCCCATTTCCACTCGGTACGTGGGCGCATCGAAACCTCAGGTGTACTCCCCAGCCATCAGCAAACTTTCTGAACTGCTCACTAGTGAATGCAGCGCCATTGTCGGTTAATATCTCCGTTGGGGGGCCACGTTCAAGAAAAATATTGTTTAACTGACGGATGATGCTGGCTGCATCCTGCCGGCGCAGCATGCGCCATATCGCAAACCTGGATGGACCGCAATCAATGAGAGTCAAGAAATCCTCACCGTTGTGGTGAGTAATATCCATCGCCAGCCGGTTCCAATGGCTTTCCACTACCAGCTTTCCTTTCTCCCAGCGAACGGGTGCTGGATCAATGGATTGGCATGCTATACAATCTTTGACCACTTTCCTGACGTCTGCCTTTTGTACTCCTGGTTCAACCAACTTAGCGAAATATAGGGTCCGCTTGACCCCAGGGTGCCCGGTTTGTTGGTGGACTTCTTTGATGGTATTAGATCGAACGGGGCTCATGGAAGCGGCGCAGGCGGGCTGCATGGGTTCAATAGTCTTTCTTATGGCATCAAGCCATCTTTGAGGTACTCTCGTCAAACAATCTGCTTTGTTCAGGCTGGATTTGACCAGGGACACCTCTATTGACAGCGCATATTCGTTCACCAGCTTCATGATCGTGTCGAGCCGCCGTCGGATGAGCATCTCGCTCGTGGCTTTGGTTCGTATTCTGGCCCTCCCGGTGAGAGTATCTGAAATCCACTTATGGACGCAAGCAGAATCCGTGAATAGTCGCAGGGTGGTCGTCTTCCAAAGGATTGCCAAGTTTATCCCCTTGATAACCGCATCAAGTTCTGCCAGGTTTATGTGCTGGGAGTCCTTTTCTGGGCGTAACCAGCAAGCGTCTTCCACCACCATTCCATCATGGACCACCGATACACCAATGGCGAGAGAGCTTGCATCAACCCACACACTAAGGTTCTGGCTGTCGACGCACCATCTGCCTCGCGTTGGGTCTTCCTTGTGCACCCTGGTGAGGACTTCTTTGAGCATTGTATTGAGAGGGACGTCATGAGTTTCGTCATCCCATCCAGTGGTGACGTCGGAGGCTCTTCGCTTAATAAATGCCACCGCAACACGAAGCCAGCCGCCGACAGGAAGGTGTCCAACTAACTTTGCGCACAAGGAAAATACGTTTCGTCGTGTAACAATACAAGGCATGTCCGGGGTTTCATTTCCTCGTTTCCAGTACAGAACGTCATCTTCCTCCCAGACCTGCAAACCAAGTACCCGTGCGCCATCTCGTAGCCTTTCCGGTTCCTTGCTGAGAAGGCCAAAGTTGTAGAGATGCTCCCTCACGCGCGCCGCAGATACAATTTCCTCGTCCACGTACACGTCATCAATATATGCAGACGTTGCCCGCTGAATGCGCTCATCTTTAGTCAGAATGGTGTCAACAATCATTTGCATAATTGATGGCGCAACATTAAGTCCAAATCCCATGCGGGTTAGGCAATACCTTTTCCCCTTGATGAGCACCGTTTGATAGGGCCATAGTGATTTGTGTACACGCACTTGAAGGTATGCTTTGTGAAGATCCAGTACAGATACATTAGATCCCACTTGCCGCCATTCCCTCAACTTTTCAGTGCATACGTCCGCGCGAGCTGTAAAAGGGTCCACGTGCTCATTCAATTCTCGATAGTCGAGCACCGGCCTCACCTTCTGCTTATTCTGTTGGATAACCGCCATTAACGGGATCAGGCACTTTGGAGGACCCAATTCCTTCTCTGAATACGGAACTAGCCATCCATTACTAATCCAAGTTTGTAGTTCCTTGTCGTATTCTGCACGAGCTCCGGGGGGAATTTTGTATTCTGGCACCTTATTGCATAATTTCTCGGGTGGCTGCTCCTCCGACCACTTCCAGGAGGCTGTCCAGGATTTTGTGCGCTGGTCGAATTCCGCACAAAAATCAGGCTGTTCCAGCTTCATAGCTGCACTCAGAGCAAGGCCCGCTTTTGCAAAATGTGCCCTACCCTCACCATCAATGCGTACACCTCCCAATTCCTTGATGACGTCCATTCCCAGGAGTAGGTCGTAACCGAGCAGGTCACCGTTTATAACCAAGGCTCGTGCGGTTACTGTAGGCCCATCGCCGACACCTGCGCGAATGATGCTAACGCCACAAGAGGCAATCGAGCCACCGCCAACCGTCAATACCGGGATCCTTTCCTTATCCCATGCGTCACAGCATGCTTTGCGCACGAGGGTCTGCGTGCACCCGGTGTCTACGAGCACGAAGCGCTCACGCCCGTTTACGCGCACGCTCACTGTGGGTAGCGCCTTATTTGGCGACGATCTGGGGAGAAGACTGGCGCTATAGCTTACTCCCCTTGCCTGTTTCCCGGACAACCTCTTGCCACGTGACCCAGCTTGTTGCACCGGTAACAACGCACGCGTTTTAACGTTCCTCGATCGGGCGCGTCCTTTGCACCGCTTCGGCTACGGCAGTCTTTTGAAAAATGATTCGGCCCACCACATTCGTAGCATCTCACGTCTTCTGTTGGTGGTGAAGACGCTTCCGCAGCTGCCGAAACCGGCTCTGTGTCCTCTTTCAAAATGTTTCGGGCTCTGGCCAACAACTCGTCAAGCCCAATCTCACTGAGTCTGGACGATGCTCGCAGCAGTCTGCTGGCGCCGTCTGGGAGTCCAGTCAGAAAAGCGCATCCCAGTATTCGCTCGCTTGTTCCACCAAACGGCGCGGCTAGCCTCCTCAAATCGGCCAGGTAGACGTCCACAGTCTCATCTAGCCCAAGCCGCCGTTCGGTGAACTGCCTCCAGGCGACGAAAGGGTCCACAGCAAAGGCTGCGTATAACGCCTGCCTAATTTCCTCCAGGCCTGGTTCATCTCCGAGCTGCTGATACACCGAATATGCTCCTTTGGTCAGCCTCAGCGGGATGACCAGTGCAGGATCCTTTATATTACAAAGTCTGCAGACGCGCTCGGCTTTCTCCCACCACTCGACTACAGAGGGTCCGGAGGGGGAGCCGTCGAACTCGGGTATCAACCTCAAGTCGAACTTGTCCATCGCCGAGATAGCTTGAAATAATAACGTAGGTCGCAAGTCACTGTAAACCTCCAAAGCAGCTCTTACTGCTCGACACGTGCACTCGCTTCGCACACTCCGTTTTTCTGAGACGGTACGAGACTCGCTTTTTATAATATCCAGTCACACCTAATTTCCATACGTGCAGCGAGACTTTGCGAGATTTTGCGTGAACTGTATGTAATAAACATTCAGGGACGCCATGTTGGATTTCTTTCCTTCTTTCTTTCTTTCACTCGCAGCGCACAGGACAAGCAAACCCGAGGACGTTTCGCAAGTAAGCCCTCTTCATGTTCATGTTCCCTACAGTGTCTTCACAAGACTGTCAAAAACATGTCATACTATAACTGTGACTCTGAAAAAAGTTGTTGCATCAAATGTTTTTCCACACACAATCACTGATTTTCATTTTATTATTTTTTTAGCATTGTTCAACTAAGTGTTTTATGTTGAAATGCGGGAAGATGTTATTAAATTTTATTAATTGTTGCTTGGTTTATATTTGGTTAATTTAACATAAAAATGAAAGATGATGATTCTTCATTAGATATTTGGTCTAGTTCCATCGACAGATTTTTTTAATCAGATTTTTTTGTGTGGGATTAATAAGCCTTGGTATTGAATTCGTCTTTGTGGTCCTTTAAGGTGATAAATGGCTGTTTTTTGTATTTTGTTGATAAGATTGTCTGATTTAAGTTTTGCAGTTTTGCAGTTTTTTTTTTACATTCTTATATTTAAAAAAAATGTTCTTCATCTAAAAGATTTGTCTACATTTTTAAGAAATGTTTTTTTTTTAAAATGTTATGAACCTCAAATATCTCTTTCTTAAAGTTTAGCATATCATTTTCTAGGAATTAAAAAAAATCATAGAGGCCATTAAGAAGACCGTAACGTCAGGGCTGAGCAGCATCTCAGAAAAATCCCTCCTTTTTAGGTCTATATTCGTATTCCATATGACTGAAAGTTGTGACTAAATTTTTTTTTTGTTATTTTGCAAAATATTTAAGCCCGGGTTTCTGAATTGTTTTTCTTAATTCTCCATTTTTGGGAATTAAATAATTGATATATTTACTTTTCATTGTCATTTTGTTTGACTTTTTTTTGTGTTTATTTTCTCGCTTGTATCTCTTGTAAACGGACAAATTTACAAATAAGTACAACTCTTGACTAAGAGAAAATATTGAGTGCACATGGGGGGGGGGGGCGAACAGGACAAGAAGTCATTCATTGATGAAATAAAAGTCATCTAACTCCTCTACCTCTACACTGATTTGTTTATTTATTTCATGGCCAAATTAACATTTTCAGTTTTCAAAGAAAGAGGGAAAAGAAAGGAAAGGCAAGATGGAGTGATATTTGCTTCTGGTTAATCAATCTTTGCTTTTTACTGTTGTTCAATGTTAATTGACATAAAAAAAAAAACCTCAGATATTTCACTTCGTTTTCTTTACAATATTAATTATTCCAGCCGAGAAAAAAATTTCAATTCGGGTGCATTCTTCACTAGTGCCCTTAACAGAAAAATCAGCTTATATCATTAATAAAAAAACACATTTTACCATCTTAATATCTATTTTCGTTATCAGATAAACAATTACATTTTCCTGAAACCCTGATCATCTAACAGTAGAACAACCAGTGCAGGGTTCATCACCACGGAACAGCCCAGGCATGATAAAAAATGAAGAATGCTGAAAGCATCTGGTAGAATCTGCATTCAAATTATGTCAGACATAGCAAAAAATATCGCAAAAGGAGAGAACGTGCCTGAGTGATAGGGTTTATGGTAACGGTTCGGGTTACATTGTTAATTGCTATAAAGGGAAAGGAGACGCACGATCATGTGGTAATTATAGAGGCTTGAAGCTTTTAGAACAAGCAACAAAAATTATTGAACATGTAGCAGACAACATAATAAATCAGGAGAATAGTAGTCCGAACAATTCAAATAATCCAAATTATTAATCCTTATCTCAAAAATTCTGAAACCTAATTTAATTTATTGTAGTGTCTCCGTTCTAAAATAATAAAAACGAGACCTACATAAATTTTAGCTTAATTTTTCTGCATATTTTTTTACCACGGCAACGCCGGGTCCACCTGCTAACCTTACTATACATGAGATGCTGAGCCAGTCTCTAACCACAACTGTCACAATTAACAAAGATATTATTTCCTATTTTCACAAATTGAGAAGTATTGTTTTGCCATGATGCTAATACTGTTATGTTAGGAGAATTATTTATGTGTAGACGGGAGACTTTACATGGCGTTTGTGGACTGTGAACAAGCCTTCAACGGAGTCCCCAGAGAGGTGCTATGGTGATCAATGCGAAAGGTCAGTTGTACAACGAACTCTAGAAGTAGAGTGCAGGTGGATGAAACTTAGCTTCAATGTCAAGCTCGGAGTTCACCAGGGCTCAGTCCGTAACCCTCTACTTTTCATCGTAGTCCTAGAGGCATTGTCAAGAGAGTTTCAGTTTGGGAGTTACGCTACACTGCTGATTTGGTTATTATTGTCGAGTCCTTGGAACAGCTACAGGATGAACTGAAAATATGGAAAAACGGTCTGGAGGTTAAAGGTTTATGGGTGAACTTACCTAAAATAAAATTGATGGTGTGTGGCACTGAGTTATAATCCTTAACCCTAACCCTAAGGCACTTTGGTCAGTAGTCTTGTTCTGTATGCCGGAGATGTGTTGCATGCAATACAATACGGTGTAACTTGTAATAATTGTGGGTACATAGTTAGATCCAAACTTATACTTCAGGTGTGAGAGATGCCCTAGGAAGACACGCCATATTGATTGTTGTGCTCACAATGAGATGGTACTAGATGACAACACTCTGGAAGTAATTAACTCTTGATGCTAGCTAAGAGATATGCTGAATGCAGATGGTGGATGTGAACTCAGTACAACCAGAAGGGAAAAGGTGTGAGAGATGCCCTAGGAAGACACTTCCTATTGATTGTTGTGCTCACAATGAGATGGTACTAGATGACAACACTCTGGAAGTAATTAACTCTTTATGCTAGCTAAGAGATATGCTGAATGCAGATGGTGGATGTGAACTCAGTACAACCAGAAGGGAAAAGGTGTGAGAGATGCCCTAGGAAGACACGTCCTATTGATTGTTGTGCTCACAATGAGATGGTACTAGATGACAACACTCTGGAAGTAATTAACTCTTGATGCTAGCTAAGAGATATGCTGAATGCAGATGGTGGATGTGAACTCAGTACAACCAGAAGGGAAAAGGTGTGAGAGATGCCCTAGGAAGACACGTCCTATTGATTGTTGTGCTCACAATGAGATGGTACTAGATGACAACACTCTGGAAGTAATTAACTCTTGATGCTAGCTAAGAGATATGCTGAATGCAGATGGTGGATGTGAACTCAGTACAACCAGAAGGGGAAAAGGTGTGAGAGATGCCCTAGGAAGACACTTCCTATTGATTGTCGTGCTAACAATGAGATGGTACTAGATGACAACACTCTGGAAGTAATTAACTCTTTATGCTAGACAAGAGATATGCTGAATGCAGATGGTGGATGTGAACTCAGTACAACTAGAAGGGAAAAGGTGTGAGAGATGCCCTAGGAAGACACGTCCTATTGATTGTCGTGCTCACAATGAGATGGTACTAGATGACAACACTCTGGAAGTAATTAACTCTTGATGCTAGCTAAGAGATATGCTGAATGCAGATGGTGGATGTGAACTCAGTACAACCAGAAGGGAAAAGGTGTGAGAGATGCCCTAGGAAGACACGTCCTATTGATTGTCGTGCTCACAATGAGATGGTACTAGATGACAACACTCTGGAAGTAATTAACTCTTTATGCTAGCTAAGAGATATGCTGAATGCAGATGGTGGATGTGAACTCAGTACAACCAGAAGGGAAAAGGTGTGAGAGATGCCCTAGGAAGACACTTCCTATTGATTGTCGTGCTAACAATGAGATGGTACTAGATGACAACACTCTGGAAGTAATTAACTCTTGATGCTAGCTAAGAGATATGCTGAATGCAGATGGTGGATGTGAACTCAGTACAACCAGAAGGGAAAAGGTGTGAGAGATGCCCTAGGAAGACACGTCCTATTGATTGTTGTGCTCACAATGAGATGGTACTAGATGACAACACTCTGGAAGTAATTAACTCTTGATGCTAGCTAAGAGATATGCTGAATGCAGATGGTGGATGTGAACTCAGTACAACCAGAAGGGAAAAGGTGTGAGAGATGCCCTAGGAAGACACTTCCTATTGATTGTTGTGCTCACAATGAGATGGTACTAGATGACAACACTCTGGAAGTAATTAACTCTTTATGCTAGCTAAGAGATATGCTGAATGCAGATGGTGGATGTGAACTCAGTACAACTAGAAGGGAAAAGGTGTGAGAGATGCCCTAGGAAGACACTTCCTATTGATTGTCGTGCTAACAATGAGATGGTACTAGATGACAACACTCTGGAAGTAATTAACTCTTTATGTTAGCTAAGAGATATGCTGAATGCAGATGGTGGATGTGAACTCAGTACAACCAGAAGGGAAAAGGTGTGAGAGATGCCCTAGGAAGACACGTCCTATTGATTGTCGTGCTCACAATGAGATGGTACTAGATGACAACACTCTGGAAGTAATTAACTCTTGATGCTAGCTAAGAGATATGCTGAATGCAGATGGTGGATGTGAACTCAGTACAACTAGAAGGGAAAAGGTGTGAGAGATGCCCTAGGAAGACACGTCCTATTGATTGTTGTGCTCACAATGAGATGGTACTAGATGACAACACTCTGGAAGTAATTAACTCTTTATGCTAGCTAAGAGATATGCTGAATGCAGATGGTGGATGTGAACTCAGTACAACCAGAAGGGAAAAGGTGTGAGAGATTCCCTAGGAAGACACACCATATTGATTGTTGTGCTCACAATGAGATGGTACTAGATGACAACACTCTGGAAGTAATTAACTCTTTATGCTAGCTAAGAGATATGCTGAATGCAGATGGTGGATGTGAACTCAGTACAACCAGAAGGGAAAAGGTGTGAGAGATGCCCTAGGAAGACACGTCCTATTGATTGTTGTGCTCACAATGAGATGGTACTAGATGACAACACTCTGGAAGTAATTAACTCTTTATGCTAGCTAAGAGATATGCTGAAAGCAGATGGTGGATGTGAACTCAGTACAACCAGAAGGGAAAAGGTGTGAGAGATTCCCTAGGAAGACACGCCATATTGATTGTTGTGCTCACAATGAGATGGTACTAGATGACAACACTCTGGAAGTAATTAACTCTTTATGCTAGCTAAGAGATATGCTGAATGCAGATGGTGGATGTAGACTCAGTACAACTAGAAGGGAAAAGGTGTGAGAGATGCCCTAGGAAGACACGTCCTATTGATTGTTGTGCTCACAATGAGATGGTACTAGATGACAACACTCTGGAAGTAATTAACTCTTTATGCTAGCTAAGAGATATGCTGAAAGCAGATGGTGGATGTGAACTCAGTACAACCAGAAGGGAAAAGGTGTGAGAGATTCCCTAGGAAGACACGCCATATTGATTGTTGTGCTCACAATGAGATGGTACTAGATGACAACACTCTGGAAGTAATTAACTCTTTATGCTAGCTAAGAGATATGCTGAATGCAGATGGTGGATGTGAACTCAGTACAACCAGAAGGGAAAAGGTGTGAGAGATGCCCTAGGAAAACACGTCCTATTGATTGTTGTGCTCACAATGAGATGGTACTAGATGACAACACTCTGGAAGTAATTAACTCTTGATGCTAGCTAAGAGATATGCTGAATGCAGATGGTGGATGTGAACTCAGTACAACCAGAAGGGAAAAGGTGTGAGAGATGCCCTAGGAAGACACTTCCTATTGATTGTCGTGCTAACAATGAGATGGTACTAGATGACAACACTCTGGAAGTAATTAACTCTTGATGCTAGCTAAGAGATATGCTGAATGAAGATGGTGGATGTGAACTCAGTACAACCAGAAGGGAAAAGGTGTGAGAGATGCCCTAGGAAGACACGCCATATTGATTGTTGTGCTCACAATGAGATGGTACTAGATGACAACACTCTGGAAGTAATTAACTCTTGATGCTAGCTAAGAGATATGCTGAATGCAGATGGTGGATGTGAACTCAGTACAACCAGAAGGGAAAAGGTGTGAGAGATGCCCTAGGAAGACACTTCCTATTGATTGTCGTGCTAACAATGAGATGGTACTAGATGACAACACTCTGGAAGTAATTAACTCTTGATGCTAGCTAAGAGATATGCTGAATGCAGATGGTGGATGTGAACTCAGTACAACCAGGAGGGAAAAGGTGTGAGAGATGCCCTAGGAAGACACGCCATATTGATTGTTGTGCTCACAATGAGATGGTACTAGATGACAACACTCTGGAAGTAATTAACTCTTGATGCTAGCTAAGAGATATGCTGAATGCAGATGGTGGATGTGAACTCAGTACAACCAGAAGGGAAAAGGTGTGAGAGATGCCCTAGGAAGACACTTCCTATTGATTGTTGTGCTCACAATGAGATGGTACTAGATGACAACACTCTGGAAGTAATTAACTCTTGATGCTAGCTAAGAGATATGCTGAATGCAGATGGTGGATGTGAACTCAGTACAACCAGAAGGGAAAAGGTGTGAGAGATGCCCTAGGAAGACACGCCATATTGATTGTTGTGCTCACAATGAGATGGTACTAGATGACAACACTCTTGAAGTAATTAACTCTTTATGCTAGCTAAGAGATATGCTGAAAGCAGATGGTGGATGTGAACTCAGTACAACCAGAAGGGAAAAGGTGTGAGAGATGCCCTAGGAAGACACGCCATATTGATTGTTGTGCTCACAATGAGATGGTACTAGATGACAACACTCTGGAAGTAATTAACTCTTGATGCTAGCTAAGAGATATGCTGAATGCAGATGGTGGATGTGAACTCAGTACAACCAGGAGGGAAAAGGTGTGAGAGATGCCCTAGGAAGACACGTCCTATTGATTGTCGTGTTCACAATGAGATGGTACTAGATGACAACACTCTGGAAGTAATTAACTCTTTATGCTAGCTAAGAGATATGCTGAATGCAGATGGTGGATGTGAACTCAGTACAACCAGAAGGGAAAAGGTGTGAGAGATGCCCTAGGAAGACACGTCCTATTGATTGTCGTGCTCACAATGAGATGGTACTAGATGACAACACTCTGGAAGTAATTAACTCTTTATGCTAGCTAAGAGATATGCTGAATGCAGATGGTGGATGTGAACTCAGTACAACCAGAAGGGAAAAGGTGTGAGAGATGCCCTAGGAAGACACATCCTATTGATTGTCGTGCTCACAATGAGATGGTACTAGATGACAACACTCTTGAAGTAATTAACTCTTTATGCTAGCTAAGAGATATGCTGAATGCAGATGGTGGATGTGAACTCAGTACAACCAGAAGGGAAAAGGTGTGAGAGATGCCCTAGGAAGACACGTCCTATTGATTGTTGTGTTCACAATGAGATGGTACTAGATGACAACACTCTGGAAGTAATTAACTCTTTATGCTAGCTAAGAGATATGCTGAATGCAGATGGTGGATGTGAACTCAGTACAACCAGAAGGGAAAAGGTGTGAGAGATGCCCTAGGAAGACACGTCCTATTGATTGTTGTGCTCACAATGAGATGGTACTAGATGACAACACTCTGGAAGTAATTAACTCTTTATGCTAGCTAAGAGATATGCTGAATGCAGATGGTGGATGTGAACTCAGTACAACCAGAAGGGAAAAGGTGTGAGAGATGCCCTAGGAAGACACGTCCTATTGATTGTCGTGCTCACAATGAGATGGTACTAGATGACAACACTCTGGAAGTAATTAACTCTTTATGCTAGCTAAGAGATATGCTGAATGCAGATGGTGGATGTGAACTCAGTACAACCAGAAGGGAAAAGGTGTGAGAGATGCCCTAGGAAGACACGTCCTATTGATTGTCGTGCTCACAATGAGATGGTACTAGATGACAACACTCTTGAAGTAATTAACTCTTTATGCTAGCTAAGAGATATGCTGAATGCAGATGGTGGATGTGAACTCAGTACAACCAGAAGGGAAAAGGTGTGAGAGATGCCCTAGGAAGACACGTCCTATTGATTGTTGTGTTCACAATGAGATGGTACTAGATGACAACACTCTGGAAGTAATTAACTCTTTATGCTAGCTAAGAGATATGCTGAATGCAGATGGTGGATGTGAACTCAGTACAACCAGAAGGGAAAAGGTGTGAGAGATGCCCTAGGAAGACACGTCCTATTGATTGTTGTGCTCACAATGAGATGGTACTAGATGACAACACTCTGGAAGTAATTAACTCTTTATGCTAGCTAAGAGATATGCTGAATGCAGATGGTGGATGTGAACTCAGTACAACCAGAAGGGAAAAGGTGTGAGAGATGCCCTAGGAAGACACGTCCTATTGATTGTTGTGCTCACAATGAGATGGTACTAGATGACAACACTCTGGAAGTAATTAACTCTTGATGCTAGCTAAGAGATATGCTGAATGCAGATGGTGGATGTGAACTCAGTACAACCAGAAGGGAAAAGGTGTGAGAGATGCCCTAGGAAGACACGTCCTATTGATTGTTGTGCTCACAATGAGATGGTACTAGATGACAACACTCTAGAAGTAATTAACTCTTTATGCTAGCTAAGAGATATGCTGAATGCAGATGGTGGATGTGAACTCAGTACAACCAGAAGGGAAAAGGTGTGAGAGATGCCCTAGGAAGACACGTCCTATTGATTGTTGTGCTCACAATGAGATGGTACTAGATGACAACACTCTGGAAGTAATTAACTCTTTATGCTAGCTAAGAGATATGCTGAATGCAGATGGTGGATGTGAACTCAGTACAACCAGAAGGGAAAAGGTGTGAGAGATGCCCTAGGAAGACATGTCCTATTGATTGTTGTGCTCACAATGAGATGGTACTAGATGACAACACTCTGGAAGTAATTAACTCTTTATGCTAGCTAAGAGATATGCTGAATGCAGATGGTGGATGTGAACTCAGTACAACCAGAAGGGAAAAGGTGTGAGAGATGCCCTAGGAAGACATGTCCTATTGATTGTTGTGCTCACAAAGAGATGGTACTAGATGACAACACTCTGGAAGTAATTAACTCTTTATGCTAGCTAAGAGATATGCTGAATGCAGATGGTGGATGTGAACTCAGTACAACCAGAAGGGAAAAGGTGTGAGAGATGCCCTAGGAAGACATGTCCTATTGATTGTTGTGCTCACAAAGAGATGGTACTAGATGACAACACTCTGGAAGTAATTAACTCTTTATGCTAGCTAAGAGATATGCTGAATGCAGATGGTGGATGTGAACTCAGTACAACCAGAAGGGAAAAGGTGTGAGAGATGCCCTAGGAAGACATGTCCTATTGATTGTTGTGCTCACAAAGAGATGGTACTAGATGACAACACTCTGGAAGTAATTAACTCTTTATGCTAGCTAAGAGATATGCTGAATGCAGATGGTGGATGTGAACTCAGTACAACCAGAAGGGAAAAGGTGTGAGAGATGCCCTAGGAAGACACGTCCTATTGATTGTTGTGCTCACAATGAGATGGTACTAGATGACAACACTCTGGAAGTAATTAACTCTTTATGCTTGCTAAGAGATATGCTGAATGCAGATGGTGGATGTGAACTCAGTACAACCAGAAGGGAAAAGGTGTGAGAGATGCCCTAGGAAGACACGTCCTATTGATTGTTGTGCTCACAATGAGATGGTACTAGATGACAACACTCTGGAAGTAATTAACTCTTTATGCTAGCTAAGAGATATGCTGAATGCAGATGGTGGATGTGAACTCAGTACAACCAGAAGGGAAAAGGTGTGAGAGATGCCCTAGGAAGACATGTCCTATTGATTGTTGTGCTCACAAAGAGATTGTACTAGATGACAACACACTGGAAGTAATTAACTCTTTATGCTAGCTAAGAGATATGCTGAATGCAGATGGTGGATGTGAACTCAGTACAACCAGAAGGGAAAAGGTGTGAGAGATGCCCTAGGAAGACATGTCCTATTGATTGTTGTGCTCACAAAGAGATGGTACTAGATGACAACACTCTGGAAGTAATTAACTCTTTATGCTAGCTAAGAGATATGCTGAATGCAGATGGTGGATGTGAACTCAGTACAACCAGAAGGGAAAAGGTGTGAGAGATGCCCGGGCAGGCACTCCCTATTGATTGTCGTGCTCACAAAGAGTTGATACTAGATGACAACACTTGTGTCATGTTATATGGCAGCAAGTGTTGAGCCCTTGCCCAGTCCTCTCTTGCCTGACTGAAGCGCAATGACAGATCTATGATTAGATGGATCTGCAATGTAAAAATTGCTGTTTATTATGTAAGATTGAAAAGAAAGAAAAATAGATAGTTGTAAGACATCTCCTTCTTAATACCATTTATTATCATTGCCAGCAATACTTCAAGCAAATTACCATTCATTTATATATATGAGAGAGAATGAGAGAGAGAGAGAGAGAGAAATAAATAATTATATTTCTTTTTACATAAATATTAGCATAGTCATTTCTTAAAATTACTTGATTATCGTACTCGTAGGTAAACATTTTCCCATTATTTCAAGTGCTGATTTGATTTAATGCGGTAAGCAGCCAAATTGCTTGGCCCTACTTTTAAGCTTCCAAAATGTAGATTTAACTAAATTTAATTCATCTACAGAAATGATACATCATTTTTATTTTTTAATAATATTAATCGGATATTTATTAAAAAATTTTTTTTAAAAGAGCGCAAAATAAAAAGCTACTTTATAAAAAATATTTCGGAAACTTCTAGGTTTATACTAGCACATCTGAATGACAGAGTTACTTCCTTTGATCATGATGTGTCCAGTTACTTCATTTTGACTATATTGACTCATCTCTGTATTAATAAAACCACAATGTGTGACTGTGTGGACATGTTTCTCGTCTATACATAACTTTGATAAATATACATAAAATTGATTTTCATAATTTATAATGAAATAAAGCCAAAACTAAAACAAATTTTAAAAATTCATATTTAGAATAAATTATAAGCATGACTATATTTTTGATTGTTTTTTCTCTACATCCTCCTCCTGGGCAATGCCGGTTAGAGTTAGGATTAGGTTAGGGTTACAGATAGTTATTTATAAAATAAAGACACTGACTGCAAAAAAGTTTTCATTAAAAAACAAAAAACAATGACAAACCCGGCTCTTAACCTCTTATTATTTATAACATTTAAACACAGAAGTTGAAATAGGCGAGGACACCCTGGAGGTGGTAGACTCCTTTTGCTACCTAGGATATATGCTGAGTGCTGGAGGTGGCTGCGAACTAAGTTCGACCATCAGAATCAAAACAGCTTGCTCAACTCCAGAGAAATGACAGGGCAATGATTAGGTGGATATGCAATGTTAAGCCAGACCAGATCCAGAACATTAGGTCAGACACTCTACTTGAGAAATTGACCATTCCAAAACTTGATGTCCTAATAAGGGTAAACTGTCTTCACTGGGTCGGGCATGTGAAAGTAGCAAGGGGTATATCAGCACATGCAAAGATCTAGGGCTGGACAGTAAAAAGAAAGATGGGCACCCTAAGAATACATGGAAAGAAACCGTCAGACAAAACTGTAATCAGTGGAAAATTGACACAGTCAATCCCAACAATCGTGAGCACTGGAAACTTAGCATAATGGTAACCAGACAGCTTCGAACCTCTTGTCAAAGGGAACATAGACGATAAACCTGGATAGTGAATGAGTGTGAGTGATTTAGCTTTAAATGTAATTTTGCAAAGATGTCCGATATATTTTAAAATAATATCTTATATTATACATATGATTAATATACAGATGTTAGGGTCAGATGTTCATGTATTGTTCATTTTTTCAAATAAATATACAAGTCAAATCTTATCATATT
>OY744550.1:61514826-61642326 GCA_963556195.1 Sepiola atlantica
ACATATACATATACATATATATATACATATACATATATATATACATATACATATATATATACATATACATATATATATACATATACATATATATATACATATATAAACTTTCTTCATTTATTCAGCTGAGGTGTTGTGTGATACTAGGACCGCTAGGAGAGATTAGCTAGGAAGTAAATGACAATATGAAAGCAACAAACTTATTGTGCTACACAGAACACCATGTTTTTTTAAACTTTCTGAGTGGCCAAATAACGATGGAGAAAGGTGGGGATGTGGGCAATTTCCAGTAGTGGTCTGAGAGATTTCCTGTCGAAATTAGATATATTTGCAGGAGACTGGCTGTTGAGAGAGAACGACGAGCGAGGGAACTTGAGAAGATCGACGACAGAGCTCGGCTGAGACTGGTCGGAAGGCGAATGATGGAGTTAGTCTTAGCTGAGATCCCGGACTTGAGAGATGGGAATTTAGCTCAGAAGTAGAGACGCTAGCGACAGGATGCCAATGATGCATACAAGCACATTCCCTGCAGTCGCTTGTGTAAAATGTCAGTGTTTGTTGTTTTTGTATGCAAATAGTTACACAGTTCTTCAATCACCACGGTGTATCCACTTCATCAGCAAAATCAGCTGACCGAATTTCTGTCATCGCGGTGATGATGTGGCAGCAGCCGAAGTTCCCATCTTCTCTTTTCTCTGTTGTTGTTGTTAATAAACAAAAATAAATGCAATTGGGTTTTAAAATCTCTTTGGGGTTTTATTCTTTCTTCATAACATACATGTATACACCCAATCTCCTCCCCAATAAGGGGGAGCCAGGAGCTATCCAACCCCAACTGCTCTCTTTCTCTCTCTCTTTCTCTGCTGGTTCAGTCGAAAGAGAAAGATTTTCTCTCCCATTCGCCACGTCAGATTAGTGTCTTCCTGTGATTGTGACGTCACTGCTGGAAGACGTAGCTCTCATGACTTCTACTTGGAAAATTCTACTACACGTGCATCTAAATTACATAATTCTTATTTTTACGTAATTCTTATCTTTACATCATTTTTTACGTAATTCTTATTTTTATATTATATTTATATTTATATAAATTTAATTTTTATTTAAATAAAATTTTTATTAAATAAATTTTTATTTATATAAATTATTTTTATATTCTATTTATATTTTATATTATATGAATTAAATTTTTATCTAAATAAAATTTTTATTAAATAAATTTTTATTTATATAAATATTTATATAAATTATTTTTATATTATATTTATATAAATTTAATTTTTATTTAAATAAAATTTTTAATTAAATAAATTTTTATTTATATAAATTCTATTTATATTTATATTCTATTTTATATTCTTTTTACGTAATTTTTTACGTAATTATTATTTGACATCACTGCTGGGTGACATAGCTCTCATGACTTTTATTGCAAAATTCCACTCTACTTAAGTTTTAACTTTACGTGGAAATTTACGTGAAAATATATTTACGCACATGCATTTAAATTTTAGTACAGTATCACCATCATATTTGGTTTAATATCCATCTTACTTCGGGTGTATATTGAAATTTTAGAAATTAACTTTTAATCTTTCTCTCAAGTTTATTTTTATCACTCCCTACCATGTTTTCCTTGGCCTTCCCTTGTGAACTGAACCTGCTACCTCAACTGTTCTACATCTACTAATCTAAAAACTCATCCATTCTTTCAGAGTGACCATACCATCAAAGTCTATTCTGCACACATTTCCCTATACTGTCCAGATATAATCTTCCTCTGAGCTCATCAAATCTAAGCCGGTCTTTAGCTTAAAGATAGGCTTATATCTGATGACCTCAGGAGACTTTGATGATATGGCCACATTAAAAGAATGGATGAGAGTTCTTAGGTTAAGACTCACAATTACACATCCGTTGTATCATATCATTTCTCTCCATGCAACACGTGTTCTCAACCCACAACCAATATTTATGTTAACTTCACAGGCTTATATTTTATATCAAATATTTAACTTTTTATTAACGCAAATCCATCACAAATGAATAGGTAAGCAAAAATAAATTATTTTTGACTAATTTCCCAACTGTATTTCCTTTAAAATAATTTATGTTGCCAATAGTAACGTTTCCAAAATTATTTTTTTTTAAAATCTGATACATTTCAAGTAGTTTAGTTAACAGACTCACATTACACATCCATCGTATCATTACACATCCATTGTATCATTCTCATATCATTACACATCCATCGTATCATTCTCATATCATTACACATCCATCGTATCATTACACATCCATCGTATCATTCTCATATCATTACACATCCATCGTATCATTCTCATATCATTATACATCCATCGTATCATTCTCATATCATTACACATCCATCGTATCATTCTCATATCATTCCACATCCATCGTATCATTCTCATATCATTACACATCCATCGTATCATTCTCATATCATTACACATCCATCGTATCATTCTCATATCATTACACATCCATCGTATCATTCTCATATCATTACACATCCATCGTATCATTCTCATATCATTACACATCCATCGTATCATTCTCATATCATTACACATCCATCGTATCATTCTCATATCATTACACATCCATTGTATCATTCTCATATCATTCCACATCCATCGTATCATTCTCATATCATTCCACATCCATCGTATCATTCTCATATCATTCCACATCCATCGTATCATTCTCATATCATTCCACATCCATCGTATCATTCTCATATCATTACACATCCATCGTATCATTCTCATATCATTACACATCCATCGTATCATTCTCATATCATTACACATCCATCGTATCATTCTCATATCATTACACATCCATCGTATCATTCTCATATCATTACACATCCATCGTATCATTCTCATATCATTACACATCCATTGTATCATTCTCATATCATTACACATCCATTGTTGTATCATTCTCATATCATTCCACATCCATCGTATCATTCTCATATCATTCCACATCCATCGTATCATTCTCATATCATTCCACATCCATCGTATCATTCTCATATCATTACACATCCATCGTATCATTCTCATATCATTACACATCCATCGTATCATTCTCATATCATTCCACATCCATCGTATCATTCTCATATCATTACACATCCATCGTATCATTCTCATATCATTACACATCCATCGTATCATTCTCATATCATTCCACATCCATCGTATCATTCTCATATCATTCCACATCCATCGTATCATTCTCATATCATTCCACATCCATCGTATCATTCTCATATCATTCCACATCCATCGTATCATTCTCATATCATTACACATCCATCGTATCATTCTCATATCATTACACATCCATCGTATCATTCTCATATCATTCCACATCCATCGTATCATTCTCATATCATTACACATCCATCGTATCATTCTCATATCATTACACATCCATTGTATCATTCTCATATCATTCCACATCCATCGTATCATTCTCATATCATTACACATCCATCGTATCATTCTCATATCATTACACATCCATCGTATCATTCTCATATCATTCCACATCCATCGTATCATTCTCATATCATTACACATCCATCGTATCATTCTCATATCATTACACATCCATCATATCATTCTCATATCATTACACATCCATCGTATCATTCTCATATCATTACACATCCATTGTATCATTCTCATATCATTACACATCCATCGTATCATTCTCATATCATTACACATCCATCGTATCATTCTCATATCATTACACATCCATCGTATCATTCTCATATCATTACACATCCATCGTATCATTCTCATATCATTACACATCCATCGTATCATTCTCATATCATTACACATCCATCGTATCATTCTCATATCATTACACATCCATCGTATCATTCTCATATCATTACACATCCATCGTATCATTCTCATATCATTACACATCCATCGTATCATTCTCATATCATTACACATCCATCGTATCATTCTCATATCATTACACATCCATCGTATCATTCTCATATCATTACACATCCATCGTATCATTCTCATATCATTACACATCCATCGTATCATTCTCATATCATTACACATCCATCGTATCATTCTCATATCATTCTCATATCATTTCTCTCCATGCAACGCATGTCCTCAACCCTCACTGGCCAGGTTTCACTTATATACATCATTCTACACATCATATATGTACAAATGCCGGATAGATTCGTTCTTGTGGTCAGTAAAGGCAAAAGTTCCCTAAACTTACTCCATCCACTCCTAACTCCTGCAATCACATTAACACCTGCTCCACCCTGTGCTCCAATGCAAATTCAAGTTAGGATTGTTCAAATTAGGAAAGGATGTAAACAAAGGACGTTGAAGCAGATAACTGTTATTGTGAGAAGAGCATTTTTTTTTATGGAAGTCGCTCCAGACAAGGCATGAAACCACTTGATGTAAGGAGCTAAAAAAATATACCAATTCACGGTCATAAACTAGTCAACGATAAGTGTTAGATGGATAGATTCTGACCCAGAAAACAGCAATTCTTTCCCCTTTGTCAGAAACATTGCTCATGGAATGTCAGAACTAAAGGACAAAACAAGGGAAGCAAGAGTTACGAGGCCACCAAAAGTAAACCCAACGTCCACTTTCTACTCTCTTGAACAGTCCTGTCGGCATTCCCCAGCAGGGGAGCATCAAGCAACCCCAACGTCCACTTTCTACTCTCTTGAACAGTCCTGTCGGCATTCCCCAGCAGGGGAGCATCAAGCAACCCCAACGTCCACTTTCTACTTACCTTAAACACTTCATCATCGAACATTATATCACAGACTTCGTCATATTTTTGGTTAAAGAAAGATTCAACAGCATGCTTGTATGTTTTGCTTTGTGAATTGGCAATTGCTGATGACAAGATGTCGTTGACTTTGGCTTCTTCTATTTCGACAGGCGGAAGTAAACTCGACTGGAGTAGTTGTTTGCTTGTGGGACGGCATTCTGGTTGGTGAATCAACAGATTGTCAATAATCTCTTTCTGATTAAAATGAAAAAAAAAAGAAGAAAAATTACAAGAAAACAAGCAAAATTAATTTCATATATGAATAAAGGGACCAAATGTAGATTCAGTACCCAAATTATGATAGCAGTTGAAAGGAATGAGTTTTGCATGATACATGGAATTCTATACTACAGGCCATGAAAAGCACGACTGGAGGCCTATTGACAAATGTTTGATTTTCAGAGATTTTTTTAAAGTAAATGAATTCAATTATATTTGAAAATAGAGAGAATAACATCATGATTATTATGCTTTATACTACAAGAGATTTATTTTCAGAGGTTTTTAAAGGAAATTAAGTCAACTGTAGACATAATTGTGTTATAACTAAAAATATTACCTGATCTGTAAATTCTCTGTTAAAATTATCTGGAAATATTATATTTTCGTTTCGTAGGTTCGTTAATACTATATGCCGTTCCATTCCCGTCTCCATTCGATGACACATTTCAAAGAACACAATACCAAGACTGTACATGTCAATTTTCTATGAGGAAAAAAAAATGAAAAATAAAACTTGAAACATTAATTTAAAATAATAAACATTGCATTCATAGCTTTGTTGTAAACACGAAACAAAATCTTTCTCATTTATATGCAGATAGATAAATATTAACATTTTGGTAATTTTGATACAAATTTATTCATCTTTTAAATGTGACCATAAGAAAGGAAAAGAAAGAAGAAATCAATTTGACTTTTCACTTGCAATTTAGAAATACATTGCAACTTGTTGAAAATCAAGTCGGTCCCTGTAATGAAAGGACACATTTGAACACAAACGCTAAATATTTGTCCAGCGAATAAAACAATCTTACAAAACAGATATTAAAATCAAAACAATCATGGAATTAAAAAAACAATAAAAAATAATGGTTAATTAATAAAAGTTACTTTTTCAAATTAGTTAACATTCTTTCAACATCAAAGTCCCCTGTTATGCACACATCTACTTATATTGTCTGGATTTAATCTTCCTCTGAGGCCATCAGAACTAAGCCTTTAAGACTCACATTACACATCTCTTATATCATTCTTATATCATTTCTCTTTTCTTTTTTTTATGTACTAACGGACCACGGCTTATCAACCCTTATTGACCAGGTTTCACTCCCATATATTATCACACTGCGTACACATTCTCTTCATTTTTTTTTTTTTTCATTCTCTTTTCCTATCAATGCTGGTGTTCCTCAGGGTTCTATTCTAGGCCAAACACTGTTTTTCTTCTCTATATAAATGATCTCCCAGAAAATATTGTTCAGAAAATTAACATCTATGTTGATGATATCACTCTTTCTTCTGGTGTTGTTTCTCGCCCATCTCCCTTGGATCAGTCGAAATATGCAGCTGATCTAGAAGTTGACCTGGGTTCAGTTGTGGATTGGAGTACAAAATGGCTTGTTTCATTTAATCCAGTTAAGACTCAGCTCGTGTCTTTCAATCGTAGGCGTGTCCCTTTTCTTCCTGACATTCTCATGGATGGCTCTGCTCTTGAAGAGAAATCTACTCTGAAACTTCTTGGTCTTTCTCTCTCGTCAAATCTTTCTTGGGGTTTATACATTTAGATCCATTGCTCTTTCTGCTTCTCGTAAAGTCGGTTCTCTCTATCGCTCCAAACACTTTCTCACACCTGAGGCGATTCTCTATCTCTACAAATCTACAATCAGACCATGTATTGGAGTACCGTTGTCATATTTGGGCTGGTGAATCTCTGTCCCATTTGAGGGTTCTTGATAAGGTGCAGAAACGTATCTGTAATTTAATTGGCCACACTTTCTTCTTCTCTGCACCCTCTCTCTCACAGAAGTGATGTTGCTAGTCTCAGTCTTTTCTATAAATACTATTATGGCATGTGTTCTTCAGAATTATGTGATCTATTGCCTGCTTCTTTTGTTCCAGCTCGTTTGTCTATTGGTCTCCATCAATTCGCTGTTTTGATACTTCATTGTAATACTGCTTATTCCAGTAGCTTATTTTTAAGAACCACAGGCTTGTGGAACTCTCTTCCTGCTGACTGTTTTCCCCCTACTTATAGCCTTAGTCTAACCTGCCAACAGTAATTTTATTTTATTTTAAAGGTTTAGTTATTGCATCCTGTTATTACAGGTGTTGCTGGATAGGGTAGAGTTAGAGTTCTTTAAACTATAGCAGTACAAAAATATAAATATATATTATTTGACGTGGGTACTCCAAGAGTCATAAACTCTTATAATCTCTGATTTTGTGTTTTCTTCGATTAAATTTTAAATTGTGATTCATGAGTTGCCATGTTGTTTACTGCTTTTTAATATCATTTTAAAATAATTGCATCATAATTAAAAATAAACTAACAATTATTTCATTAAAAAAAGTGTATAAAGAAAGCAGGCAGTTAATTGATTTTAAAGCCTGAACCACTCGCCAGTTTCTTTTGTGGTTATCTGTTGTTTATGCATGCCCCCCCCCCAAAAAAAAAATAAGGGGGTTAAATTATTAGAACAGAATGACAATTCAAAAATAAAAAAAAAATATATATATTTAAATAAATTTTTCGTGGTACAAAATTTAATAAAGGCGAGGAATGCAGAAGTTTGGGAAATTTGTGGAGGGGGGGGGGGGTTAGAATGAAATTGAACAAGTATAAAAACGAGAGGAAATTAAAAAAATTTTTTAATTTCCTCTCGTTTTTATACTGGTTCAATTTCATTCTATCCCCCCCCCCCAAAAAAAATGTCCCAAACGTCTGCATTCCTCGCCGTTTATATATATATATATATATATATATATATATATATATACAGGGTGGGCCAAAATAAGGGCCCTATCTTTAAATTTGAATAACTTGAATTTGAATAACTTCCACAAAATAAAAGTTAAACTCACCAAACTTTATGTGTGTGTAGACTGACCCTTCCGAGATTTTTTGAAATAAACAAAACAAATTTTAGCCGAAAAACACTTCTTAAAACTTACAAAAACTAAAGTATTGTTTTTTACACTGTTTTGAGTTTTTTAAGCAAAAATAATGTTTTCTAAATGAGGGTACGTTCCTTAGGGCTAATACGGCTCATGCTTGCTTCGGAAGGGGTCCTTTACTTATTCTAAAAAAAAAAAATTTTTTAAAAATCAATAAATAAAAAAGTTATGAATTTTTAAAAATAGGACCCTTATTTTTGCCCACCCTATATATATATATATATATATATATATATATATATATATATATATATGTATATATATATATATATATATAGTAAGCTATGAAAATATATTTATGGCAATTACGCTACACAGAGGCTCCCGCGTTTCATCCCCGGGGGGAATCTTCAGGCTAAAATGCATCTATGTAAAATACATCTATATATATATATATATATATATATATGTGATTTCATGAAGGCTTACCAAAGCATTCCTTTCAGGACACCAATGATCACCATTAAAGATATTTTTTCTTACAAATACTATTTATTCAAATTAAATGTTTTTTCCTACACGTGTTTCACTACCAAGCAGTTACTTTCTTGGCAGGTCATCAGGGAAATTAAATGTCTGGAATACTGGTTTCAACTGCCGACAATACACAATGTGGCGTTGCAATAGTTGAGGTCACTTAAGAAGAGAAGAGGAAAAGAATAAAAATAAAAGTCAAACTTAAAAAGCATAGAAGAACAACGATCAAAAAAGAAAGTCCTAGAAAAGTCTTAGAAAAGTAGCTCGTGCATTATTTCTTCCACCAAGCCAACAAGCAAATAATCGGTCCCAAATACATTCAATAAAACCATAAAACCGGAACAATGTGCGATAATACACTTTCATGTCGGCCGGCACAATGATGAATAAATCCCCCCCCAAAAAAATATATATATGTGTATGTATACATTGTATTAAGGGTAAAACTGTTTAACTTGTTCCACCATTATATGTCTTATTTGCTCCAACTTGTGTCTATCTCTCACACCTCTGCATTGTATTGCCTTCTAAGTATCATATTTCTATATACTTTTTAAAATTATTTCAATGAAAGTTGAAATGCAGTTATTAATTAAGAAATGTACTGGTCCAGTTTTTGAACCAGACAAAACGGACTTTTCGTTCGTCTTTTTCCAATTGTTTACATAAACAGCCTGAAGATGCCGAAGTTTTTTTAAAAATTTAAATAATTTTTTATTATTTTTAAAAAAATTTTATCTGAGGAAAAACATCTTTTGCACAAGCGAGATTGCAGTTAGCGCAGATTATAAAGTTTTTAAAAAAATTAAAATAATTTTTTATTAATTCTATTTGTCAAAAATAAATATAAAAATAAAGCGAGATTGCAGTTAGCGCAGATTATAAAGTTTTTTAAAAAATTAAAATAATTTTTTATTAATTCTATTTGTCAAAAATAAATATAAAAATAAAGCGAGATTGCAGTTAGCGCAGATTATAAAGTTTTTTAAAAAATTAAAATAATTTTTTATTAATTCTATTCGTCAAAAATAAATAAATATAAAAATAAAATACGGTGAGTGTTTTTTTATTTTTACTTTAACAGTTATTTTACTATTTTTTTCCTGTTGGAACGCCGGTTCATTTTTATTCGTCTTTTTCTGACTGTTTACGTAAATCTGCATCGGCAGAAGTTTCTAGGCGTAAGGGTGAGTAATGTGGGATATATTTAGTTTAATTTAGTACTCAAAAATGATGTATGAATATTCAGAAAATGTTGTGTCTATGTATTCAGTATCCTTTATGGAGTTTTAAACTAAACTACTAGGGTTGACTGGGTCGATTACCAATTACGACAATAGATACCTGAAGAAGGCTGGAGAGTATAATAGTCAAAACTTTGCGAACATAAAGACGTCCGAAGTGAAGAGAACAGTCGAAAACGTGTTAACTTTGTTTGATTTTATTGTGCCAAACTTATATTTAATTCTCAGGTAATGTACATTCTGTAAAAATAATCGAACAATATCATCCGTTTCTGCTGTGACACCTGATTTTTTATATGTTAAGAAATGAATATGAACGGGAGTTACATTCCTCGACAACCCATAAGAACGGGTACATCTTTTGCACAAGCGAGATTGGAGTCAGCGCAGATAATAAAGTTTATATATCTGCGGCCCCATAAAAAAAAAAAAAAAAAAAATTTTTTTTACTTTCTCAGGAAAGAAAAAAAAAATTATACAAGCTGCTTCATGAATTTCTTTGTAAAAAAATAAATACCTTTTCATAAAAATAAGATACAGTGTTTTTCTTGCTTTCAAATTGTTTCGTTATTTTTTCCTGTTGGAACACCAGTTCGTTTTTATTCAGCTTTTTCCGGCTGTTTAAATAAATCTGCGTCAGGAAAAAGTCGTTTTGTCTGGTTCAAAAGCTGGACCAGTACCCTACTTTTTAGGCGAATACATATAAAGTATTAGAACACAATGAAGACTCATACATTCAACTAGTATGTATGTATAATTTTTTTTAATTTATTAGAAGTTTAAATGCAGTTATTAATTAAAATAAAAGTATGTGGTTTAATGGGGAAAAAATGGCTTGTTACTCATAACACCTAAACCAAACTTCTCTCCTTTCACAACCAATCAATGGTTGACTACCTTTTCGTCACATGATCTAGGACTCCATGTATTAAAAAAAGGCAACCCCAACACAAGTAAAAGATTATGTGGGATTAATTGTTTGCTATGGCTATGAAAAAGAATTAAGATTCACTTTGAGATTCAAATAGATCTTTTACTTTATGACCAAACATTTTATCTGATTGTTTTGTTGAAATGAGGAAGCCCCTTGTTTTGATAAGCTCCTCGGACTGACTTTCACTCCAGATCTAAAATGAAAGACTTATATCCAACTTGTATCATTCTACCGTTCCAAAAAGTTTTCTGACTCCTGATGCATTCCTCTACCTATATAAGAGTCAGATATGTTCTAAGATGGATGACTGCCACATCTGGGGAGGTGCCACTCAAAGCACCATTTCTTGCCTTGAGTGGGTTAAAAATTGTAAATAAAAGCCTTTTTTTTCTCTTTTCTTCTGGTTGATGGGCATGCATGACATGCAAAACATCTCATTCGCTTTTCAGCTGGTAAGTCTTGCCTTGAGAGAGTTCAAAATCGATCTCACCTGTTTTCTGCAGGAAGATCCTCAAAAAGTGATAATAAATAAATACAAACCTGGTCATAATGACTCGAAGAGGAAGACATCTCTGGACTAATGTAATAATAGGTGCCAATATCCGTGGTCAATCCTTTCATTGAACAACTTTCATTCTGAGATGTTTCTGGCTTAATATCCGATAAGTTTACTGTCTGTTGCGGCTTTGATAGAAAGAAGAAAATATAAAAAATGGAATATTCAAAATTGATCACAAGTTTAAGAATTATTAGTTTAACTTGCTTTTACACATAGACAGAAGGGATGGACGATAAAGGACAGACAAGAAGGGACAGACAAGAAGGGACAGACAAGAAGGGATGGATGAGAAGGGACAGACAAAAGAGAATGAGATGAGAAGAACAACATGAGAAGAGACAGACAAAAGAGAATGAATAACCATATTCATAAAATTATAACAGGATTTATTTGTGCTTACAAGTAATACACCAAAATATGTAACTTGTCAAAACTTGCTAATTAGTCTGGAAAATTAGGAGCAATGGACAAAATATGTTCTCGCTTTGGGGATTAAACAGGAAAAAAGGGGAAAAAAAGAAAGTGAATTTCTGAGTCATGCCTTTTATATTTGTGACATGTAACTAAACCAAGCAATGGTTGACTACCATGTCATCACATGATCTAGTACTCCATGTATTACGAAAAAGCAACCCCGACACAAGTAAAAGATTATGTGGGATTGTTTACTGTGAAAAGAAATAAGATTCACTTTGAGATTCAAATAGATCTTCCACTTTATGACCAGACATTTCATCTTGCGAGTCAAATCGTTCTTAACAGTTGTAGATCTGGTCAACTTAATAGAACAGATGCAGCAGACGACGTGCAAAAAATTTAACAATTGTAAGATTTAATTAAAAATAAAGTTTAAAATCACAACCCTTTTTACAATCAGTATTTTTTAGTGCTGAGATTGGAAATGGAAATCGGAAAAATTGGAACTTTTTGGAGTATCGGAATTGGAAAAATTTAAGCCTAATTCTCGATTCCAAAAACGATTCTTTTAAATTTTTTTGTTTATAACTTAATTTTCTATTGCTGGTACGAATGATAAACATTTGTTGATTTTAAACTACCAGTAAAAGTAAAAAAAATTATAGATTATAATAATGAATTTTAGTAAAAAATGGCACAGGAAAAAAATGTGCTGGTAAAAATAGCACAGATAAAAATGGCACTAGTGGATAAATCGGAAAAAAATGGCACAAATGAAAAATATAGATGAAAATCTCAATGAGTTTATCAAAATCTTGGATACCATATATAAAGGAAAAACATTAAGAAAAAATGCCACAAATGAAAAATATAGATGAAAATCTCAATGAGTTTATCAAAATCTTGGATACCATATATAAAGGAAAAACATTAAGAAAAAATGCCACAAATGAAAAATATAGATGAAAATCTCAATGAGTTTATCAAAATCTTGGATACCATATATAAAGGTTAAAAACATTAACAAGTTTGTCAAATTTAAAAGACAATTATATCTACATTTAAAAGTAGATTAAGATTTTCTGCCCCACCCCACTTCCACACACATGAAATTCTACCTTTTTAGGTGATTTTAGAATTGGAATCGGTAATTGTATCGGAGTCAGGAAAAATATTTGAATCGTCCCATCACTAATAGTATTTTTTTTATGCCGTGGTTTCTGTTGGAAAAAAATAATTATCATTTTGCTTGAGAATCTTGTCCACAAAATGTAAAATCCGAATGGCTGATGTGAAAGCCCCACTCTTCCCAGCCTACCTCTTCAGCCATAACACAGAGATTGAGGAACAAGTCACTTTCCAATCTTTTTCAAATCTTAATCGGTTTTTTTTTTTTTTTTTTTTCTTTTTGAATTCAATCTGTTTGCTAAGTTTGCTGGCAAAATGGTTAAATCATTCTATCAAACACTAACCCTAACCCTAGCCCCAGAAAGTATTTGACTCCTGATGCAACTTTCTACCTTATCATGAATGTGAGTATTGATTTACTCCTCTTCAGGAGTTAGACACAAGGCCAGTTTTTATCTTACTCCCACATGTAAGATGTGACCCAAGGTCGGGTCGGGAAAGTGGGGTTTAAAAATTGCCTGGGCACCCCCGTCGGCATTCCCCGGTAGGGGCGCCACAGGCAGTAAGAAATAAACTTACTCCTCCCCAAAGAGGAGAGGCAAAGCCTGGGAAGGTGGACCTCCCAGAACTGCACAGGACAGACCCATTGACCGGCGTAAATCAAGCCCCGAAGGCCAAGACAACACCAGTATGGGGTGCAGTATCCATTGGAACAGATACTACACTTTGATCTTAGCCAAAAGGCCAAGAGTAGAATGTGAGTATTGATTTACTCCTCTCCAGGAGTTAGGCACAAGGCCAGTTTTTATTTTACTCCCACAAGTAAGATGTGACCCACGGTCGGGTCGGGAAAGTGAGGTTTGAAAAGCCAGCGCCCGAGAGGTGAGCACTCTGGCCATTAAAAATTGCCTGGGCAGACCCGTCGGCATTCCTCGGTAGGGGCGCCTCAGGCAGTAAGCAATAAACTTACTCCTCCCCAAAGAGGGAAGGCGAAGCCTGGGAGGGTGGACCTCCTAGAACTGCACAGGACAGACCCATAGACCGGCGTAAATCAAGCCCCGAAGGCCAAGACAATACCAGTCTATGGGGTGCAGTATCCATCGGAACAGATACTACACTTTGATCTTAGCCAAAAGGCCAAGCAAAAATGTTGAAATCAAGATGAATTTTCCTGCATGAGAGAAGACAGCTAAAAAAAACAAAAAAAACATTTTCTTACATAACTCCAACCAGTTTCAACTAATAAAATCAAAATTAAGAGAAAGGCACCAAGTGCCCATGTAGGGTGGAGTTGGGGGTTAGTGGGTTAAGAGACAGGAAGTCATTCTTTGATAAAACAAAAGCCATCTAAATCCTCTACACCCAGCATGGGATAAAATACCACACACAAGGATGAGAGTAGCCAATGACAAAAAAATCTCAAATCGAGATGAATAATAAAAATAAATAAATAAATAAATAAATAAATCCCCCACCCCGCCTTTTCTGAATCTGAAGAAAAAGTGGAATTCCGCTCTTCCTGATATACAAAGTAGCAAGATTTTCCTGAACACCAAGTGCATGTGGGGGGGGGGGGGGGGGTGTAAAGGAACAGGAAGTTATTCTCTGATGAAACAAAAGTCATCTAACTTCCCTACCCCTTACCTCTCCATGAATTGTTTGAAGTCTTAGCCTTCACGGCAAAATTTACATCTTCAGTTTTTAAAGAGAACTGTCATAAGAGAAAAAAATCAGCCTTAAAAAAAAAAATAGCGAATTTCGATAAAAAAGCTGAGAACTTCCATCCATGGAGAATTAAGCGGAAATCCGCTTTTTCCGGATATAGAAAAAGCAGACAGCTCACATCTCTGCTATATAAGAGACAGATCCGTGTGTGGAGACGCCGCTCAGAACACTCTTTCAAATCTAGTGTGCAAAGATCTATGTTTTCTACATCCCCTTTCTCACAGAAGAGACGTTGCCAGTCTCTCTCTACTCCATCGTTATTTCCATTGAAGGTGCTCGACTGAGCTCCAATCTCTGGTTCCTTCTTGTAAGACATTCACAGCAAGAACTCGTCTGCCTACCACCACTGCAAAGAACTTTCCGCCGTCTGCCTGCCTAACATCAAATGGAATATTTTTCATGAACAGAGTTTATTTCCAAGAAATTCCCATCCATGGAACACATTACTAGTTGAACGATGAAGAATATTATGAGAGGATTGAAAAATGATGAATGGAATTGATATAATTTGATTAGTTGTAACGACGGTTTCTGACAAGTATTTGTTGACATGGGATTTGAAGACAACCGTGTTGTTGTCTGCAGGGAAGCAGTCCCATAGTAATGTGTTGCGCAAATGGAAATTGTTGGGGATTGCATAGCCCTTGCCTCACTATAAGCTCCATAACACATTTTACGAAAGGTATCCATTGTCTCTGAAGACAGAAGGAGGACCATAAAGCATCAGAAAACAACCTACCTTTGGTTTACGGCAAGTTGCTAGACCAAAATCTCCAAGTTTTATATGGTCTTGAGAGTCCAAGAAAATATTTCCAGGTTTTAGATCTCGATGAATAATTCCCTGCAAAAAAAAAAAAATACAAATCTAGCTCATTCAATATCATCATCATCATCAACATTATTATCATATTCGGTTTAACATCTGTTTTACATGCTGGCTTGTGTTGGACGGCTTTAAGAAATTGACTTCCAATATCTGGCATCTCTGGTCTTTATTTATCACTCTTTCTCTCAAATCCAATTTTATCACTTCCTCCCATGTTTTCCTTGGCTTTCCCCCTGTGAACTGGACCTGCTACCTCAACTGTTCTACATCTACTAACCCAAGAAATCTCATCCATTCCCTATACTGTCCAGATTTAAATTCAGCAACTACGTTAAGCATTTTAAAATGTTACCACTGGTTTCATATGTGATGTTGTTAATTTTAGGTTGTTGTGTTTTTATGTAGATAGCTTCCAGTATTTTTAATTCTTTAAATTTGTTTCGGAATGTATAATTTTAGTGTTGTTAACTAGAATTTGTCTTTTTTTGTAGATGTTGGTAAATTGAGCTAGAGTTTACAAGATGCATGGTGAGGCGGCGGGATAGGGTAGTGCTTGTAAAACCAATGTCAACGACTTCCTGGAACAATACGAAAAACGTTCTCGCGTCACAGTGGGCCAAAACAGGTTTTTGGAGGACATTTGGGCATAACTTTAGTTTTACTTGTCCATATAAGCTGTTTGAGGGCTCGTTAGAAGCGAAATTTCAAGAGCTTTTCGGAAAAATCAAAAAAATTCATAAAATCCATTTTTTGGGGGTCTGGGGCTGAATTTCCATATTTGAGCATAACGGCCCAAAATCACATTTTTGGCCATATCTTGGCACAAAATTGATCATAGAAGCTCAGTGAGAGCTCGTTAGAAGCGAAATTTCAAGAGCTTTTCGGAAAAATCAAAAAAATTCATAAAATCCATTTTTTGGGGGTCTGGGGCCGAATTTCCATATTTGGGCATAACGGCCCAAAATCACATTTTTGGCCATATCTTGGCACAAAATTGATCATAGAAGCTCAGTGAGGGCTCGTTAGAAGCGAAATCTGAGGGCCTTTCTAAAAAATCCCCAAAAATCTGGTAACATGTGACATGAAGTAGTATTTGACACACTTCTTTTCTTTCATTTGCACACCTTTTTACACACTTTAATTTCCTGTCAAAGCATTTTACAGGAAATCACTACAGAATCTTCAAATCTTTGTTTTGTTTATTTAGATGGAGTTACTATCAAAAATGGAAGTGGGCAGCGATAACGCACTTTTCCAAGTGTTTACTGTAGAAGATGCAAAAACTAGAGATCCTCTATCCATCACCGCATGTGTTCGATTGCTGGAGCAAAAGTATCTCATCCAGTTAACAGAGGAGCAGAAAGACGAGGTAAAGAAGTCGCTCAAAAGATACCATTCGCTGAAGAAACGACGATATACAGATAAACGGATTGCTGTTAACTGGGATGAGCTGAGCTCACTAGGTGAAGCTGAAAATGTTGTGTTCCGCTATTACAAGAACCCCTCGACGCAAACTGCATCCAGGAAAAGGCCCCTTGAAGAGTTGGGCAGCCTAAAACAGTTGTTGAGAAGAACCGATGATATCTGGGCGAAAATTCAGGCAGTGGCTGCAGAGGAGAAAGTGACTTCTTCCCAATTGATGGGGTTATTCCTTACTCGTTGCCCTGATCGGGAGTCGAGAGATTTTGGTAATGCTCTTTGGAGCAAGTCCACATGTGACACAAGCGAGAAACTTCCTGTTGACATGACATTGGTTCTGTATACGGACTGCAATTTGGGGAGAAACGCCTACACCACCCAAAAGAATGTTCTGAAATCAGCTGGGCATGACATCCTCCCAGCTTGGATACACTTGCGAACGAGACAAAGAGAGGTGACACCAGTGGTGATTCCCATACCTCAATGTTATACTGGAGTGTTTTGGCACGGTGTATATTTCAACTATGTGGATGCTTTGAAGTCTACCATCGCGAGAGTGTTGCAAACCATTCCTCCAATCAAAGAGGAGCATCTTGCCCTAAAATGTAAATTTGGGTTTGATGGAAGTGGAGGACACAGTATTTTCAACCAGGTCAACAATGATGAAACGAACAATTTGATATTGACTGTTGTGTGCCCACTTGAGCTGAAAGACCAGCATGGCGAAGTTGGTTGGACCGAGCCCTCTCCGAATTCACCCAGATCTCAAAGACCAATAATGATCCACACCGGCAAAGAATCATCTGAAACACTGCAGTCCCTTCAATTGTTCAACAACGACATCTCCAAAGTTGAAAGTGAAGGTTTTGTTGTTGAGATGCCGGAAAACAGAGCTGTGAATGTTAAGTCGACCAACGTTTCATACTGCCTGGACAGAAAAGCTTCCAACATATATCTTGGTCTGGGAGGTGCATATTGTGATCTGTGTCACCACTCGAAGGAGGATTGCCTAGACATCGAGTTCATTCAGAACGGCATCAATATCACACGTGACATCACTTCCCTGCATGCAATCTTCAATGATCTGGAACAAAAAGATGGTTCTCTCCTGAAACGCACTGATGATTATGATGTACGTGCTGGTGTCACTGCTCGACCCATTGCAAACAACCAAGTTGTTTCCATCCAAGTACTCCATGGTCTCATGCGTTCAGTTGACATGTTTATGAAAATTATCGTTCATCTTGTCGCTTGTGTGTTTGACTGGTCAGAGTCAAAGGCCAGCCATAATCATCGATTTTTGGAAAAGGCTCGAACAGATCTTCAGCAGAAAATCAAAGATGCCACTGGAATCAAATGGGATTATGCTGATGCGACTGGTCAAACTGGGACAACAACTACCGGAAACAACTGCCGACGACTCCTCCACGATGTTGCTGTTCGGAAATTGGTGACGGATTCAGTACCTGAGGCAAATCGATCTAAAATGGAAGTCCTTGGTCAGCGTTTCTCCATTATCCTCCGAGTGCTGTCGTCGAAAAGAAAAGTTGATGTCGAGAAGTATAAACAATACTGTATTGATACAAATGTCTTTCTCCTGACTCAATTTCCTCGCGTTATCTATAAAAATCTTCCAGGACCATGGATCAGTATTACACCATCGATACATAAAGTGTTGGCTCATTCTTGGGAGTTGATTCAGCATAATGATGGACATGGACTTGGAAATTTGGATGAATCAGGTCTCGAGGCGTGCAACAAAATTCTTCGTAACATCAGAAAAACATTGTCGCGGAAGATTTCCCAAGATGCAAACCTGACGGACACTCTGAATCGGTTGTGGTTGGCATCTGATCCAGTAGTGAATGCTGAACGACTGAAAGCCAAACCGTTTTGTAAACTGTGCGAATTAAGAGGACACCACACACGGTACTGCCCAGAGAAAGTGCATTTCAGCGTCGAGAATGAAGAAGATACATTGTTTGCATCGTTGTGTTCTTGAATTTTCACCAAAAAAAGATTTTTTGAAAAAAAACAACTTTTGCCCCCTAATTCATTTTTATCAATTGTAGATCACATTTTCAGTTTTTTTTCGTTTTCAGTGTACTTGTGGAGGGGGACTATGCACACACGGCTTGTTTTTTGAAAAATCCGGGATAGGGCACATAGATCTGCTTGGTTTTTTATAATCTATACCTCTATAGCTTTCAGAAACATATATGGTTTGGTATGTGCCCTATCCCGGTTTACAAGTTATTTTCTGATGAATATAGAATTTTATCGCTAATTTGAGCCAAAAAAGAGGGAAATTTAGCTCAAATTTTCCTAATTTCTTTCATAAAAAGAGCTAAAAATCGACAAATTGGGTCCCAAAGTAGTCTATTTTTGCATTTTCACAAATGGTTATCAATAAAACAAAAAAACATGCAATAATAAGTAATTCCACACTGATTTTTGCAATTTAATCATGGAAATCTGAAAATTATAATTTTTGGGGGAAAAATCGTGGATGTTTCGCGTGAGCCAGAGAAAAATGCGAAATATCGCGAATTCAATGTTGCATATTTTTTCAACCGTTTAACGATTTGACTTACTTTTTTTTTTGTTGAATCAGGAATTCAAAGTAGTTTATAAAAACACCAAACATCAGCAATTCCTCCGACATTCTTTTTTGCCTAATGTCCACCCCCCAGCCCACTGTGCGCGTGTTGTGTGACTTTTTGATGATTTTTCAATCCTCTGCCTTATTCTTATTATTTTACTTAAAATTGGGGGGGGGGGGGGTCCCATTTTCACTTGAATTTGCGATTTAGTTGGATTGTATTTTTTTTTTAGATAAAACAATCAAACAAAGTTCAATTTTATACACGTTAAAAAGTTCATGTAAATATTTCATCCTATTTTAAATCCATTTTGTTATATCCTAAATTACATAGGACATACTAAATTAAGAATACGCCGAGTGGTTTGCGTTTAACAGGGATCCGGTAGGAAGTAGAGACGTTTACTCTTCGCTCTCTTCCAGATATGACTGCCCGTCTTATATACGTACTTTCGTATATAGTCAATACCTGATTATTTCCCTTTATGTTAGTTTCGTATTTATGCCAATCATGACCTTTACAACACATTTCAACTACCAAGTTTAAAAAGCATTTGTGGATATACATCAGGAAGTTTGATTAGAGGTCCTGATGGCTTGGCAAGCCAAGAATAGGCTCAAAGCATTCCCTTGAATGTGGCATGACATTGATAAACCGAGACGGTTGAATAAGTCCTACATGGCAAGATCAAAATAAGATTAAATCAAATTCTCACCTGGTCATGAATGTGGGCTAACGCATCTAAAAGTTCTTTGAATAAACGCCAGAGACGGGCTTCATCTTTGTAAAGATTTCTCTCTATACAAGTTTTTAAGGTACTCTTCTCACAATACTCCATCTATAAAAAAAGAGAAACAAAGGGAAAAAAATTAAAGAAAATGAAAGGATAGGTTTATTTCAAACTGTTGATTATATTTTGAATAAATTATAAAGGAAATATGGCTACTTTTATAGAGAACGACCCGCATTTCCATGACTTCGCATCATCAATGTTCGGGCAGGTTACGGAAGCGTCCGACAGTTGCCGAAACTATTAGACAATCAGGTTGCAGCAGGCAGCCGATTACTTACGGAAAAAATGAATTTCTGGACCAGTTGCATAGTTTTATTTTCTGTACAGGATTACTATTGGAAACTTTGGAATGAAAAAAGAAAACTAACCCTAAACCCTAAGCCAGAAAATGTTAAAAAAAAAAACATTGAAAAGAATTGAAAAAAAAAAATTGCTTAAAAACAGTTGTTTCATTGTTTGTTATAAAAGAAAAAATTTTTTTGAAACTTTTTCTTGCACAGAAAAAAAATTATTTAAAAACATTTGCTTAATAATGGTTCCTTTGACAAAAAATAAACATCTAATTAATAACAGTTGTTTAGCTATGGTTTGTTTGTTCTTTATTTTTATATATGTATTTTAGTTTGATTTTATTTGTCGTAATTTTGTTATTTATCATCTGACCGTCTTCGCCTCGGCAACTATCAAGCGCATCCGTAACCTGGCAGAATGTTGATAACACAGCATGGTAGTTGTTTATAAAAGTACCGAAATACGAATTAGTAGAATCATAAATCATCAAAGCCAAGGTAAAAGTTCTGAGCAAATTTAAGAAATAAAAATGTGAATTTTCAGGCATTTTTCAAGATTAGCAAAATCATTAAAACAGAGAATAAAAAAAAAATTTAAAAAATTGGTTTCTCTGCTTTATAGCAACACAACCTTTTTTTGAATTATTTAATGCTGAACCATAATCTATATGCTAAAGTGAAGCTGGTTAATTTCTCAAAGTTTGTCATAGTACGAGCCCGGTAATTATCCGTCTGTTTTCTGTACAAGTGAAAATTGAAATTCCAATCGATTCAATCAATTTCATATTATATCCGGCCCGATATTTCCTTTAGTAAAAGAGAGTTCACGATATACACCATAATTTCTATTGGTTAATCATTTCACAAATTGAAATTACAAATGTGTTCCAAAATCACTGAGTAAACCTTTACTCATAACTTTAATTTCATTAACATTAATTCTTCATTTTTAGAGTTGAATTTCAGATACTTATTATATATAAGTTACTTATTCAAAATTAAAATCCTACTACATTTTTACATCAAATTAATCATTCACATATTTACTTTTTTGTTTACGTAGTTTATGGGGGAAAATATATACATTTTAATAATTACTCCCCTCAGACATAAGAGCGTGTAGTAAATTAACAACAAAAACAAATTCAATGTGTAAACATTTCCAAGCAAAAGACAAACCGCGTAAATAAATAATAAACAAAACTAAAGATATTTTTAAAATTAAAAAACAAAACAAAAACATTAAATAAAACCTACTCCCCAATGTTCTATTCTAAGACTGGGCAGGTCATGACGCACAACACTCAACATTTAACCTTCAGACACCGGGTTCGCTTACCACATACACACACATCAAAGTGTAGTATCTGTTCCGATGGATACTGCACTCCATACTGGTGTTGTCTTGGCCTTCGGGTCTTGATTTACGCCGGTCAATGGGTCTGTCCTGTGCAGTTCTGGGAGGTTCACCTTCCCAGGCTTTGCCTCCCCTCTTTGGGGAGGAGTAAGTTTATTGCTTACTGCCTGAGGCGCCCCTACCGGGGAATGCCGACGGGGCTGCCCAGGCAATTTTTAAACCCCACTTTCCCGACCCGACCTTGGGTCACATCTTACTTGTGGGAGCAAGATAAAAACTGGCCTTGTGCCTAACTCCTGGAGAGGAGTAAATCAATACACACACATCTTTTCGCCTAAACAAACCAATAGCGCAATTAAACCGCACACATATATCAAATTATTTTTAATAATCAGACGTTGATTTTTTTACCGTTTTACGCT
Organism: Sepiola atlantica; assembly: GCA_963556195.1. Lineage (NCBI taxonomy): Eukaryota > Metazoa > Mollusca > Cephalopoda > Sepiida > Sepiolidae > Sepiola > Sepiola atlantica. Next base: position 61,537,076 of record OY744550.1, read on the forward strand.
CAACTTAAATCTCCTTTAAGAATTTATAGTTTTACGAAAAATATACGTATTTTGCTGACACCGCCGATTCATGAAAGTAAACAGTAACTTTTTTCCTAATAACGCTGCAGATATGAATTCTTTTATAATGTGAGTTTGATTTTTTTTTTATTATCTGATGTTTTGGACAGACTTGAACTTTTACTTATTATACGTCTTACTCATTGGAAATCAAAGAAATATATAATTATGTATGAGAAAGGAAGGATGAAGGTAATCCGACGTAATGGGAAATGAAAAAGGAAAAACCAAAAAGAATGTTTTTTTTTATATATTCATCAACGTTTCATCTTTATTTGTAAGACTTCCCCAGGATGATAATTTTAAGAAAAATGTCATGCAAGTACGTGAAAATATTGGGTTGACATGATGAGTTGATGAGAAAAAGTAGTAGCCACTACTGGGTGCGCAGACTCGAGGTTCGGGCTTAGTGAAGTCAGTAGCATGGAATGAAATTATAAAGGATGGTTCTGAGTGAAAAAGTGGAGGGGTGGGTGTGAACGGAAATAATGTGGATGGCTGTTAGTGAAGAAGTAGAGGGTGGGGGAAAGAGGATGGGAGAGGGAAGGTCTGTGATTTTGGTGTGTGGGTAATGTCATGGTTTTAGAAAAGATTTGAAAAAATGAAGGTGGTTTGAAAGTGAGAGAAGTAGTCAGAAGGGTGAAATGGGTGAGGGGGAGCGGGGAGATTTTGTTGTGGGTAGGTGTGAAATTTTTGGAGAGTAGTAGTGTTTGACCAGCTGGGTGATAATTTTAAGAAAAATGCTACTACTTTTTCTCGTCAACCCAATAATTTCACGTACTTGCATGACATTTTTCTTAAAATTCTTTAGGTTTCAAATTTTGGACTTAAACGCTTAAATATGCCTGTCCTCCTTCTCCGAAAGTTTTATCTTTAGATTTTTTAGCACAGAATTAAATAATCAGATATAGAAAAATATATATGCATATATACATAAATGGCGACAAAAGAAAAGACCGGTATATATATTATTAAAGTAGAAGAGCCAATAAATACAATTATGTGAAGAGCTAAAATAAAATGAAAATGTCAAAGTATTACCAATAATTTTGTTATACCAGAAAAATTGTTTGGACTATGATGAGAATATGCTTTTTTTCTTTTAGCAATGGTAAATCAATCCAGGTGAGTCTTTCAATTAACGGCATATATACATAAATAGCGACAAAAGAAAAGACCGGTATATACAGGGTGGGCCAAAATAAGGGTCCTATCTTTAAATTTGAATAACTTCCACAAAATAAAAGTTAAACTCACCAAACTTTATGTGTGTGTAGACTGACCCTTCCGAGATTTTTTGAAATAAACAAAACAAATTTTAGCCGAAAAACACTTCTTAAAACTTACAAAAACTAAAGTATTGTTTTTTACACTGTTTTGAGTTTTTTAAGCAAAAATAATGTTTTCTAAATGAGGGTACGTTCCTCAGGGCTAATACGGCTCATGCTTGTTTCGGAAGGGGTCCTTTACTTATTCTAAAAATAAAATAAAAAAAAAATCAATAAATAAAAAAGTTATGAATTTTTAAAAATAGGACCCTTATTTTTGCCCACCCTGTATATATATATATATATAAAGTCACATAGACACGATGAAAACACGTACACACATCCACACGCTATGTTATCATCTTATAAATTTCCTACTATAGACATTTTTCATTTCTTTTAAATTATTATGATATATGTCCCATCACCAATGAATAGGGATAAAAAATTGCACAACATCAATAAAAACTGCTGACGATACCCCTTATAAATCTGGCCTGTAATCACAGTAGCCTATTACGTCTTAGTGGCAATGTTCATTGTTTTGGGGGGAATAAAAGTTTTTAAATTTTTTAAATTCTATCATTGTCTTGATTTGAGTCTTTGCTTGTCAAAAAAAAAAAAATGTACGGATTGATTTTAACTTAGAACGACCCCTATAAATTCCTATAAATTTGGGTTAGAGTTAACAAACATTTTGCTGCCCAACTCCAGGCTGAGGATGCCCCCTATAACTCTGGCCCCTAATTACATAAGCCCCTTACGTCTCAGTGGCAATATGCCTTGTTTGGGGTAGATAAAAAATTATTTTAAAAAGCAATGTTACAAAAGATTCGCTGGTCAAAATGGTGCTGCTATAATTAAAATGGAGACACTAGACTAAAATTTTTTGACAAAGACCAAACAAACAAATAATCCCCCCCCCCCCCCCCCAAAAAAAAACCCCTAAAAATTGCTTACCTGAATACAAAGGTATCGCTTTTTGGATTCGAGTTTCTGTGGATTAAAAATAAAAAATAAAAATAAAACAGTTTTATAAAAATTATGTAAGTTTCCATTTAACCCTTAAATGCTTTTTGTTTCAAGTCTGACACATTTCAACAAAATGCCTATTTAAGATAATATTTAACGAAAATGTGTCAAACTGCAACTTGTTTCACATCTGCAACTTGGCTGTTGACAAGTGTGAGTAGGTATTAGTATGATGTTGCATCAGCACACCCGCTAAATAGGTAATCAGTATCTTCGATGATAAAATCTTTTTCAAGACAATATAAAAAATTAAGCATTTAAAGGTTAATATGTGACAGCACCGGTATGAGTTGACGGTGAGCCTACGAAAGCTGATAGTGCAATTACTGTACTAGTATGAATAGACAGAAAGAAATCCTTGAAAATCTCTGTATCGCACAGTTGGTAATGAGAGAAAGAAACCAAATAAGTATTTTATGGGCTTATCAAAAGATAAAGAAAAAAAAGAATTAACTTCTCAAAGTCGATATGAGAGTGACAGCTGAACTCAGCGGGAGTTAGAATTGTGGTCGGTTAGCGGCTCTCAGAATCTGGTCAATTGGTCTTAAGTGTGTCGTCCGAGATGGATGCTGGTTAATGACCCTATAGTATATAATTATAAAATTTATAACAATAAAAATTCTGTTTCGGAATTTTTGAGATGAGGGTTGATAATTTGTAGAATTTGGTATATTAGGATTACTGTTCTCATCTTGGGTATTTTTATCAAAATAAAATTAAAAATAAAATAAAAAGTAAAATAAAAAGTAAAATGAAATAAAAACAAAATAAAATTTAAAAAACAAAATAAAATAAAAAATATGAAATAAAATAAAAAATAAAATAAATACTTAAAAAATTAAAATTAAAATCTCACTTCAGCACTATCGATTTGTAAATCCTCCTCTTCTTCTTCCTCCTCCTCCTCCTCTTCTTCCTCTTCCTCATCTTTAACGTCATCATCGTCATCATCACTAAGTTGAAAATGTATGAATTGGGATCTGGCAAAAAAAAAAAATTTATAATCAAAACAAAATAAAATAAAAACCATTATCAACAGTCGGTACATTATTGATTTAACTATTCAGCTAATATATAAAATAAAGTCACATTTCCCCCATTTTATTGAATGGAATAGCTTTAATAACAAAACTTGAATTTAAAAAATCTGTTTCATTAGTGATTTAGGCCAATTATTGGTCCATGTTTTAAAAAAAATGTACTTTCATTCAATTTTAGCATTTAGTCCTGATCAATATTTTCTTTTTAATCATAAATAAAGGAAGGTAGAGGAATCTTCATTTATTTAGATGTACTTTTATTCTACCCATGGCCACTGGGACAAAAACTAATAAGATACACTTTTTTCATCTTTCAAGCGTTTTCATTGGCTTTAAATGATCCATGACACAATCTAAGAAAACAAAGTATACATAGAATCAAAGATTTCATATAAATATTTTGGAACAGATAATAAAAAGTAATACTAAGCTTAGCAGAGATAATAATGCAAAACAAATTTTGGTAAACAACCCTAGTCTAAACAATCCTCGCATGGTTGTGCTCATCGTCCAACCAACGATCTCTTTAACCCTTATCGTCTGGGCCTTGATAAGCAATAAACAAAAGAGCTAAACAAAACATGACTTAAAAACAATATAACAGGATGTATTTGCCCTTACAAGTAATACACCAAAATATGAAACACATGTCAAAACTTCTTAATGGATGGAGATATGAAAAAAAGCGGACTTCTCAAGAAAAAGTCCTAGGACCTATCTGTTGAATGAACATCGTCAGAAAGGGTTAGGGAAAAAGAAAAAGATTCGGCAAATATGTTGTCACCTCAATAGTGTCGACATTCGCCGGTGTGAGCGCCTCAGGCGAAATTTGGGGGAGGAGGAATGTCGGCATTCGGCGTTGGGGCGCATCAGGCCAAATTTGTCAGTCCGAAAAAGGAGGAGCGGGATGTGGACTCTGAGTCACACCATGTAGATAAATCAACTTGTTAGAAAAAGCAACCGATCAGAAGCTTTCCATCCCGGCAGAAATGAACACCATTCCAAAAGAAGACTTCCAGAAGTGTTTCCGGCAGTGGATGGATCAGTGGGCTAAGTGTGTGCAAGCACATGGGACCTACTTTGAAGGGAATTAGATTCCAACCCTGTCAGGTATTTGAAATATTTTTTCTGGCCTAAGGTCGGATATGTTTTAGACAGGCCTCATATATATATTTATTATTCTATCACACACGTGTGCGCTTATGATTTTCTGTTGTTCTAGATTCTGTATAGGTTGCCGATTTCAAAATAAAAATACCAAAGTTGGAGCAGATGCACCTGAAGGAGGTTTTGGCTTTCATCTACAGTCATCCTGGCTAAGGACCACAAACGCTGTCTGTTGATCGTTGTCCGGTTGTGTCAGTGACAATCTTCCTTTGTCCAACGCAGAGTCGTTGACTCTCTGCGATCTCACCCAACCAAACTCTAACTGACCCCTTATTTGCTTCGTCTCCTAAATATATCTACTTTCGCCCGGAAATCCTAGATGTCTGGTCTTTCTCTCAGTCACCTGAACTGACTATATCCGACCACCGAGAAAAAGTAACAACCAAACTGTCAGGGCGCCATCCCATCTAGGGAATTCAATAAATTTGTCCCCCCCCTCATTGTTGCCCACCTATCTTACTTCCTTATCACTTTTTCTTTTGTGAATCATTTCTCTAATATTCTACGAGGTCTTGGCTGTGGGGAAGGGGCAGTCAATAGTATCACACAGTTAGTATGTAATAATAATAGAAAGTTCATTGAAGCACATTCCATTGAATTTATGTTGAGAGGGCATCCTGAAGTTGGTAGAGTCCAGTACCGCAGATAATGATCTTTGTTTTGTCATCATTCACTCTCAACCCTTTTCTTTAAAGTTTTAAATTTCTGCATATCGGTACAGTCGGGGAAACAAGAAGCAAGGAGGCAGTTCTAAAGGCTGGCAGCACAAAGAAAGAAGCTATTGGAGTAGAAGACTCTCCAGCATCTGAGGACCTCCACAGTGAATGGATGGGATTTAGCTTATTGTCGGGTTGGTCAAATGTATTTACGCCGAGGGGGCACCAGAGCGGCAAGTTCATCAGAGCACAATCCATTGAAGTACTTGTAAAACAAGCACAAGGATGCAACATTGCGATGATGGGACAGGGGCTGGAGCTTGGTGGACAGTGCAAGACATATTAGGTTAGAGACTCTTTTTTTGGAGCTTGTCTAAGAGGGAGAGACTAGTGGTTGGTGCACCAGCCCAAATGTGGCAACAATACTCTATGCATGGGCGGATGGTGGCTTTGTAGAGATATAGGAGACTGTCAGGTGTGAGAAGCTTTCTAGCCAGATAGAGGGAGCTCACTTTCTTTGCAGCAGCCTTGGCAATGTCTTTGGATACTGTCAGGTGTGAGAGTTGATGATGGTCTATGGGTTGAATATCAGGATACAGAGTCAAAGGTGACTTTGAAACTGACTTTGAATCTTTTGATCGGCAGTAATTAACATCTCCTACACCGAAGATTGCATAAACATGAAACACTGGTGTCTGTAGGTAATTATAATATACAATTTTTTTTTTATTACTTTTTATTTCTGCTTTTCTTTACCATTTTCTTTAGCATATCGATATAACTTTCAATAAGTTCAGATTATTTTAAACATCTCATCTGACAGCTCCCAAAACTGCCCATGCAATCTACTTTCTATACCCTCTCTCTCACAGACGTGATGTTGCTAGTCTCAGTCTTTTCTATAAATACTATTATGGCATGTGTTCTTCGGAATTGTCTGATCTATGCCCTGCTTCTTTTGTTCCAGCTCGTTTGACTCGTTGGTCTAGTGGTCTTCACTAATTCGCTATTTTCATAACTCGTTATAATTCAGCTTCCTATTCCAGTAGCTTCTTTCCAAGAACTGCAGGCTCATGGAACTCTCTTCCTGCTGACTGTTTTCCTCCTACCTATAACCTTGGTCTTTTCAAAACTAAAGCCAATAGGCATCTCTTGTCTTTGCAATAATCATCTTTCGTTCTTGTTAGCTCCTTATATCAAGTGGCTTCATGCCGTGTCTGGAGCGATTTCCATAAAAAAAATCCACAATCAGACCATGTATGGAGTACTGTTGTCATATTTGGGCTGGTGAATCTCTGTCCCATTTGAGGGTTCTTGATAAGGTGCAGAAACGTATTTGTAATTTGATTGGCCACACCCTTTCTTCTTCTCTGCACCCTCTCTCTCACAGACGTGATGTTGCTAGTCTCAGTCTTTTCTATAAATACTATTCAGCTATTGTTAACCAAAACGTGATAAGATTAACTATGAAACCTATTTAATGGTTAGCAGGAAGTGGTTCTTCACTTACATAGAATACGAATTTTCTTCTTCGAAATCGTGTTGGCTTCTTATATCGTCTTGTGATGAATAATCTTCTTCTATCCATGAATTGTAATATCTTAAAAAGCACAAGAAAATGAAAATAAATGAAAATAAAATGAATTCGTCTTTGTTAGAAGCGTGCAAGTACGACATGCAAGTACGACATGCAAGTACGACATGCAAGTACGACATGCAAGTACGACATGCAAGTACAACGTCGGGTAGTCACGGTACCAAAGTTTAAACTTTGGTATAATATGATTATTAAAGAAAACAAATCTTGATAAAACTTCCGATACTAGCACAGAGAAAAAAAGCTTGTGATATTACCACCGGTTAAAGAGAAAGAACAAGAAGGAGAGAGAGAGACAGAGATTAATGGGTATGTAATTTGCATGTTACCGACCTTTAAAGCAGATAGGAAAGAATAGAACGTTATATGTGATAGAGAGAGAGAGAGAGAAAGGGGAAGGGGAAAGAGAGAAGGGAATGGGAGAGAGAGAGGGGGGCAGGGTGAGAGAGAGGGGGCAGGGAGAGAGAGAGGGGCAGGGAAAGAAAGAGAGAAAGAGAGAGAGGAGAATCAAAGAGAGAGAGAGAGAGTGAGAAGAATGGGAGAGAGAGAGGGGAATGGGAGAGAGAGAGAGGAGAATGGGAGAGAGAGAGGAGAATGGGAGAGAGAGAGGAGAATGGGAGAGAGAGAGAGTTGAGGAATTGGAGAGAGAGTTAGGAAATTGGAGAGAGAGAGAGAGTTAGGAAATTGGAGAGAGAGTTAGGAAATTAGGTAATTGGAGAGAGAGAGAGTTGAGGAATTAGAGAGAGAGAGAGAGAGAGAGAGAGTTAGGAAATTGGAGAGAGAGAAAGTTAGGAAATTGGAGAGAGAGAGATTTAGGAAATTGGAGAGAGAGAGAAAGAGAGAGATTTATGAAATTGGAGAGAGAGAGAAAGTGAGTGATTTATGAAATTGGAGAGAGAGAGAAAGAGAGTGATTTAGGAAATTGGAGAGAGAGAGAAAGAGAGAGATTTAGGAAATTAGAGAGAGAGAGAAAGAGAGAGATTTAGGAAATTGGAGAGAGAGAGAAAGAGAGAGATTTAGGAAATTGGAGAGAGAGAGAAAGAGAGAGATTTAGGAAATTGGAGAGAGAGAGAAAGAGAGAGAGAGAGATTTAGGAAATTGGAGAGAGAGAGAGTTGAGGAATTGGAGAGAGAGACAGAGTGAGAAAGGGTGTGGGAGAGTGAAAGAGTGGGTTAGAGTCAGATAAAAAGAGATAAAAAGAGTGAGTGAGAGAAAGAGAGGGAAAGTGAGACAGAGAAATGGGTGGAAGAGAATCAAAAGTTAAATAATATAGAGTGCAAGGTAAACATCCGGTCAGAAAAGATGGAGGGGAGATCAAAGAGCTGATTGGTAAGAATAATGACTAAGTACAAAACACAAACAGATACAAAAAAGGAGACAAAAATAACAAAGAAAATTTGTACACTTTTATTTTTAAATTTTCATAACATAATAATTTTAGACTTCTCAAAAAGAGATTATATTAAATGGCGGGTAAAATATCTAAAAATGTGAAAGCACATGAAATATTTTAAACAGTGGGGTACATATTTAAAAACGTGAAAGCACATATAATACACTATTTTAAAGGGTGGGTTAAATATCTAAAAATGTCAATGCCCATATTATGGAATATTTTAAACAGTGGGTTATATATTTAAAAATGGGAAAGCACACATAATACACTATTTTAAAGTGTGTGTTAAATATCTTAAATGTAAAGGTCATATTATAAAAATATTTTAAACAGTGGGTTACATATTTAAAAATGTGAAAGCACATATAATACACTATTTAAAAGGGTGATTAAATATCTAAAAATGAGAAAGCCCATATTATAGAAATATTTTAAACAATGGGTTATATATTTAAAAATATGAAAGCACAAATAATACACTATTTTAATGGGTGGGTTAAATATCTAAAAATGTGAAAGCTAATATTATAAAAATATTTTAAACAGTGGGGTATATATTAAAAAATGTCAAAGCACATATTATAAAAATATTTTAAACAGTGGGTTATATATTTAAAAACGTGAAAGCACACATAATACACTATTTTAAAGTGTGTGTTAAATATCTTAAATGTAAAGGTCATATTATAAAAATATTTTAAACAGTGGGTTACATATTTAAAAATGTGAAAGCACATATAATACACTATTTTAATGGGTATGTTAAATATCTAAAAATGTGAAAGCCTATATAATGGAAATATTTTAAACAGTGGGTTATATATTTAAAAATGTGAAAGCACATATAATACACTATTTTAATGTGTAGGTTAAATATCTAAAAATGTGAAAGCCCATATTATGGAATATTTTAAACAATGGGTTATATATTTAAAAATGTGAAAGCACACATAATACACTATTTAAATGGGTGGGTTAAATATCTAAAAATGTGAAAGCTAATATTATAAAAATATTTTAAACAGTGGGTTATATATTTAAAAACGTGAAAGCACACATAATACACTATTTTAAAGTGTGTGTTAAATATCTTAAATGTAAAGGTCATATTATAAAAATATTTTAAACAGTGGGTTACATATTTAAAAATGTGAAAGCACATATAATACACTATTTTAAAGGGTGGTTAAATATCTAAAAATGTGAAAACCCATATCATGGAATATTTTAAACAGTGGGTTATATATATATATAGAGAGAGAGAAATGTGAATACACATATTATACACTATTTAAGAGGGTGGGTTATATATCTAAAAATGTAAAAGCACATATTATGAAATATTTTAAACAATAGGGTATATATTTTAAAATGTGAAAGCAAATATAATACACTATTTTAAAGGGTGGGTTAAATACCTAAAAATGTCAATGCCCATATTATGGAATATTTTAAACAGTGGGTTATATGTTTAGAAATGTAGATACACATATAATACACTATTTAAAAGGGTGGGTTAAATATCTAAAATGTAACGGTCATATTATAAAAATATTTTAAACAGTGGGTTATATATTTAAAAACGTGAAAGCACATATAATACACTATTTTAATGGGCAGGTTAAATATCTAAAAATGTGAAAGCTCATATTATGGAAATATTTTAAACAGTGGGTTATATATTTAAAAATGTGAAAGCACATATAATACACTATTTTAATGGGTAGGTTAAATATCCAAAAATGTGAAAGCTCATATAATGGAAATATTTTAAACAGTGGGTTATATATTTAAAAATGTGAAAGCACATGTTATAGAAATATTTTAAACAATGGGTTATATATTTAAAAATGTGAAAGCACACATAATACACTATTTTAATGGGTAGTTAAATATCTAAAAATGTGAAAGCCCATATCATGGAATATTTTAAACAGTGGGTTATATATATATAGAAATGTGAATACACATATTATACACTATTTAAAAGGGTGGGTTAAATATCTAAAAATGTGAAAGCACATATAATACACTATTTTAAAGGGTGGGTTAAATACGTAAAAATGTCAATGCCCATATTATGGAATATTTTAAACAGTGGGGTATACATCTAACAATGTGAATACACATATAATACACTATTTAAAAGGGTGGGTTAAATACCTAAAAATGTCAATGCCCATATTATGGAATATTTTAAACAGTGGAGTGCGTATTTAAAAATGTGAAAGCACACATAATACACTATTTTAAAGGCTGTGTTAAATATCTAAAATGTAACGGTCATATTATAAAAATATTTTAAACAGTGGGTTATATATTTAAAAATGTGAAAGTACATATAATACACTATTTTAATGGGTAGGTTAAATATCTAAAAGTGTGAAAGCTCATGTTATGGAAATATTTTAAACAGTGGGTTATATATTTAAAAATGTGAAAGCACATATTATAGAAATATTTTAAACAATGGGTTATATATTTAAAAATGTGAAAGCACATATAATACACTATTTTAATGGGTGGGTTAAATATCTAAAAATGTGAAAGCTCATATTATAAAAATATTTTAAACAGTGGGTTATATATTAAAAAATGTCAAAGCACATATTATAAAAATATTTTAAACAGTGGGTTACATATTTAAAAATGTGAATACACATATAATACACTATTTAAAAGGGTGGGTTAAATATCTTAAATGTAAAAGTCATATTATGGAATATTTTAAACAGTGGGGTGCGTATTTAAAAACGTGAAAGCACATATAATACACTATTTAAAAGGGTGTCTTAAATATCTAAAAATGTCAATGCCCATATTATGGAATATTTTAAACGGTGGGTTATATATTTAAAAATGTGAAAACATTGGTAATTAAAATAAAGATAATAAGATATGGCTAATATTGGTAGTTAAAATAATGATAATTTATTAAAGATGGCTGATATTGGCAGTTAAAATAATGATAATTTAGTAAAGATGGCTGATATTGGCAGTTAAAATAATGATAATTTAGTAAAGATGGCTGATATTGGCAGTTAAAATAATGATAATTTAGTAAAGATGGCTGATATTGGCAGTTAAAATAATGATAATTTATTAAAGATGGCTGATATTGGCAGTTAAAATAAGGATAATTAAAGATGGAAAAACAAATATACAACAAATAATTTTACCAAATGCAAGAAAATGTAATTTTCCATCGACCTACATAGGTTTTTAGTTATGAACCTTTTTGTAAGTTTTTTTTTTATTTTAGAATTTTTTACAAGCTGTCTAGGCTTGTAGACTAGACGGCTTCTAACAAAAAACAAAAGAAAAAAAATGGATGACCATATTAGTCCAAAAGCGTCTGTATACTGCAATTTATTTTGCAATAAGAAAAACTTTCAAACAATTTCAATAAGATTAAAATATATAGATCGGCGAAAAAATTAAGTTTTAATGCATTTGGTGATAGTTATTAGTTGTATTTTTGTTTAATTTTCGATTTTCAGTTGTTAAACATATGACATCGAAGTTAAAAAGCAATAAATAACGGCAGTCATGTTGGATCTTTTTTCCCCCCTTTCTTGTGGTGACATTGGTAAGTAAAAAAAACTAACTGATAGAAGTCAAGGGTATAATAATTTAATGCTGAAATTAACAATTTTAAAAGAAAGTATCTGTAATAAAATAAAAATACCTGACTATATTTTCATGATTGAGACGTGAAAGCACTTTCACTTCATTCGTGATGCTTTTTAATAATTTACTGTTCCGGTTTAAGGCGATGATTTTAATGGCGTATATTTTGTCATCCAATTTGTTTTTTACCTAAAAAAAAAAAAAAAGAAAAAAAAAGTAGATTAAGTAAACCAAAAATTGTTGATATTCCAGCACAAATTATTTTAGCAGGTTCAAAACCGACTTCGCAATCTAGTGGGAGGTGATCTCTTCTTTTTCTTGAAGCCCCTTTCACACAAATGAAACGTTGCTAGCCTCTCTCTACTGTATCATTATTTTATTGTAGATGCTCGACTGAGATCCAATCTCTAGTCTTCCCTCGATAAAACATTCACAGCAAGAACATACCTAGCTAAAATGGATGGTAACATTTAATGCTGCTAAGACAAAGAAACCTCTCCAACCACCGATTGCCATGGCAAATAACACCCTACCTGAAAGTCCAACGTTCAAACTCCTCAGTCTAAAATTCACAGGTAACATGAATTGGAACAAATACATTGAAGACATTGCCAAGGCTGATGCAAAGAAAAGTAGGCTCCTTCAACCGTGCTAGAAAACTTCTCACACCTGACAGTATCCTATATCTCTACAAAGCCACCATCCGCCCATGCATAGAATATTGTTGTCACATCTGGGCTGGTGCACCATCCACGAGTCTCTCCCTCTTAGACAAGGTCCAAAAAAAAGTCTCTAATCTAATAGGTCCCTCACTATCCACCAAGCTCCAGTCTCTGCCCCATCATCGCAATGTTGCATCCTTGTGTTTGTTTTACAAATAGTTCAATGGAATGTACTCCGATGAACTTGCTGCACTGGTGCCCCTCGATGTAAATACAAAACACCAACCCGACAATCAGCTAAATCCCATCTATTCACTGCAGAGGTCCCCAGATTCCGGAGAGCCTTCTACTCCAATATCTTCTTTTCTTTAAGCTGATGGCCTCTGGAATTCCCTCTCTGCTCCCTGTTTCCTCGACAGTACCAACATTCAGAAATTTAAATGTAATGTGAACAAGCACCTCACTGCCTAATTTAGGATGACCCCAAAAACTTTAACCCTAATTCTCAGTAGCCTCTTACGTCTACAGTGGCAACTTGCCTTGTTTGGTGTGAATGAAGTAAAAAAAAAAACACAGCAATGAACTTTCCTTTCTCTCTCTCTCTCCCAAAAAACCAAATGGAACTTCCATGAACAAATCTTTTTTCCTAGAACACCCCATCTGTGAAAGAAAATATCACAAGACTGCTTTCAAACCAACAACAACATGGTCATCTTCAAGTCTAATGTAAACAAATACTTGTTGAGCCATCCTCTTGAATAATCAATTCCTCTTAAGTAATCTTCTGCCCATTCCACCCATTGATATCCCAACCAACTGCTTCCCAACCAACTGCTTCCCAACCAACTGCAACATGGTCGTCTTCAAGTCTAATGTAAACAAATACTTGTTGAGCACGCCTCTTGAATAATCAATTCCTCTTAATTAATCTTCTGCCCATTCCACCCATTGATATCCCAACCAACTGCTTCCCAACCAACTGCAACATGGTCGTCTTCAAGTCTAACGTAAACAAATACTTGTTGAGCCGTCCTCTTGAATAATCAATTCCTCTTAATTAATCTTCTGCCCATTCCACCCATTGATATCCCAACCAACTGCTTCCCAACCAACTGCAACATGGTCGTCTTCAAGTCTAACGTAAACAAATACTTGTTGAGCCGTCCTCATGGATAATCAATTCCTCTTAATTAATCTTCTGCCCATTCCACCCATTGATATCCTAACCAACTGCTTCCCAACCAACTGCAACATGGTCGTCTTCAAGTCTAACGTAAACAAATACTTGTTGAGCCGTCCTCTTGAATAATCAATTCCTCTTAATTAATCTTCTGCCCATTCCACCCATTGATATCCTAACCAACTGCTTCCCAACCAACTGCAACATGGTCGTCTTCAAGTCTAATGTAAACACATACTTGTTGAGCCGTCCTCATGGATAATCAATTCCTCTTAATTAATCTTCTGTCCATTCCACCCATTGATATCCCAACCAACTGCTTCCCAACCAACTGCAACATGGTCGTCTTCAAGTCTAATGTAAACAAATACTTGTTGAGAAGTCCTCCTATAAATCCACCCATTGATTCTAATTCTTTAATCCTTATCCTTGAGTCGCCATTGTTTTAAAAAAAAAAAAATGATCAAATTTTTTATATATTTTTTTTTCTTATGGAAATCACTCCAGACAAGGCATGAAGCCACTTGATGTAAGGAACTAAAAATAAACACTACTTCATGGTCACAAACTAGCAAACGATAAGATTCCGACCCAGAAAACAGCAATTCTTTCCCCTTTGACAGAAACATCGCTCATGTAATGTGAGGAGTAAAGGACAAAATAAGGGAAGCGAGAGTTACGAGGCTGCCAAAAGTAAATCCAAGGTCAACTTTCTACTTTCCTCATATACAAGAAAATAAAGTATGAGTATGTGTTGTATTGATCCACTTTCTACTCTCCTAAAATGCGTCCATATCTATATCTAGAAGGCTCTGTCTGTCTGTCAGGCTACCAGTCTGTCATGCTTAAGATTAAAATACATAGATGAAAGTAACAATCTAAAAAGAAAACCTAAAAATATTTTTTATTGATGTTAAAATGGTGGTTATGTAAAACTTTTCTAAGGGTGGATGGGGGAGGATGCTGGAAAAACTTAACATAAGGCTGTGAGGATTATGTCACCAATAGTAACATTTACAAAAAAAGGTTCATGGACTCGGTTTTTTTTTTCGGGAAAGAAAAGACTTTATTTTTTGTGTAGAGTTTAAAAGATATAACTATCTCCTTGTTGTTATTGTAATGGCGTTCACCCTGGTCGCGTTGCGACGGCTTCTTCCCTGACTAGCACCACATCCCGAGCCATGGCGGTCCTATTTTTATGGAAGTCATTCCAGACAAGACATGAAGCCACTTGATGTAAGGATCTAAAAAGAACGAAAGATGATTATCGCAAAGACAGGAGCTGCCTATTGACCTTAGTCTTAAAAAGACGAGGGCTATTAAAAGGTTAGCAGGAAAAGAATTCCACACGCCTGCAATTGTTGGAAAGAAGCTACTGGAATAGGAAGCTCTATTATAATGAGTTATCAGAACAGCAATAATAAATTAATGGTTGGTGTTATACATTTGTAATTTTATTGTCCCATTTTGTCTATATATATGCAATAGTTTTGGCGATATTAGCAGTAATTAATTAAAATCGTTTAATAAAAAAATAAATAACTTACTAAAAACCTTTTCTTTTAAAAAAGATTCTTATCGACAGACAAAAGCAAGAAGAGAAAATGGCTGACTGACTAGGGTCAATGGTGTTCTTACTCGCTTTCTCTTTTTCTCTCTTCCCCCTCCCTTCCTCTCTCCCGTTTACGACACCATATTTTTCTCAAGCGTATTAATTTCATTAGGGACTTATTTAAAAGATAAATAAATTTGTATCAACATTAGCAAAATATTAATGTTTATCTATTTATCACTGTTAATGTTTATACGAATAAATGCAAAAGTTTTAGTCTTGTGTTTTCATGAAACTTATGAATGAAATGTTTATTATGTTTCTAGTATTTCAAGAAGCGAACTTTGCAAAGTGATAGCGGAGCTGGCAAAGCCAGCTAATAATATATATATATATATATATATATATATATATATATATATATATATATAGATATAGAGAGAGAGAGAGAGAGAGAGAGAGAGAGAGAGAGAATAAATAAATATGAAACTAAAAGTCAACTTTTAGTAGAAAGAACCTATAGTAAAATGGTAAAAGCTCAATATACGAGATAGAGCAATTATAAAGATAGATAGACGAAGAGTGATAAACAAGCAAGAATGTCCAAATTTATTTCAAACTTCGATTGTTTAATGCAAGGTATATTCTGTAATAAAATTATGTTTATTATTCTTTCCTTAAACCAAGGCTTTTCAAAGATCGAGATCTTATCATCAGAGGAATTATACAGATAGATAAGTTGGCAATAGAAAAGCCAAAATTCAACATTTGAAAAAATATTAAGAAAATGATGGGTGAAAAAAAGTTTGTGTAAAAAGATATTAGGTTAGTCCAGGTGGTAAATGTCCGCCGATAAGGTGTCCAATGGAAGGAAGTTTTGATGGAGAATATATATATACAGAGAGAGAGAGATAGGTTAAGATGAAGACTGTATTTCTCTTGGTTTTGCTGTGAAGCGCACGTAAGATGTAAAAAAAAGTATTGAATTTGGAAAGAAATAAACATAAAAAATAAAATATAAATATATTAAAAAAATTTGTTTGTAAGACAAAGAGGAATTACAAGTGTTCGCCGATATATGAAAATAAAGAAATTAAAAGAACAGATGAAAGTTATTGTTATAGATTGATTGTACCCAGAAATAAAATTATAGACTATAATTATGTGCACCCATCGCTACAGATTTAAAGAGCTTGTTTTATTTTGCAATAAAATGTAAAATCATTGTTATTTTTTTTATTTTTCCAACTGCAATTTTGTGTGATTGTTTTTTTTTTACTGTTGTCATAGGTCGTTATATTTCTCTTCCTCCCCTCTCTTTCAGAAAAGCATTGATTAAACCGGAAGTCTGTGTTGCTGAATGCATTCAAAACTAGTAAAAAAAAAAAACTATAAAAAAAACTACCGGGCAAAAATCAATCAAGCTGTAGCCTTCTTTACAAAAACAAAGAAACAATTTTAATTTCACATTTTGATAATTTGGAGAAAAACAACAAAAAGATGATTGTCATGGTGTTATTTGATATATTCCAATGTTGAGGAAATTTACTGTGTATGAACATAATCAATTAGGAAAAAACAACAAAAAGGTTATCTTATATGGTCTTTTCAATACTCAAAGTCGGAACGAATAAATGAGAAAGTAGAACGTCTATTAGTCAAATAAAAGAATTACATATTACTGAGTAATTGTAAATGGTTATTTTGTGCTTTTCATCTTTTAATAATAAAGATAAAAACATTTTAAACTCAATGCATATTTTTTAAAAAATAAGAATCTATATATTTTTTTGCAATGGATGGATTGGCAGACCAAAGTTGTCTTGGGAGGATGTGATCAAGCGTGATAGGAGAGCCTTGGGTATGGATTCCATCAGGCCTCAATATAAAAGACAAGAATGGAGGGGAAGACTTATAAACCGGATGATGATGATGATGATGATGATGATGATGATGATGATGATGATGATGATGATGGTTAAATAACAGATAATGGTTGTTATCATCATCATCATCAACAACATATTTAGTTTTAAAAATAAATGTATCCATTTAATTAGAAAAACGTTGTTAGTTATTACGTTCAATACAGAGTTTATATTTTAAAATAAATTATTACAAGTTTTTTATGTGCAAATGTACTAATCAAAATTTGAATTTAAAAATAATCAAAAAAAAGTCATTTTGAATCTTAAACTTTTTCATTAAATCGATTTAATTAATTAATTAATATTATTGCTGATAATAATACCAATATCAAGAAAACTATTCCGTATATATAACTAATTATAATATATAACTAATTATAACTAATTATAATATATAAGTATATCCTATAAGAAATAGAATAAAATTACAAATAGAATCGTATAAAATATTAATTTATTAGAAACTGTTTATTAAATATGCAAATGAAGTATAACATATAACTAATCATAACTAATTATTATATATAACTAATTATAACTAATTATAATATATAACTAATTATAACTAATTATTATATATAACTAATTATAACTAATTATTATATATAACTAATTATAACTAATTATAATATATAACTAATTATAACTAATTATAATATATAACTAATTATAAATAATTATTATATATAACTAATTATAACTAATTATTATATATAACTAATTATAACTAATTATTATATATAACTAATTATAACTAATTATAATATATAACTAATTATAACTAATTATAATATATAACTAATTATAACTAATTATTATATATAACTAATTATAACTAATTATAATATATAACTAATTATAACTAATTATAATATATAACTAATTATAACTAATTATAATATATAACTAATTATAACTAATTATTATATATAACTAATTATAACTAATTGTAATATATAACTAATTATAACTAATTATTATATATAACTAATTATAACTAATTATAATATATAACTAATTATAACTAATTGTAATATATAACTAATTATAACTAATTATTATATATAACTAATTATAACTAATTATTATATATAACTAATTATAACTAATTATTATATATAACTAATTATAACTAATTGTAATATATAACTAATTATAACTAATTATTATATATAACTAATTATAACTAATTATAATATATAACTAATTATAACTAATTATTATATATAACTAATTATAACTAATTATAACATATAACTAATCATAACTAATTATTATATATAACTAATCATAACTAATTATAATATATAACTAATTATAACTAATTATAATATATAAGTATATCCTATGTTTTGTAATTTTTTTCAATCAGTACATACATATCGTATTTGAAAATATTTTGTTGTATCATCGAATTAAATAAGTCTAAAGTGTTTTGTTATAGATATAGTTCGGATAAAAAACTTTTGCATTTATTCATACATATTTACATGCTGACATGATTTGCACGGTTTTTAGAAATCGACTTCCAAACCAACAAATCTCTGGCCAGGTCTTTATTTATTCCTCTTTCTCTTAAGTCCATTCTTATCACTTCCTCCAATGTTTTCCATGGCCTTCCCCTGCCAAAATGATCCTGTTACCTCGACTCTTCTACCTCTACTAACCCAAGAATTCTCATCCATTCTTTCGGTGTGGCCATACTATCAAAGTCTCCTGTTTTGCACATGTTTCTTCATAGATGTTATAACCATAACCCCTTCATTAAGGAGGGTGTGGCCAGATCAAATCTGGCAACATCTACTAACACAAGCAACTCTCATCCATTTTTTTCAATGTGACTAAACCATCGGAGCTCCTTGTTCTGCACACATCTCCCTGTACTGTCCAGATTTAATCTTTCTCTGAGGTCATCTGATCTAAGCTTGTTTTTAAGACTCACATTACACATCCATTGTATCATTCTCATATCATTTCTTACCATGCAACACATATCCTCAACCATCACTGGCCAGGTTTTACTTCCATACATCATCACACTACCAACACATGCCTGATCGATTCTTCCTTTTGTTGACAGTGTTAACTCTCTGCTGGTTAGTAATGGCAGAAGTTCCCTAAACTTACTACATCCACTCCTATTGCAAACACTAGTAAGTACTAAACCATCAGCATACAGCCTCTTTTCCGGGCAACCGTTACAAAACTCCCTGGACAATGCTTCTAAGGCACAAACAAAAAGGTACAAATTCAGTAAAGAACCCTGATGTAGTTCTACCTTAACATTAAAGCTGTAACTACATGTGCTGCTAATCCTAACACGACTTTAGCATTGCTTGAAAAATCTTCACCAACAACTCATTTGCCTCTAGTTTATGCAAAGCCCACCAGACAACCTCTCTTGGCACTCTGTCAAAAGCTTTCTCTAGATCCACAAAAGCAAAATACAGGTTCTTCTTCTTACCAAGGTACTTCTCTTGCATTTGTCTCAGTATAAAAATGATTTCTAACATTACAACCACTGATCATCACTTTAGTCTTGGGGACATTCACTCTCCGACCTTTACTTTCCGTAGCATTCCTCCAAGTGTTTTAACTTAACAAGTAGGTCTTCCATTGTTTCTCAAGCAAGTACTAAATCATCAGCATACAGCATCTTTTCCGGACAACCGATCTCTTAGGATTCTGTCATAAGCTTTCTCTAGATCCACAAAAGCAAAATACAGGTTCTTCTTCTTACCAAGGTACTTCTCTTCTCAGGATAAATATAGCACCAATGGTACTTAAAACAAAACTGCGTTTCATCTATGCTTATCTGACTTTTTATTTGTTGCTCAATTATTCTCTCAATCACCTTCAGGACGTGATCCATCAACTTTAAGCCTCTGTAACTACCTCTATTGAGTGCTTCCACTTAACCCTTGTAACAATTCACAATTGGACTAAGTTCCCAGTCTTGGACATAACCTCTTCTTTTCTGATTTGTTAAGTCTTAATATCAACATTTTTAATCTTACGGTTTCGTTTCTGTTTTTATTTTTTGTTTGTTTTTAATTTAATCATTAATCATAATTTATTGATTATTCATTTACAATTCCTATTCATTTACAATTCCTATTCATTTACTTTCGTTTTATTAATTGTTAATACACCAAAGGACAATTGTTTGTATTGTTCTATATTTTATATATATAAGAAAGAGCAAAACAACTATTTGTTTATGCGTCTGCATTTAGTTAGAATTTTTTGTTTTTTGTTTAATAAATTTTTTTTTTTTTTAGTTTATGATTTAATATAATAACGTTTGAGGGTCCTTAGTTTTTTTTTGCAATTTTTATAGCTGGACCAGATACTGCTTCTGCAACTACTAGGTTTTCTCAGTTTCATGGAAATTCAGTATTCTACAATTTCTCATAGTGGCATTTCCAAGCATCTCTTTTGTCCTATTAAGTTGTTAATAGCACTCCATTCTCCATTCTCATTTCAAATGCACTTCTCTCCAACAATATCCATATTTGTCTTTACCATTTGTTTAGCTATCCTAAATACTTTGTTCTTTTGGTTATCCCTTGTAGTATATCTGGAAACCAGATATGCATCCTTATTCACTAAACCTTTTCCGACAAAGGCTTTGTTACAGTTGGGCTGAGGTATGGTTCTATTCAGTATTATGAGGTCCCAGGTATTTATCCTCTCTCTTGGAAGGGGTTAGTTTATTGCTAATTGCCAGATGCTCCCCTACTGGGGAATGTCGACAGGGTGGTTCAGGAGAGTAGAAAGTGGACCTTGAGTTTACTTTCGGCAGCCTCCTAACTCTCGCTTCCTTTATTTTGTCTTTTAGTGCTCACATTCCATGAGCGATGTTTTTGACAAAGGTAGAAAAATTGCTATTTTTCTAGGTCTGAATATATCCATCTAACACTTATCGTTGGCAAGTTTTTGACATTGAAGTATTTTTTTTTTTACATCAAGTGGCTTTGTGCCTTGTCTGGAGCGATTCCCATAAAAAAAATTTTTTGAAGGTCAAGGTGCACTAATCTAAGTGCGCTGTCCTCGAGTGGCATTTCGGCCTTGATAAGAGGTGACTCATTAGTACAAAAAAATGATTGCCAAACGGAACTTCCCATCTGCGGAACACAATACCACCGGGGTGTTTCCCTGCTGTCAACAATATAGTCGTCTTCAAGTCCAATGCCAACAAATATTTGTTGAGCCGTCCTCTTAAGTAATCAAATTCTGCCCTTTTCATCAATTGTTTAGTATTGTTATACATCCAATTGACAATCTTATCAACCCTTATCCTCGAGTGGGCTTTGGGCCTTCATAATCGGTGACTCATTAGTACATAATTGATTGCATTCGGTTCTGTTTGCTTCGGTCCGGCTTCAATTCCAGAACGAGAGTCTCCGCAGTCTTGAAGGATCACTGCAGGAACCGTAAACGTCAGGAAATAAAGAAATACCATTATTTTAAGTTTTTATACTGATTATAAATGTTGAAGATTGTAATCTTCCCCCGCCCCGCTAGAACTGTTACGATATATAAGACGACGATAGCAAAAGATGAAATAGCTTTACGTGCGTAGACTCCACACACAACAGAAACTCGTCTAGCTACAACCACTAATTTCCCCTGGAGAGAAGGTAAATAAGATGCACTGACTACTTCGTTTTAGCATTTCTTTGGTAAACTTCTCAACTTCCTCATTCCACCACCTTGGGGGGGGGGGGGGTCTTTCATCCACCCACAAGTCTGGCCAGTTACCCCCAACAGTGTATCCTTCAGCTTCTTCCACACTTCCTGTAGTGGATCTGGTAACTGAACGCTCTCTACAGAAATATTTCCGAGTTCAAAAAGATACACCCAAAGAAGGCCGGAAGTTCAGCGGCTGAAACGTTGTGATGATAGTGTTATCAACTTTAAGCCTCTGTAACTACCTCTATCGAGTGCTTCCACTTAACCCTTGTAACAATTCACAATTGAACTAAGTTCCCAGTCTTGGACATAACCTCTTCTTTTCTGATTTGTTAAGTCTTAATATCAACATTTTTAATCTTACGGTTTCGTTTCTGTTTTTATCCATGATGAGAACAGTAGTCCGAATAATCGAAATTTATACAAATTATCAATCCTCATCTAAAAAAATTCAGAAACATAAGAATAGGCTTAAGCTTAATAATAACTGATAATAATTCAGAAACATAAGCTCTATAACTTGCTCTCTAAACTCGCATTTCACAAGTTCCTACGTTACTCTCCGTGTGTATAGTTTTTTTTTTTTTTCCTGCGAGATTTCTATTTTTAACGAAAATTATTAGTTCATATTTTCAGAATTTTTCACCATTCGAACATTTTTTCTGGTAACATCACTTCGTCTTTAAACTCGGTTTTTCACATAATTAATTGTTAGATAGAAAAAAATAAACTTGCTGAAATTCTGTTTTCTATCGTTTATTTATATATGCATATATATATATATATATATATATATATATATATATATATATATAAAATCATTTATTAAAATTTTTTTTCTTTGCAAAAAAATAAATTTAAATAAATGATTTATCATTTAAAGTGTACCATGTGTTAGTTTTTCAAAATTTCATCTAAATATATACATACGTATATACACATCACACATATACATAAATATATACGATGTACTAAATTTAATCTATATAGAGCTGCTAACAATCCTAACAAGAAAACAGCTACGAGTGGTTTCTTATACTCGTCATATGCCAGAAGTGTGCTGATGTATGGCTCCAAAACTTTTGTCGTCTCTGCCGACACACTAAAGAAACTGCACCATAATGACAAGGCAATGGTCAGATGGATCTGTTTAGTGAGATTATTTATCTGTCTGTCTGAAGCCAAAATTATATAATTAGTTTTGATCGCTCTCTTTTTATATCTACTTATCAGCTCCTATATATACCCATTTCAAAAACTTCCCCAAACATCACACGTTTTTTCAAATTTACATAATTAATCTGTTTTAAATCTTCTAATAAATTAATATTTGCAAATATACACTCATGATTGTTTTGTTTTTTTCAGATTTCCAGATATATTTAAAATATTTTCCTCGATAATAATCTTAATAAAAATTATAAATAGAATTAATTAAAGACATTGTTTTTTTTAATCTATATAATTGAGTTATGTAATTAAATTAGATTATAATGGAACAGCCGGCGTCCACTCCAACATTTCTTTCCCGCCTTCTAATTATTAAGTATAACGTTCTATTTCGAACGCACAGAAAGTTCTATTAAAAGAAATTCACAGGTGTTAACATGACATCAGATTAGAGAGGGAGAGAGAGAGAGAGGGAGAGAGGGAGAGAGGGAGACAGACAGAGAGAGAGAGAGAGAGAGGGAGAGAGAAAGAGGGAGAGAGAAAGAGGGAGAGAGAGAGAGAAAGAGGGAGAGAGAGAGAGGAAGAGAGAGAGAGAGAGAGAGAGAGAGAGAGAGAGAGAGAGAGAGAGAGAGAGAGAGAGAGTGATGCAAGACTGGGGTGCGTTATTTGATTAATAACATGTAAACAACACATTCTGTGAGATTTATCGTACAAGTCGCTCAAAAATGATATATTTACTTTGATTTTTTTTAATTAAAACGTTTTGGATTTGTTTGTTTTTTTAAAATCTTATTAGAAATTATGTTTTAAAGCACAAATTTATTGAATAAAATTGTTTAATTTAAAAAATAATTGATTTAAAAATTACTATTTTTTTCTGTAAAAAAAAAAATCAAACATATTTTATTAAGCAATTAAATAACTGAATTTAGAATTGTGTTCACTGTATTTTATTTTTTTTAATTGTTGATTTTATTTTAAATACACTTTTTTTTCCATTTGAAAAACTTCAAATATTATTATTTTTTTTACAACCTTTAGAATGTTTTGTTTTACATTTTACGCCGTAAAGGGAAAAATTTTGTTTAAAAAGTATGTTTTTATTTTTCCGTGTTTTATTTATTAAAATAAAGGTTGGGGTGATTTTCTTTCTGTTTTTTTTTTGTAAAAAACAAAAAAAACAAACACATTTCACTGAGCAATTAAATAAAACAACGCGCAAAAATATGTGACCGGACGGAGCATATATTTGCTAGTATATATATATATATATATAAATGAATGAAAAATATTTACTTTAATCACGTAACCAAAGGCACCTTGTCCCAAATTTGCTAGAATTTCAAAATCTCTTGTAATCCTGCTTGTTTTTGATTTCTTGAGCGTAAGTAAATCAAAATCAATACTTGAATCGTCAACTCCTGAAAGACAAAATTGACAAGAGGTTGATGTAGTTTGTGCGTAGTTGTGACAATAAAGAGGAACACTTACCAGCAAGGAAAAGAATGAGGTGCTTCGCATGTTATGTCTGCAGAATAAAAAAGGGCTTCTCTTGATAAGTGCAAACTTTTATAGTGGAGTCTGATTTGGAGATTTGGGAAACAGGGGAAGCGATTTTCATCGCAGAGAGAACGGCAGAGAGAAAGTTGTTGTACTGAAAATCGGTTGGAAGTGCAAACTTTTATAGTGGAGTCTGATTTGGAGATTTGGGAAACAGGGGAAGCGATTTTCATTGCAGAGAGAACGGCGGAGAGAAAATGGTGGTACTGAAAATCGGTTGGAAGTTGGATTACCGTTAACATTTTTGTTTTATTTTAAATTATTTTCTAGCAGTTAGGTAACAGTAGTATATATATAGACACATAATTTATAGAAGGCGATTGCAATACGAGGATATATTGGATTGAGAGCAAGACAAGATGAATGCAAAAATGAATGAATTTTCATTGGTGCTTGTACAGATTAGCGTACATATGAAAAACGCTGACAATCGCAGTTCCAATTAAATTAACCGGAAAACTCTTTGAAATACTTATCAAGCAAAAATAGGTTTGTACACCAAAAATTAGCAAAAACTATTGAGTAGAATTGTAATAAAAAATAAAAATCCGTTATATTGTTTAATCGGGTTCAGCCATTGATTCGAGCGATAAACACGAAATTCAGGGGAAGATAACCCAGTCTGTTATATTAACACATAATAAATCAATGGCAGTAATCAAAATACGATGAAACTTTTAATTTTTAATTAAAATTCTACTTGATCATTTTCCCTACTTTTTGGTGAGGATACTTATTTAAATCTGCTGCGTAAGTATATAATACTGTTTTTTTGTGTGGTATTGATAGTTTAATATGGACGCTTCTCCCTACAAGCACCTTTTATTTTTATTTTTTTATTATTATTATTTTTTATTTCTTTTAAATTACAAATCTTACTCGCTTTCAGTGCCACTTAATGGTGCGGCCCGTATAGCATATGTCAAAAAAAATGTACTTTTTTTTTTACTTTCTAAAATGTTTATTCTTCTTCTTAAAACTGTGTTCTGCGGCTACGGTAGTCAGATGACATCCCATAGCTGCAATCAGTCCTCCATGCTAGTGCAAGGCCATCTGGCCTTGTCATGCGCAAATTGTCGTAGGCAATGAAGTTGTTTCGCTGTATGTAGTGGTCCTAGTCCCGCCTGCTTGAGGTCAGCACGTAGTATGCCCAGCAGATTTGTGCAGTGCCATCCTAGTCGCGGTTGGTAGGCTTGCGAGCCAGTAATGGCAAAGTCTAGTGCCCTCTGTGTGGGAGTGTCAGGGTTCATTCGTAGGACATGGCCTAACATAGACAATCTTTGTTTAGCGACCTTTGTGGAGAGGGGTTTTTCGTTGCACAGCTCGTATAGTGCCTTGTTGCTGATAAGTTTTTTTGGCCAGCAGTGACCTGTGAATGAACGGAGCTTGTCAAGCATGGCTTTTGTTATTGCCCAGCTGTTGCTATTGTAGAGCATGATGAACACGCAGTACGCGTTATAGAGACGGAGTCTAGTCTTCAACGGGATCTTGGTTCGTCGGCTCCAGAGTTTATGTAATGAATGAAACGCTACATTGCCATGGTTCTTAAAGCTAAGATGAATTTTTGATAGATATAAGCGGCTTCTGTTTTAAATATCATTTTCTATTGAATGGACGTATCTGATTATAAATGCATTCAAACATAAGAATCTCTGGCCGTCGCTTGGCATCGTTTCAGTTTAAAATAGCATTTTTGTTAGTCTGCATGAATATGATTTTTTGGTGCTTATCCAGATTAAGGGAGACATTCGAAAAAAATAAAAATAAAACAAGCTAAGGAATATCTGTTTGATGCACGTACCTGTCACGGGCTGAATATATCCTATACCAAAAATCACGTAAATTAATCAAGTAGTTTTTATTTCATAAAAGAAAAACTAATTTCATCGATAAACGAATAAGGGGGAAATGCTACCGCCATTACGACTTATTCAAGGGATATAACCGAAATTCATAATAATTCTGGATAAATACCTGATTTTTTGATGCAGATGGAAAGGACATTTGGGATGTAGAGAAAGGCGTGAGGAAATTTTGGGACGCACACGAAGGCAGTAAGGACTTTCAAGATGCACAAGAAAGGTAAAAAAACTTCTGAACAAACTCAATAGTCTCGCCATCCAAATCTATTTTCTCCACATCTGAGTTCTCATCCATCCCTCGTCTTACACTTTTCACACACAAATGTAACTGTAATTCAACTGCACTCGCGTATCTAATGCTTACTTAACAAACTGAGGTTTTTCCGACACTACAATCACTGATTTTGGTGACTTTTACTACAAAGGGATGATCAGAAGGATGAAGTATTCAGGATAGCTAAACAGATGACAAAGACGAATATGGATATTGTTGGAGAGAAGAAGTGCATTCGAAATGACAATGGGGTGCAACAAATGAACAGGACAATAAATACTGAGTTTTCATGGAACCGTAAAAACGTAACTGTATTTCAACTGCACTCGCGTATCTAATGCTTACTTAACAAACTGAGGTTTTTCCGACACTACAATCACTGATTTTGGTGACTTTTACTTTCCATAGAATTCCTCCAAGTCTTTAACTTAACAAGTAGACCATCAATTGTTCCACGGGGGAAAGCACTAAATCATCAGCATACAGCATCTCTTCCGGACAACCCGTACGGAATTCCCTGGACAATGCTTCTAAGACACGAATGGAAAGCAACAAACTCAGTACAAAACCCTCCTTTACATTAAAGCTGTCACTAATAGTGCTGTTAATTCAAATACGACTTTGAGTATTTCTTTACATTGCTTGAACAACCTTCACTAACCACTCGCTTGACCCTAGTTCATGCAAAGTCTATCAGCCAACATCTATTGGCACTGTCAAAAACTTTCTCTAGATCTACAAAAGCAAAATATAGCTCCCCCTTTTACCTTCGTGATAGTTGACAATCGTACTGAGTTCCCAGTCTTTTAGAATTATCAGCATACAGCATCTCTTCCGGACAACTACTTAAATTAATTTACAATAAAATAGAGTGAATGGAACAGCTGCACACAATCTCTACTAGCATTTATTATGATCAATAATATTAATAATATTATTATGATTAATATTAATAATATTAATAATATTAAACTAGCATTGACAATGGAGGTATAATGTTTTTTTTTGTATTATTTTTAGACTTTAGGATATTTTGTTTGTTTTTTGGGGGTTTTTTTTCATTCTTTTATTTGATTATTTAACCTCTTCTATTATGATCTGATTTATCAAGTCTGCGATCATCTCAATGCCTGTTTCACCCGCAGCCTTCAACATTTCAGCAACAATGCCTCAGGGTCCTCCAGCCTAACCCATTACCGCTCCCTGTACCATTTCTTGTCTCAATTCTTATAGCTGGACTCGATACTGCTTCTGCAACTTCTAGATTTTATCCACTCCATAAAAACTCAGTATTCTTTCATAATGCCATTTCCAAGTCTCCCTCTTGTCCTGTTCATTTGTTGCACCCCATTGTCATTTCGAATACACTTTTCTCCAACAATATCCATATTCGTTCAACTTATAGATCTTCACGGTTCCATGAAAACTCAGTATTTCTTGTCCTATTCATTTGTTGCTAACCTTAACCCTAACCCATTGTCATTTCGAATGCACTTCTCTTCAACAATATCCATATTCGTCTTTGTCATCTGTTTAGCTATCCTGAATACTTCATCCTTCTGATCATCTCTTTGTAGTTTATCTGGAAACCTATCTTTCTCAGCCTCCTTCTTGGCTTTGTAGATAGCTATTCTTGCTTCCCTCTTTCAACTTATAGATTTTCACGGTTCCATGAAAACTCAGTATTTCTTGTCCTGTTCATTTGTTGCTAACACCCCATTGTCATTTCGAATGCACTTCTCTCCAACAATATCCATATTCGTCTTTGTCATCTGTTTAGCTATCCTGAATACTTCATCCTTCTGATCATCCCTTTGTAGTTTATCTGGAAACCTATCTTTCTCAGCCTCCTTCTTGGCTTTGTAGATGGCTATTCTTGCTTCCCTCTTTCAACTTATAGATCTTCACGGTTCCATGAAAACTCAGTATTTCTTGTCCTGTTCATTTGTTGCTAACACCCCATTGTCATTTCGAATGCACTTCTCTCCAACAATCTCCATATTCGTCTTTGTCATCTGTTTAGCTATCCTGAATACTTCATCCTTCTGATCATCCCTTTGTAGTTTATCTGGATACCTATCTTTCTCAGCCTCCTTCTTGGTTTTGTAGATGGCTATTCTTGCTTCCCTCTTTCAACTTATAGATCTTCACGGTTCCATGAAAACTCAGTATTTCTTGTCCTGTTCATTTGTTGCTAACACCCCATTGTCATTTCGAATGCACTTTTCTCCAACAATATCCATATTCGTCTTTGTCATCTGTTTAGCTATCCTGAATACTTCATCCTTCTGATCATCCCTTTGTAGTTTATCTGGAAACCTATCTTTCTCAGCCTCCTTCTTGGTTTTGTAGATGGCTATTCTTGCTTCCCTCTTTCAACTTATAGATTTTCACGGTTCCATGAAAACTCAGTATTTCTTGTCCTGTTCATTTGTTGCTAACACCCCATTGTCATTTCGAATGCACTTCTCTCCAACAATAGCCATATTCGTCTTTGTCATCTGTTTAGCTATCCTGAATACTTCATCCTTCTGATCATCCCTTTGTAGTTTATCTGGAAACCTATCTTTCTCAGCCTCCTTCTTGGCTTTGTAGATGGCTATTCTTGCTTCCCTCTTTCAACTTATAGATCTTCACGGTTCCATGGAAACTCAGTATTTCTTGTCCTGTTCATTTGTTGCTAACCCTAACCCATTGTCATTTCGAATACACTTCTCTCCAACAATATCCATATTCGTCTTTGTCATCTGTTTAGCTATCCTGAATACTTCATCCTTCTGCTGGTGATACCAGATCAGGCTGCCCTGTGGCTCCCTGAGACGAAATTCACCTACATTGACGTTTTTTGTTTTTCTTCTTTCTTTTTTTTTTTTTGTAAAACTTAATTATGTTCTACAAAACCAAAAACAAAAACAACAGCCCCTCTCCCTTTCTCCCTCCCCTTTTTTATTTTATTTTTAGAACTTGAAGCATAAATCTTTTACTATAATGACCAGATTCGGCATTAAATAACCCAAAAAGGGTTGATATGCCGTAAAACAAAACTACCAAACCAAAAACGATGATTAAACATTTGAAGATATAAAGAACTTGAAGCATAAAAACTTTTACTATAATGACCAGATTCGGCATTAAATAACCCAAAAAGGGTTGATATGCCGTAAAACAAAACTACCACCTCATCCTTCTGATCATCCCTTTGTAGTTTATCTGGAAACCTATCTTTCTCAGCCTCCTTCTTGGCTTTGTAGATGGCTATTCTTGCTTCCCTCTTTGCTTCCAGATACATTTTATCGTTCCTAGTCTTTTGGAATTATCAGCATCTCTTCCGGACAACTACTTAAATTGATTTACAATAAAACAGATGGATGGAACAGCTGCACACAATCTCTACATTTATTATGATTAATAATATTAATAATATTAATAATATTAATAATATTAATAATACTAAACTACCTGACAATGGAGGTATAATCTTTCTTTTTTATTATTATTATTAGACTTTAGGATATTTTGTTTTGTTTGTTATTTTGGGTTTTTTTCTTTCATTCTTTTATTTGATTATTTAATTGTATCCTAACAATCTACATCACTTGATATCTTACCTCCAATCTTGAATCAATTTGAGCTTTCAATTACGCACTGAGTCCCCCCCCCCAAAAAAAAATATGAGTAAAATAGTGATTTGCATTCAACTAATTGTACACCTTTCACAGATGATACAATAAGTATCATGTCTACACATTAAATGACCCAAAAGGGGTTGATATCCCACAAAACGGACAAACCAGTGCAATCAATTTGAGACATTTTCTATATCAGCATAGATATATGAAGTGTACACAGAAATTTAAAAAAATAATGGTAACTGACAGTTTCATGCTATCAGAAGTCTAAAAAAATACAAAAAAAAACAAAAAAACTCACCAGCTGAATAAAGATTCTGACATTTGATGTCAACCTCGATCAACTCTCTGAAGAAAGAAAAGAATTTAAAAATAAAAACAAAATAAAATAATAATGGTGACAGGATAATTGTTGAGGGGGTGATGTGGGGAAGTCATGTTCAAGTGTTAAATGGACAAATATATAATAGCATTTAAATCAAGCTTCAGAAATAAGAGTTCATGCAAGGCTAGTTTACACATGTTTCGGGGCTTAATTTATTATTTATTACAAAACATGAAATGAAAATGATCAATTTTTTTTGCTTAGACTGCTTATAAACAAAGTCGCTTCTCCTAAGGAAATACAGAAAATCATCCAACAGCGGGCCAAAAATGACATGCAGCCAACATAGACTAAACATTCGGCTAGGAGCAAAATGTAGTATCTGTTCTGATACTGCACTTCATCTTTTCTGTTCGTTGTCAGTGAAGGAGAAATCCTTCAAGACGGAGGCAATTTGAACTTTTGTTCCAATCCAGAGTGTTCCTTTTCGGTGAACTGGATTTTACTCCACATTTAAACCTGACCCTATGTCTAACCCTGCCTTCATGGGGAGGCAAGTAAATTGGAACTGGACAAAAGACAAATAAAAAAAAACTTTTTCCAGGAAAGGACAGGAAGTTATTGAAACTTCCTGCTCCGCAAATGACTTGAAACATTTGAGAATAGTCGAATGTAGACCTTTAAGAGTCTTCAGTTGAACCGCCAGATAGCAAGATCAGAGGTCTTAAAATAATAGGACCGCAAAGAAGGTAGTCTTCCTCTACTGGGAGAGAAAACTTTTAACACCTGACAGTATCCTATATCTCTACATAGCCACCATTCACCCATGCATGGAGTATTGATGCCACATTTTTTTTTTTTAACTTAGTTCACCCCAAACAAGGCAAACTGTCACTGTAGACGTAAGAGACAACTGAAAATTAGGGTGAAAGTTTTGGGGGTCATCCTAAATTGAGAGCTGTGCAGCCAGATGTTTGTTCACATTAGTTTTAAATTTCTGCATGTCGGTACAGTCAAGGAAACAGGGAGCGAGTTCCAAAGACCGGCAGCACGAGGAAGGTAAGAAGCTATTAGAGTAGAAGGCTCTCCGTTATCTGGAAGCCTCCACAGTGAATGGATGGGATTTAGCTGATTGTCGGGTTGATCGAGTGTATTTACGTCGAGGGGGCACCAGAGCAGCAAGTTAATTGGAGCACATTCCATTGAAGTACTTGTAAAACAGGCACATTGCGGCGATGGGACAGAGGCTGGAGCTTGTTGGTTAGTGAGGGACCTATTAGATTAGCGACTCTTTTTTAGACCTTGTCTAAGAGGGAGAGATTGGTGGATGGTGCACCAGCCCAGATGTGACAACAATACTCTATGCATCGACAGATGGTGGTTTTGTAGATATATAGGATACTGTCAGGTGTGAGAAGTTTTCTATCACGGTAGAGGGAGCCCACTTTCTTTGCATCAGCCTTGGCAATGTCTTCTATGTATTTGTTCCAATTCATGTTACCTGTGAATGTTAGGCCGAGGAATTGAACGTTGGACTCTCAGGTAGATGCACCCAACACTAGCCTCTACAATATGTAACCTAATAGGTCCCACACTGTCACTGCTCTGACTAACTTACATAACATAAATGCTACCTGACTAGCAGCAAAATCCCACCCCTTCACTGTAGAAGTTTCTAGATGCTGGAAGATTTTCTACTCTAATAGTTTCTTTTCTCGGACCGTTTGCCTTTGAAAATACAGGGTGGGCAAAAATAAGGGTCCTATTTTTAAAAATTCATAACTTTTTTATTTATTGATTTTTTTTTTTTTTTTTTTTTTTTAGAATAAGTAAAGGACCCCTTCCGAAGCAAGCATGAGCCGTATTAGCTCTAAGGAACGTACCCTCATTTAGAAAACATTATTTTTGCTTAAAAAACTCAAAACAGTGTAAAAAACAATACTTTCGTTTTTGTAAGTTTTAAGAAGTGTTTTTCGGCTAAAATTTGTTTTGTTTATTTCAAAAAATCTCGGAAGGGTCAGTCTACACACACATAAAGTTTGGTGAGTTTAACTTTTATTTTGTGGAAGTTATTCAAATTCAAGTTATTCAAATTTAAAGATAGGACCCTTATTTTGGCCCACCCTGTACCTTCCCACTCCCTGTTTTCCTGACCGTACAAACATGCAGAAATTTAAATGTAATGTCAACAAACATCTTGCTGCCAAACTCATCACCCAGGTTGCCCGTCTATAAATCTGGTCTTTATCACAGTAGTCCATCACGCTTCAGTGGCAATATGTCTTGTCTGGGGTTAACAAGGGTAAAAAATAAAAATAGAGGCAAAAATTTCCAATGATTGCATAATTGCAATTTCTTTGTGTATTTTTCAATAATAAATAAATCGTTTGATTTTTGTTTCCAATTTTTAAATTTTTATTTTAAATTCTTACAATGTGATTTTGGTGTTTAACATTTCGAGCCTTTGAACGAGACAAAATCAACTTTTGCCGAGACGCAGATTTATGTAAACAGTCGGAAAAAGCCGAATAAAAATGAACCGGCGTCAAAATCAAAACGAGGCGGTGTTCCAACAGAAAAAAAATATAATGAAACAACATTTAAAGCAAGAAAAACATTCACCGTATGTTTATTTTTATGAAAAAATTATTTGTTTTTTGACAAAAAAAATTAATGAAACAACATTTAAAGCAAGAAAAACATTCACCGTATGTTTATTTTTATGAAAAAATTATTTGTTTTTTGACAAAAAAAAATAATGAAACAACATTTAAAGCAAGAAAAACATTCACCGTATGTTTATTTTTATGAAAAAATTATTTGTTTTTTGACAAAAAAAAATAATGAAACAACATTTAAAGCAAGAAAAACATTCACCGTATGTTTATTTTTATGAAAAAATTATTTGTTTTTTGACAAAAAAAATTAATGAAACAACATTTAAAGCAAGAAAAACATTCACCGTATGTTTATTTTTATGAAAATTTTTTTTAGTTTTTTGACAAAAAAAATTAATGAAACAACATTTAAAGCAAGAAAAACATTCACCGTATGTTTATTTTTATGAAAAAATTATTTGTTTTTTGACAAACAAAATTAATGAAACCACATTTAAAGCAAGAAAAACACTCACTGTATGTTTATTTTTATGAAAAAATTATTTGTTTTTTGACAAAAAAAATAATGAAACAACATTTAAAGCAAGAAAAACATTCACCGTATGTTTATTTTTATAAAAAGATTTTTTAGTTTTCTGACCAAAAAAATTAATGAAACCACTTTTATAATTTTTTTTTTCATTTTGTATATGAATCAGATGATTCTATTGTTGGCATTGGTTTCCCCGATATTTTTCTAGTTAAAATTCTTTCTAGAAAGACATTGGATACTTACGAGAGGGACCACGTCAGGGTTGCCAACATCCTAAGTGAAAGCGTTGGCACATCCAGGTTGTCAGTCCCTTAACCACCGTCACCTCACTTTAATCAATTGCCTTTACTTATCCTCAGTCTGTCAGAAAATCTTTCCGTGCAATCAAATGTTTATACAATAACTGTTGCTTGTACAACAGCATTGTTTCCAACAAAGCCTTCATCGGGGCCGAAGCATCATTACCTAGAGTGCCACCGCAATATCTCACGATACTATCAGACTTTGTTGGATTGTCGTCACTCTATTTACGTAAACAGTCGGAAAAAAAACAA
The DNA here is from genome assembly GCA_963556195.1 of Sepiola atlantica. Taxonomy (NCBI): domain Eukaryota; kingdom Metazoa; phylum Mollusca; class Cephalopoda; order Sepiida; family Sepiolidae; genus Sepiola; species Sepiola atlantica. Next base: position 61,571,463 of record OY744550.1, read on the forward strand.
ACAAATAATCAGTTTCGCCTCGGTTAGGGTTCGATATAAACATTTCAATAAATAAGCATAAAGTAATTATTTTTACAAATATTTGTTTTTAGTTTTCCTTATATCTATAACTTTAATGTCGTAATTCGCTTAATCATCAAAAATCAGAGAATTATCTAATTTTAATGAAATTTTAAGTATTTATTCAATGAATTGCATGTTTTATAAGCAATATAATTTTTTAAATTCAATGTAGAACTTTTCTAAAGTAGGGACTCTAGTCTTGGCAATCTTTCTCCCATGGTCATGGGACCTTTCTGACAGAGTGACTTTGATGTCTGGTGTAAGTAGTTCAGCAAACAGTATTCCTACGCCAAGGATTTTGATTTGCTGGTAAATAACAAAATCACAACAGTTTGCTATCAATCCGCCAAATAAAAGTAGTTCGTCACTGCTACAGTTAGACTTATTTTTTTCCAGCTACTCTGGTTACAAAAATTCTAAGCGGTAAGATTTTTTTTGTACCAACCTTTCACGATTAGATGAACTTAAATCTGTTAATTTTTGAAGGGATTCTTCATCATCATCGTCATCGCTGTCACTGTTAATCAACTGAAAAAGATCAAATCTCTATTTAAGATTAAAAAAAAATTAATAAATATATAAAAAAAAATAACGTTTCTTGTTTTTTTTTTTTTTCAAAGATTATAAACAAATAAAAATCTATTAGGCCTACACACATATTTTGGAGTTATGAAAGCCCTTAATAATCAATAATCTTGCATATTTCTCCAGCTCTCCTTAACACTAGCCCAGTCTAATAATATTAAACCAGCAGTGACAATGGCATAGATGTATCAGTCATAATCATTGATGTTTTTTTTTATTCTGGTAGCGAGCAACCCTAGTGGCATTGTTTGGTCACACGATGCCCAATCAGACTCTAGGGCGTAGTAATTTCGGCAGATGCGAAGAACACGGAGGAACGCTGGCTTCCGATGGAAACAGGTTGAAGAAAGTGTGTACGGATGCCTGAAAGTGATACAACAATTTTTTTTATTCATATTAATTTCAGACTTTCCTTTTTGTCATATTAATTTCAGACTTTTCTTTCATCATAATCTAATAATTAACATAATACAGACTATTTGAAAAATAATTTATTTGTTTTTATTTGATTGTTTTCAAAATATTTTTTTTTAATAATAGTGAAAACCATTTTTCTTGGAAATGGAGTAACTTCCGGAATCAAACTTTTTTCTTAAAAATGGAAATGCCCTAACCCTAAACTCTAAACCCTAACCCTCCCAAAAAACATTATTTTCACTAAATATTAAACAAAAAGATTAAATTTAAAAAAAAACACATTCCATTGCTCAGAAACATTATTTCTTGAAAAAAAAAAAAGATTATTCTATTTTGTTTATTTTCTTTCAATGAAAATTTTTTTTAAGTTTTGAAATAGTCTATATTATGTTAATTATTAGAATATGATGAAAGAAAAGTCTGAAATTAATATGAATAAAAAAAATTGTTGTATCACTTTCAGGCATCCGTAGACACTTTCTTCAACCTGTTTCCACCGGAAGCCAGCGTTCCTCCGTGTTATGCGCATCTGCCGTAATTTCAACTGCACCTTTCAAGGACTCAATCCGAAGACCTTTAGAAGTACGCAGAGCAGTCAGAGAGCTTCCAGGCAGCCACGAAGAAAGACGTAGACACTCTAAGCTTGAAAATATACTGCTGACACGTATCAGCTTTAATTGCTTTCAATTAAAGGAAAATTTTACTATCGTAACTTTTGACCACCAAAACTCAACTGTGTATACCATATAACTCATGACTCAATAAATCTCGGCCTAACTAATAAAACAACTTTGATTTTATTAAGATTGTATCATGAATAAATAAGCATTTTCATCATCTTTTGTAAAAATAAATTGTATATGTAAACAAACAACAAATTTTGTAAAAATTATCAAAATTGTTTCTCCGAACATTATTTTGTTCATAAAGTATTTGATTTTGTAAAATGTTGAATTTGATTTCTGATTGTGTTATGTCATTATATTATATGTAATCAATTAGTCAATATAAACAAATTGACTCATGATTTTTAAAATATCAAAAATGTGTCTAATTCATGGTGAATAAAGTGATTTTTAGTGAATTTAGTTCTTTTATATTTTTGTACTTTTTACATTTGATTTGATGAAAATAAATCAATTATTGTAAGCTGCATCCCAATAACATGGATGGCAGCACAGGGGGGGGGGGGGGGCTCAAGCCCCCCCCACACACACACACTTTTTGACCCCCCCCCTTTCGGTCATCAATAATGAAGTTATATATGCATATGTTTAACCGCCCCCCCTCCACTTTTATAACTGTTCCGCCGGTCCATATATAGTTGCTAATTAATGGACATTACTCAGAAATTTCTTACTAAAACTTTTCTCTGTAATTATTATTTAGTAGTAATTTTGGTTTTCACATGTCCACCCCCAGTCGTGGACCCCAGTCGCATCGTTGCCAGGCCTGTATTTGAGATCGGCTTGTATTGAGTCCTTTTGGATTAACAAGGACTTTTGGCAGTTGACACTTGTCAACTTTAATTTCTTTCAATTAAAGAACAATTTTACTGTCATAACGCATATCCCCTGTAAAACTATAACTGTAACGATATTCACCGGGGCAGGGCGGGTTGAGTCGGCTCCAAATGAGTTCTCCGCACGCCGCACAAGGCGGTCCACCCCTGTCTACAGCCAGTTGAGTTCTCGACATACTTCAGCCATTCCCGGTTCTAGCGACAAACACCAAAAATGCAGGGGGCCAGTCACCAGATTCAAGTCCGTCTTCACTGTTCCTATCCAAGTCTTCAGTTGGCCACCTCTGCGCTTCCTCCAGCTGGCGGGTGCGATTGGGGTTACCAACTTGAGGATGAATTCTCTCCCCCCCCACATTGAAGAATGTAACTAAACCAGCAAAGTCTTCTTTTAAGAAGAGTTTCTGGCCAGGTTTCACTTCATCCTTGAAAAAGTTCAATGTTCAATAGTAATGAAAGGTTGAAAAAATGTTTTTAAATTCTTAAAAAGCAGCAGGAGCAAGAAACATGACAGCCCAACAATTATTCCTCGGATGAATGTTAGTTGAAAGAAATCTTAGGGAACTATTTACTAACATTTTATTTGCCCTTAGTTGAATAAAAAATCTTTTTAAAAATGTTAGAATACAAACATTCTCCTTCCTATGTATGACTCGGATGAATGTTAGTTGAAAGAAATCTTAGGGAACTATTTACTAACATTTTATTTGCCATTAGTTGAATAAAAAATCTTTTAAAAAATGTTAGAATACAAACATTATCCTTCCTATGTATGACTCGGATGAATGTTAGTTGAAAGAAATCTTAGGGAACTATTTACTAACATTTTATTTGCCATTAGTTGAATAAAAAATCTTTTTAAAAATGTTAGAATACAAACACTCTCCTTCCTATGTATGACTCGGATGAATGTTAGTTGAAAGAAATCTTAGGGAACTATTTACTAACATTTTATTTGCCATTAGTTGAATAAAAAATCTTTTTAAAAATGTTAGAATACAAACATTCTCCTTCCTATGTATGACTCGGATGAATGTTAGTTGAAAGAAATCTTAGGGAACTATTTACTAACATTTTATTTGCCATTAGTTGAATAAAAAATCTTTTTAAAAATGTTAGAATACAAACATTCTCCTTCCTATGTATGACTCGGATGAATGTTAGTTGAAAGAAATCTTAGGGAACTATTTACTAACATTTTATTTGCCATTAGTTGAATAAAAAATCTTTTTAAAAATGTTAGAATACAAACATTCTCCTTCCTATGTATGACTCGGATGAATGTTAGTTGAAAGAAATCTTAGGGAACTATTTACTAACATTTTATTTGCCATTAGTTGAATAAAAAATCTTTTTAAAAATGTTAGAATACAAACATTCTCCTTCCTATGTATGACTCGGATAAATGTTAGTTGAAAGAAATATTAGGGAACTATTTACTAACATTTTATTTGCCATTAGTTGAATAAAAAATCTTTTTAAAAATGTTAGAATACAAACATTCTCCTTCCTATGTATGACTCGGATGAATGTTAGTTGAAAGAAATCTTAGGGAACTATTTACTAACATTTTATTTGCCATTAGTTGAATAAAAAATCTTTTTAAAAATGTTAGAATACAAACATTCTCCTTCCTATGTATGACTCGGATGAATGTTAGTTGAAAGAAATCTTAGGGAACTATTTACTAACATTTTATTTGCCATTAGTTGAATAAAAAATCTTTTTAAAAATGTTAGAATACAAACATTCTCCTTCCTATATATGACTTCACGCCGTCGTTTTGCTTCGTCTTCAATCTTTTTATTCTGAAAAAAGAAAAAAAAAGGATTAAATAATTTAATAAGCAAAATATATCGTTGAACAGAATATTAATGTGAAAACATCCAAATTGACAATTCTAAAACATTTTACAATGCAAAAACATTTCATTTCTGTTGCGGCCCTGTAAAGGGGCTGGAATGAAAACACGAACTCAGGGTTTATGACAAGATATAATACAACAGAGAAACAAGAGTGGTCGTACGTCAGTCTTGACTGCCAGTATAGACTGGGGTTGAGTCTACACTGAGAAGCAGATACTTTCAGTATTTATTGTAAATGGAAGAGTCCAAAGTCTGTTTTAGGTAAGATACCAATAATAATAACTTAAACCTAACCATCCATTAAAAAGAAGCAACACTCAAATGGAAAATGGAAATTCTCAAAAAGAAGATAGATGGACATTATTTTCAATACAGAGGAAAAATGAAAGATGGAAATTAAATTGTAATGGAATAACTTTCAAAATGAAATAAAAGAAGTTGAAAGAGTATTATATTAAAATTCTCACCAACGGACAGACAGACAGACAGACAGACAGACAGAGAAAGTGTTCGTTATATTATAAGTAGAAAGATAAGAAAATTGATACTAGTAGCAAAGTAACACTAAATTCTAAAACAAATTCGGAACAAATAGTAAACCGAAAGTATATAAAACATTTTACAATGCAAAAACATTTGGGGCCAAAATGAAAACATGAACTCGGTGTTTAGCGAAAACAAGTATATTAGAAGGAAAATGTAATACAACAGAGAAACCAGAGTGGTTGTACATCAGTCTTGATTGAGGTTGGTTCAGGTATTTAATTGCTTCCCTACCGCAGCAATATGTGACGTAAGGTCGGAAGGTGGGGGAAGAATCAAGCCAGCGCCCCTAAAGAAGGAGCACTCTGACCTAGCAAAAATAGCCCGGGAACCACCATCAGCATTCCCCGGTCAGTGCGCCTCAGGCAGTAAGCAATAAACTTACTCATCCCCAAAGAGGGGAGGCAAGGTCTGGGAGGGTGCACCTCCTAGGACAACCCAGGACCGAACACTTCAGCCCGACAGATAAAAATCCACCAAAATGGCCCAGTTCCTGCCGGACTGATTGTCGAGAACGAATCCTTGACTGGTATTACCTTACCCAATGCTGAAGTCCTCAATATAGCGAAGTTAATGAGAGACTTATCGGGCTGGAGTTGAGTCAACACTGAGAGGCAGGTGTTCCCAGTATTTATAGTGAGTGGAAAAGTTCAAGTAGTCCGTATAGGTAAGGTACCATAATACCCGCTCCCAAGCTTTACCTGGAGTTGAGTCAACACTGAGAAGCAGGTGCTTCCAGTATTTATTTGAGAATGGACGAGTCCAAAGTCCGTTATAGGTAAAGTATGATACAATTTATTTACTTGAAAGTAACTATTATTGTACATATATTTAATACATGTCTTTTACAGGCAATCTGAGGAAATCAATGCTGAAAAGAGGCCACAGAAGATAGATCTAATCTCACATTTATTCTGCCTGGCCAGCAGATTTTGTCGAAGAATACGAAGAAGATGGTAAACAATGACATGTGGAATGGTGTTTGGGAGATAGCAACGGATTTACCTGGATGTGACCGCTTCTTCCTGATACCAACATAGAAGAGGCTTGACATTGTCATCTAACCCTAACCCGAAAGACAGATTGTTCACCTGATCGAACTAACAGACCCCCTCCCACGAGGACAACTTCGATGCTGTAATAATTTGTAAAGATGAGTGCTATGATCACCCATTGACTACATGGGAAGATGCTGGATGATGGGCAAAGCATTTCCCGGTTGAATGCCGGGGATTTATTAGAAGATTAAGGAAGTTCTTATTCTGGATTAAAAAGGAGCAAGGTGCAGTATCTGTTCTGGATTTGTTGTTGTGTCAATGGTGTCATGAAAATATCTAATATACCCGTCAGTGAAAAAACAACCAATGGTTTAATTTAACAATTGATAGTGAAAATGAATTACTACGATACTCTTCCTTCATAATTGATGAAGAAAATAACTGGTCGAGGGATTATTTCTGGCACCAGAGTTTATGAAGTGTCAGTTCCTCCACCACGTTCCTTTAAAATTGAAATGTACATTTAAATTTTTAACTATCTTTGAAGAAGTGGGCAACAAAAGTCCATTCCTTCACTATTTCTTTTTTTTTCTTATGATGTTGCCTCACTTTTGTATTTATATTTGCTCTAAATTATTTTTATTGAACATCTTAAATCATAATATTAAATCCATGGTGGTTCAAATTATTTAAAACTTGAATCTTAATATTAAATCCATGGTGGTTCAAATTATGTAAAACTTGAATCTTAATATTAAATCCATGGTGGTTCAAAGTGAAGTGGAAGAGTTCATTTGATCCATAAGATAGGTATCATAACAGTGAAGTGGAAGAGTTCATTTGATCCATAAGATAGGTATCATAACAGTGAAGTGGAAGAGTTCATTTGATCCATAAGATAGATATCATAACAGTGAAGTGGAAGAGTTCATTTGATCCATAAGATAGGTATCATAACAGTGATAAATCCTTCAATGAGTAGAATTTAGTTTTGCAACTTAATACTCCAAGATTTTTGGCCAACAATCAGAAGATCTGAATAAAGATTGACACACAATAAACTGTCTTGGTGTGATTTATCCGTGTCAAAATGGCCAAAGATATATGACACGGTAACAGACATACTGGATGCTAGTGTTGAGAGTTTTACAGTAAGAAAATGATTTTTTTTTAAATCAAATCAAGTAGAAAAAATAAAAATCAGTGAAAATGAAATGATGAAAAAAAACTAATAAAAATTTAAGAGGTTTATGTAGTTTGCTTGAAGCATTGTTTATTAGTTTATAGAAATGTGATACTTAGAAGGCAAATTTATAAAAACAAAGAAAAACATTAACAAAAAAATTTTTTTTTTAAAATGTTAACCTTTTTCTGCTCTTGCATTAAAATATTGGAAATTTTGCAAAATTCAGAAGGGGTGGGACATAATGGGTGAAAATTTCAGATTCATGCGAGTAGTATTTTTTTGTGTTCATTTATACATAAATAACACTAAACAATCAAACATTTTGAAAATTTTGCAAAATTCAGAAGGTGCAGGCCAAAAATAACCGTTAGGGCTCCCCGGGACTCAGAATTCATCATTTTTCAGTGAAAAAGTGGTTTCATGCGACATTGCAGGTCCTAAAACATCCTCAAAAGCTATGAATGGACATAGATGGTTAAATCTGATATAGTATTTTAATTTAGGACCATTTTCAGGCTGTGAAAGGGTTTTCATGAATGTAAAATAGCAAAAGCCTAGTGGCCTGCACCTTCTGAATTTTGCAAAATGTTCAAAATGTTTGATTGTTTAGTGTTATTTATGTATAAATGAACACAAAAAAATACTACTCGCATGAATCTGAAATGTTCACCCATTACATTCCACCCCTTCTGAATTTTGCAAAATGTTCAAAATGTTTGATTGTTTAATGTTATTTATGTATAAATGAACACAAAAAAATACTACTCGCATGAATCTGAAATTTTCACCCATTACATTCCACCCCTTCTGAATTTTGCAAAATTTTCAAAATGTTTGATTGTTTAGTGTTATTTATGTATAAATGAACACAAAAAAATACTACTCGCATGAATCTGAAATGTTCACCCATTACATTCCACCCCTTCTGAATTTTGCAAAATGTTCAAAATGTTTGATTGTTTAATGTTATTTATGTATAAATGAACACAAAAAAATACTACTCGCATGAATCTGAAATTTTCACCCATTACATTCCACCCCTTCTGAATTTTGCAAAATTTTCAAAATGTTTGATTGTTTAGTGTTATTTATGTATAAATGAACACAAAAAAATACTACTCGCATGAATCTGAAATTTTCACCCATTACCTCCCACCCCTTCTGAATTTTGCAAAATGTTCAAAATGTTTGATTGTTTAGTGTTATTTATGTATAAATGAACACAAAAAAATACTACTCGCATGAATCTGAAATGTTCACCCATTACATTCCACCCCTTCTGAATTTTGCAAAATTTTCAAAATGTTTGATTGTTTAGTGTTATTTATGTATAAACGAACACAAAAAAATACTACTCGCATGAATCTGAAATTTTCACCCATTACATTCCACCCCTTCTGAATTTTGCAAAATTTTCAAAATGTTTGATTGTTTAGTGTTATTTATGTATAAATGAACACAAAAAAATACTACTCGCATGAATCTGAAATGTTCACCCATTACATTCCACCCCTTCTGAATTTTGCAAAATTTTCAAAATGTTTGATTGTTTAGTGTTATTTATGTATAAATGAACACAAAAAAATACTACTCGTATGAATCTGAAATTTTCACCCATTATGTCCCACCCCTTCTGAATTTTGCAAAATTTTCAAAATGTTTGATTGTTTAGTGTTATTTATGTATAAATGAACACAAAAAAATACTACTCGCATGAATCTGAAATGTTCACCCATTACATTCCACCCCTTCTGAATTTTGCAAAATTTTCAAAATGTTTGATTGTTTAGTGTTATTTATGTATAAATGAACACAAAAAAATACTACTCGCATGAATCTGAAATGTTCACCCATTACATTCCACCCCTTCTGAATTTTGCAAAATTTTCAAAATGTTTGATTGTTTAGTGTTATTTATGTATAAATGAACACAAAAAAATACTACTCGCATGAATCTGAAATTTTCACCCATTACGTCCCACCCCTTCTGAATTTTGCAAAATTTTCAAAATGTTTGATTGTTTAGTGTTATTTATGTATAAATGAACACAAAAAAATACTACTCGCATGAATCTGAAATTTTCACCCATTACGTCCCACCCCTTCTGAATTTTGCAAAATTTTCAAAATGTTTGATTGTTTAGTGTTATTTATGTATAAATGAACACAAAAAAATACTACTCGCATGAATCTGAAATTTTCACCCATTACGTCCCACCCCTTCTGAATTTTGCAAAATTTTCAAAATGTTTGATTGTTTAGTGTTATTTATGTATAAATGAACACAAAAAAATACTACTCGCATGAATCTGAAATTTTCACCCATTACGTCCCACCCCTTCTGAATTTTGCAAAATTTTCAAAATGTGTGATTGTTTAGTTTTATTTATGTATAAATGAACACAAAAAAATACTACTCGCATGAATCTGAAATTTTCACCCATTACATTCCACCCCTTCTGAATTTTGCAAAATTTTCAAAATGTTTGATTGTTTAGTGTTATTTATGTATAAATGAACACAAAAAAATACTACTCGCATGAATCTGAAATTTTCACCCATTACATTCCACCCCTTCTGAATTTTGCAAAATTTTCAAAATGTTTGATTGTTTAGTGTTATTTATGTATAAATGAACACAAAAAAATACTACTCGCATGAATCTGAAATTTTCACCCATTACATTCCACCCCTTCTGAATTTTGCAAAATTTTCAAAATGTTTGATTGTTTAGTGTTATTTATGTATAAATGAACACAAAAAAATACTACTCGCATGAATCTGAAATGTTCACCCATTACATTCCACCCCTTCTGAATTTTGCAAAATTTTCAAAATGTTTGATTGTTTAGTGTTATTTATGTATAAATGAACACAAAAAAATACTACTCGCATGAATCTGAAATTTTCACCCATTACATTCCACCCCTTCTGAATTTTGCAAAATTTTCAAAATGTTTGATTGTTTAGTGTTATTTATGTATAAATGAACACAAAAAAATACTACTCGCATGAATCTGAAATGTTCACCCATTACATTCCACCCCTTCTGAATTTTGCAAAATTTTCAAAATGTTTGATTGTTTAGTGTTATTTATGTATAAATGAACACAAAAAAATACTACTCGCATGAATCTGAAATTTTCACCCATTACATTCCACCCCTTCTGAATTTTGCAAAATGTTCAAAATGTTTGATTGTTTAGTGTTATTTATGTATAAATGAACACAAAAAAATACTACTCGCATGAATCTGAAATTTTCACCCATTACATCCCACCCCTTCTGAATTTTGCAAAATTTTCAAAATGTTTGATTGTTTAGTGTTATTTATGTATAAATGAACACAAAAAAATACTACTCGCATGAATCTGAAATTTTCACCCATTACGTCCCACCCCTTCTGAATTTTGCAAAATGTTCAAAATGTTTGATTGTTTAGTGTTATTTATGTATAAATGAACACAAAAAAATACTACTCGCATGAATCTGAAATTTTCACCCATTACATCCCACCCCTTCTGAATTTTGCAAAATGTTCAAAATGTTTGATTGTTTAGTGTTATTTATGTATAAATGAACACAAAAAAATACTACTCGCATGAATCTGAAATTTTCACCCATTACATCCCACCCCTTCTGAATTTTGCAAAATTTTCAAAATGTTTGATTGTTTAATGTTATTTATGTATAAATGAACACAAAAAAATACTACTCATGAATCTGAAATGTTCACCCATTACGTCCCACCCCTTCTGAATTTTGCAAAATTTTCAAAATGTTTGATTGTTTAGTGTTATTTATGTATATATGAACACAAAAAAATACTACTCGCATGAATCTGAAATTTTCACCCATTACATTCCACCCCTTCTGAATTTTGCAAAATGTTCAAAATGTTTGATTGTTTAGTGTTATTTATGTATAAATGAACACAAAAAAATACTACTCGCATGAATCTGAAATTTTCACCCATTACATCCCACCCCTTCTGAATTTTGCAAAATTTTCAAAATGTTTGATTGTTTAGTGTTATTTATGTATAAATGAACACAAAAAAATACTACTCGCATGAATCTGAAATTTTCACCCATTACGTCCCACCCCTTCTGAATTTTGCAAAATGTTCAAAATGTTTGATTGTTTAGTGTTATTTATGTATAAATGAACACAAAAAAATACTACTCGCATGAATCTGAAATTTTCACCCATTACATCCCACCCCTTCTGAATTTTGCAAAATGTTCAAAATGTTTGATTGTTTAGTGTTATTTATGTATAAATGAACACAAAAAAATACTACTCGCATGAATCTGAAATTTTCACCCATTACATTCCACCCCTTCTGAATTTTGCAAAATGTTCAAAATGCTTGATTGTTTAGTGTTATTTATGTATAAATGAACACAAAAAAATACTACTCGCATGAATCTGAAATGTTCACCCATTACATTCCACCCCTTCTGAATTTTGCAAAATTTTCAAAATGTTTGATTGTTTAGTGTTATTTATGTATAAATGAACACAAAAAAATACTACTCGCATGAATCTGAAATTTTCACCCATTACATTCCACCCCTTCTGAATTTTGCAAAATGTTCAAAATGCTTGATTGTTTAGTGTTATTTATGTATAAATGAACACAAAAAAATACTACTCGCATGAATCTGAAATGTTCACCCATTACATTCCACCCCTTCTGAATTTTGCAAAATTTTCAAAATGTTTGATTGTTTAGTGTTATTTATGTATAAATGAACACAAAAAAATACTACTCGCATGAATCTGAAATGTTCACCCATTATGTCCCACCCCTTCTGAATTTTGCAAAATGTTCAAAATGTTCAAAATGTTTGATTGTTTAGTGTTATTTATGTATAAATGAACACAAAAAAATACTACTCGCATGAATCTGAAATTTTCACCCATTATGTCCCACCCCTTCTGAATTTTGCAAAATGTTCAAAATTTTCAAAATGTTTGATTGTTTAGTGTTATTTATGTATAAATGAACACAAAAAAATACTACTCGCATGAATCTGAAATTTTCACCCATTATGTCCCACCCCTTCTGAATTTTGCAAAATGTTCAAAATGTTCAAAATGTTTGATTGTTTAGTGTTATTTATGTATAAATGAACACAAAAAAATACTACTCGCATGAATCTGAAATTTTCACCCATTATGTCCCACCCCTTCTGAATTTTGCAAAATGTTCAAAATGTTTGATTGTTTAGTGTTATTTATGTATAAATGAACACAAAAAAATACTACTCGCATGAATCTGAAATGTTCACCCATTACGTTCCACCCCTTCTGAATTTTGCAAAATTTTCAAAATGTTTGATTGTTTAGTGTTATTTATGTATAAATGAACACAAAAAAATACTACTCGCATGAATCTGAAATTTTCACCCATTATGTCCCACCCCTTCTGAATTTTGCAAAATGTTCAAAATGTTCAAAATGTTTGATTGTTTAGTGTTATTTATGTATAAATGAACACAAAAAAATACTACTCGCATGAATCTGAAATTTTCACCCATTATGTCCCACCCCTTCTGAATTTTGCAAAATGTTCAAAATGTTCAAAATGTTTGATTGTTTAGTGTTATTTATGTATAAACGAACACAAAAAAATACTACTCGCATGAGTCTGAAATTTTCACCCATTACGTCCCACCCCTAATGAAAAAAAAATAATAAAAATTCATAAAAACAAGGAAAAACATTAACAAAAATTTTTTTTTTTTTAAAAATGTTAACCTTTTTCTGCTCTTGCATTAAAATATTGTGTTTCTCTGTCTTTTCATGTGTTGCTTTTGCTGCTTTTTGTTTTTGCTGATTTTTTACCATTTCATCATAAAACGACTCGGGTTTCTCATAATTATAATTCTCAAGTTCATCTTGAATGAGAGAAATCAATTTATGAACCATTTCCTGAAAAGGAGAAGAAAAGAATACTAGATACTTTTAATACGAGATGTGTGCATATGTGTATCATTTTTTGTAGTATACATGTTTGCGTAGGTTATTACCTAGCAAACATGTATACTACAAAAAAAATGATACACATAATGCACACATCATTGTAAATGAAACTCTTCACAAAGGGAAAAATGAAATTCAAATAAGATTCAAAGGTCTGAGCCATTTGCCTGTAGACTTACAGTTAATCAAAGGTCGAATATGTACAAATAACTCAAGTCTCTTTCTTTGTGAACAATATGTCTTTTTTTTGTACTGGTACAGCTTTTAACCAAGACAATATGTCTTTTTTTTGTACTGGTACAGCTTTTAACCAAGACAATATGTCTTTTTTTTGTACTGGTACAGCTTTTAACCAAGACAATATGTCTTTTTTTTGTACTGGTACAGCTTTTAACCAAGACAATATGTCTTTTTTTGTACTGGTACAGCTTTTAACCAAGACAATACGTCTTTTTTTTGTACTGGTACAGCTTTTAACCAAGACAATATGTCTTTTTTTTTGTACTGGTACAGCTTTTAACCAAGACAATATGTTTTTTTTTTGTACTGGTACAGCTTTTAACCAAGACAATATGTCTTTTTTTTGTACTGGTACAGCTTTTAACCAAGACAATATTTTTTTTTTTTGTACTGGTACAGCTTTTAACCAAGACAATATGTCTTTTTTTTGTACTGGTACAGCTTTTAACCAAGACAATATGTCTTTTTTTTGTACTGGTACAGCTTTTAACCAAGACAATATGTCTTTTTTTTTGTACTGGTACAGCTTTTAACCAAGACAATATGTCTTTTTTTTGTACTGGTACAGCTTTTAACCAAGACAAAACTGACTTTTGCCAACGCATAATCATGTAAACAGCCGAAAAAAAGACAAATGAAAACAAGCCGGCATAAAAGTCAAAACGAGGCCACATTCCAACAAAAAAAATAAAATAATAAAACAACATTTAAAGCAAGAAAAACACTCACCATATGTTTATTTTTACGAAAAATTATTTATTTTTTTCGACAAAGAAAAGTAATGAAACAACTTTTATAATTTTTTTTTTCACAAGTTAATTTATCCAGCTTTTGAACCAGATAAAAGTGAACGTTTTTTTACTCTAACCCTAAATTAATTTTATTGCCTTTGGTAACAGTTATCTGTTTACTATTTGATTTTTTTTTTTCCACCCAATTTTTTCTCAATTGGAAATTCTTGACAAGCGCTAATTTACGATTTAATCAATTTACCAGTTAACTTGTCATCTGCTTTTCTCGGCTTCTGATTGGATAAGCGTGAAAAAAAGCCTAACGAAAAGTCGGTTTTGTCTAGTTCAAAAGCTGTACCAGTATCGATTTTTTTATTGAACCATATCTCATCTGATTTATGCTAGGTCAACTTGCAATTAAGTAAACAATGGAGTATATTTCTAACAATATTTTTTAATGTTCAAAACTGTAGTTGCATTTAAACATCAGGGATACCATTTTGTAGCATTGATGCTGGCATGAATGAAATAGAGACCATGGTCACATCTTTGAATGTACCACACTAACTACTAACTCTAACCCTAACCATTAATATATAATAAACTAGTTGGCTTCGCCGGCTCGATTTGCAAAATTCACTACGTAAAATACTCATACTTTTAATAATAAACATTTCGTTCATAACACTGTTGTAGACACAAAACAGAAAGTGTTTCATTTATTCATATAGACATTGTTACTTTGATTAGTTCGATACAAATTCATTTATCTTTTAAAAAATGATCATAAATAAAGGAAACAAAACGCAAATAAATTTGCCTGAGCGATGTGTTAGGGCTGTTAGGTTAGGATTGTTGGGTTAGGGTTGTTGGTGTTGGGTTGTTGGTTATGGGGTTAGGGTTAGGGTTAGGGGTGTTGGTTTAGGGTTTAGGGTTAGGGTTTGGGTTGTAGGTTTAGGGTTGTTGGTTTAGGGTTGTTGGTTTAGGGGTTAGGGTTTGGGTTGTTGGTTTAGGGTTAGGGTTTGGGTTGTTGGTTTAGGGTTTAGGGTTAGGGTTGTTGGGTTAGGGTTGTTGGTTTAGGGTTTAGGGTTAGGGTTTGGGTTGTTGGTTTAGGGTTTGGGTTGTTGGTTTAGGGTTTAGGGTTAGGGTTTGGGTTGTTGGTTTAGGGTTTAGGGTTAGGGTTTGGGTTAGGGTTGTTGGTTTAGGGTTAGGTTTTGGGTTGTTGGTTATGGGTTGTTGGTTTAGGGTTAGGGTTTGGATTGTTGGTTTAGGGTTAGGGTTTGGGTTAGGGTTTAGGGTTAGGGTTGTTGGTTTAGGGTTGTTGGTTTAGGGTTTGGGTTCTTGGTTTAGGGTTGTTGGGTTAGGGTTTAGGGTTAGGGTTTGGGTTGTTGGTTTAGGGTTTGGGTTGTTGGTTTAGGGTTTAGGGTTAGGGTTTGGGTTGTTGGTTTAGGGTTAGGGTTGTTGGTTTAGGGTTAGGTTGTTGGGTTAGAGTTGTTGGGTTATGGTTTTACAGATTATTATGGGGATATAATGGGGGGGCGATTTGTTTTTAACCTTGAAATAGATTGAAACCTGTTGAAAATCTCATCAGTCCACCCTAAAGTAAAATGGAGGAAAGTAACGCTTAAACGCAAATATTAAACTTTCGTCCACAAAATTAAAAAATATGCTTAATCAGAACTATTTGTTATATTAAAATTAAAACAATCATTGAATCAAAATAACAAATAATAGCTAATTCCTAAAATGCCCTTTTTCAAAACTAATATGCAAATTAGTTAATCTTGCAACTGACATCGCATATACATAAGCAGTATATAAAAAAGATTGTGCATCTATGGTGTAAAAATAGTTTTACTTAAAATAGGACGCCTTGACTTTACCGTTTGTGCGAGAAATGGCCGCAACTTTCACATTTATTCATTTAGATAGAGAAATGGGGAAAATGGATATTTTGAATGAAGGACCGTATTTTAGCAATTTTTTTTTTTCTCTCTCATTTTGTAGAAAAATTTAATCGCTTTTTAAGATATTGTTTTTGGTGTGTGTTTTCAGTCACGCAGTTGGTCAATAAATATATAGGATTGAAAGGCATGTTAATCTTCTAACTATGTATCATAAACCAGCGTAGAGTTTAGCATGTGAAAATGAGTAAATATAATGAAATCAAGTTTTTTTTCCAGGTTAGGGTTACTTCAAGTTAGGATGCTATTTTCAGTGACAGGCGATTTATGTTTTAATGTTTTTTCTATGCATAAAAAGGTAATTCATCAATATAGGGTTTCACAAAAAAGTCCAAGTTGAAAACTTTAGTGAATTAAATTTTTGCCCAATTATCAAATTGTGTTTCCGTTCGACCCATTTTATTGATTTACTTCTTCATTCGATTTATTTTTGAAAAGGCCTTTGATTAGTCCTCTATAAGAGAGTGAGGCCTGTCTGTCAATCTTGATCGAAGTCTTCCACTCCAGGCTTGGCGGTCGCAAGTATCTAAATTTGTTATCCCCAGGGCTGCACGGTCACATTTACACAGCTCATCCAAAAAAAGCCTCGGTCTTCCAGCCTGCCAACTTGATGCGATGGACATGTTTCTGACCCGGGAGATCCAGCTGGAGCTTCGCTCTACATGACCAAGCCATCTCATCCTGCCCAACTTAAGGACATCAGTTATTTCCTGTATACCAAGCCTAGAGAGAAGAGTTCTGAAGAGAGTGTCGTCTTCCGGCCTGACAACAGATCCATCTAATCATGGCCCTTTCGTTGCGCTGCAGTCTCTTGAGAGTGCTTTACTATTAAAAGAAATACCTAGCTTGATCTCTACTGTGCTATGAAGCATATCAGGAAGATTCAATGTGTTAGCTGTTGAAATGAATCTTATGCGTACAGTCAAAGTTGAATGTCTGTCATTTTTGTACATTTTTTGAGAGGTAATGGAATTTTATCCTGGATTGATTGATCTAATATTTATTGTTTCCATTATGATCAAGTTTTATTTATCGCAAGATGAGACATTACATTTGCTTTTTTAGTTATGGAACATTTGCAAAGATTTTTCACTTTGTTTAAAGACTGCATTTTTAGTTATGAAAGCTGGCTTCTGGTCCAATAGTACAAGACGACAAATTTTCTAATTTCCAACAAACTTTGAACGGTGACTGATTAAGTTACTAAAATAAATTTGTTTATGTTTTGCAAAGATCTATGTGTCCACGTTAAGTTTTAAAATATAATGAAAATAAAATTTTTGTTTGGGATATGTGCTATGAATCATATCAAGAAGATTCAATGTGTTAGCTGTTGAAATGAATCTTATTTTATTTATACAAGATGACATTATATTTTAAAGAATTTTTGACTTAGTTAAAACATACATTTCTAGTTATACACTGAAATTTGGCTTCTTGACCACTAGCTTACAAGGTAATAAATTTTCTAATTTCTAACAAACTTTTAGCGGTTATAATTTGGTGGCTAATTGAGCGACCAAAAAAACTTAATACTGTAGCAATTGCATGAAGATCTATTTTGTTTGTATGTACATGCAATATCTTGCGTTATGTTGAGTTGTGGTGCGGCTTGCCATATGTGCAGTGACGCCTAGACTTATGTAACAACATAGGTGAGAAAATACTTCGCCACAGACTCAACTTCAATCCCCGCTCAGAGTTTGACGCCAAAGAGAATTAAGTTCCCGATAAGATTTTGTGACAACAAGATGTCCTATCCTGTTCTCGTCATTCGCCAGAAACAGCAAGACGAGATGGAAGTCCAGGATATCACATTCTGTTTTTATCAAAATCCAGCCTGCCAAACAATCTTCTTTATATTCTAGTGTTCTCTTTGAATAAAGTTGATTTATACTTTAATGGAGATGTTGGTGTTTTCTGTGGAAGATGGTATTTTCCTTTTTATTATTCAATATTCAATTCCAGTCAGATACATCCAGACACGGCTAACTCTATCAAATGGCTGTCTTCATCCTGGCATTTTTCCAACCAATATAATCACCAAACTCAATTCCAGTCAAATCTGCCCAGACACATCCGACTCGATCTTACCACTAAAAATGGTGACCCCAACACGATACGAACATGCAACTTTGATGCCGATGGCTGCATAAATAAAATTTGATTTGCTTCATCCCGACATTTTTCCAACCAATATAATCACCAAACTCAATTCCAGTCAAATCTGCCCAGACACATCCGACTCGATCTTACCACTAAAAATGGTGACCCCAACACGATACGAACATGCAACTTTGATGCCGATGGATGCATAAATAAAATTTGATTTGCTTCATCCTGACATTTTTCCAACCAATATAATCACCAAACTCAATTCCTAAACCAACCAATCTTACCACTAAAAATGGTGACCCCAACACGATACGAACATGCAACTTTGTGATTCAAACTTTTATCCCAACATTTTTTTTGCAAAATACTGATTTAAAAAAAAAAATAAAGGAACTACGTGGTTTTTAACAAGAACTTTTCATGTCGAAACGCAAAAAGAAAAAATGAAAAATTACATTACTGCACACCTTTCTGCTCCCAAAATATTGATCTCAACAAAACAGATCGGTTCTCAGACGTTATGAAAAATGCACGTCAACAAATCTGATATTAGATATAAAAAAAGGATTTATTTTGGGAGTACTTTAAAAAATATGGTGACAATAAACATAAGTAAATGCATTTTCTTGTTCCCCCCCCCCCCCCCCGCACCGGTACGATATTCGCTGTATTATTAAATATACTATTCATTTATATCAATTTACTATGGGTTTTGTATTGATTTGCTTCATCCTGACATTTTTCCAACCGATATAATCACCAAACTCAATTCCAGACACATCCGTTTTCATCCTGACATTCTTCCTAAACCAACCAATCTTACCACTAAAAATGGTGACCCCAACACGATACGAACATGCAACTTTGTGATTCAAACTTTTATCCCAATATTTTTTTTTGCAAAATGCTGATTTAAAAAAAAAAATAAAGGAACTACGTGGTTTTCAACAGGAACTTTTCATGTCGAAACGCAAAAAGAAAAAATGAAAAATAACATTACTGCACACCTTTCTGCTCCCAAAATATTGATCTCAACAAAACAGATCGGTTCTCAGACGTTATGAAAAATGCACGTCAACAAATCTGATATTAGATATAAAAAAAAGGATTTATTATTAAGGTTTTCTTATGGAATGTTACGGTAAATTCACTAGGTTGTTACTATATTTATCCAAAGTGAACTGTTTGAAGTGTCTACAGCTAATACCTATTTCATCTCTTTGGTTCAGTAGTTTATCTTTATCAGGAAACATGATAATAGTTAATTTTTCATTAAGACAAAGAAAACAGGTAGGTTTGTGTAGTGTAGTAGTTGAAGCTTTCTTCGAGATGCTCCATTTCAGTACAGGTACTTTATTATTTTCCTTTAGAGACCATATGTATTCGGATAATGAGGTGTCACCTTTCTTATCTAGGTTATTGAAAGATAATAATTTATGGTTTCTGTATCTAGCCTTAAAATCAGTACTTGTACTACCTATGTAAAAAATTTTCAGATTTGGATTATCTTCTGGGAATACAGTTCCTAAATAAACTATACTCTTGGTCAGACATTTTTTATCTCTACAGTTATATTCATTATTGCCACTATCTTGTGTATTGTTAATTCTATTATTATTACGGTTTACGATCTATCTATTATGACTTTTCATTATGTTTTCTAGGTTATTTTTACAGCTATAGCTAAGTTTAACAGTGTTTTTATTAAATATTTTAACTGCAGGAAAATGTCAACTTAAAAGATTAAGAATCCCATTTTGGATTTAACTAGCAGATTAAACGGGTGGGGTTGGAGGCTATACCAAATAATTTTCCGGTTTCTATTTTTCCTTCTAATGATCCTATTATTTCTTCCATTATACTAAATCTTAGTGTTAATATAACCACCTTTTTAATGGGCTTTACGGCATGTCAACCCTTTGGGTCATTTTATTTCAATCTGCTCTAATTGCAATTAAAAATAAAATATAGACAATCCTCGAATTGCAAATTTACTCAACAAGCGAAAGCAAAAACAATTAAACAAAAACAAATTGTAAAGTGTTGTTGTATCTATAACTATTGTCATTGAAAATTTCTTCAGCCCCGGAATTATTGCTAATTCTATGGTTACTCGATATGTTTAAAAGCATCGAAGCGTATCAAAAAAGAAGGAAAGAAAACTTAAAGTGGATTTTTTTGCAGTTTGTTTGTTATAATATGAAATTAATTGGTTGTGAGACAAATCCGGTTACTTTTCAGACACACTTGTGTGTAAAAAAACAGTTCAGATTTGTGAATATAGTTGAGCGTATGTGTCAGCAGCCATGTGTGAGTATATTTGGTAATGCGTTGTTCTAGACGTGAAGATATTTTCGGATTTCAGTTAGGAGAGACAGGAAAAGCATGACGGCTGTTTAAAATATCTGTCTGGTCGTTCCATAAGGGAAAAGGAAATAAACGCCCGTTCATACGCATGCGTATATACTTACCACCAGCGAAGAAGAAGGTTTCATTTTTACTACTGTCTGTTTATCTATCTGTACATCTCCACGGAATTGATTATCATATACAAAATTTCTAAATGTTCATCTCCATGACTTGGGATATGTTTAATGTGATTTGACTTGGGATTAACATATATCAGGTCATAATTATCTTTCATATATGGTTTATATGTGTCCTGGATGAGGTTAAATGCAGCATCTAAAAAATTAGTAGTCTTAATTCCTGCTGTAATGTCAACTTTACGTCCTAATTTTTCATAGTTTTGTATATAAATTGTTAAAATTCTTTCAGTTTTGCAATTGGTAGCATTTTTAGCTATAACTATGTCATCATCCCTATATAATCTTATATGCTTAACGCTAATCACATTAGATTGTCTATCAAATATTTTATTTTATTTTTCTGAATATAGAGTAAAAAAAAAAAAGAAAATACTCTTACCTCTCCAACAAATTTCTCTGCATTTGTTTGTAATTTATGTTTCAATGCATTTATTTCTTCTGATGATAACCCTTTATCATTTTTCACATTTATTATAGGGACACTGAAAATAGATACAATATTATAGAGCCACTGAAAATAGATACAATATTATAGAGACACTGAAAACAGATACAATAATATAGGGACACTGAAAACAGATACAATATTATAGGGACACTGAAAACAGATACAATATTATAGGGCCACTGAAAACAGATACAATATTATAGGGACACTGAAAATAGATACAATATTATAGGGACACTGAAAATAGATACAATATTATAGGGACACTGAAAACAGATACAATATTATAGGGACACTGAAAACTGATACAATATTATAGGGACACTGAAAATAGATACAATATTATAGGGACACTGAAAGCAGATACAATATTATAAGGACACTGAAAATAGATACAATATTATAGGGACACTGAAAACAGTTACAATATTATAGGGACACTGAAAATAGATACAATATTATAGGGCCACTGAAAATAGATACAATATTATAGGGACACTGAAAACAGTTACAATGTTATAGGGACGGACGCTGAAAACAGAAACAAACAATATTATAGGGACACTGAAAATACAAACGTTTCTGCGTAGCTTGTTTTCCATAAGTATATTGGCATACTATTACTAAACTTTACTCATGTATTGAGCACTGTTAAAGCACTGAAACGTATATTACACTGGTCAACACAACTTTACTGGTGCATGGTTAGGGTTAGGGTTAGGGTTAGGGTTAGGGTTAGGGTTAGGGTTGGGGTTGGGGTTAGGGTTAGGGTATTCCAATGCATTTTACCTTAATTGGGATGCAGAATTCAAATCTGGCATCGTATTCTAAATTAAATTATTTTCACTTTTATTCACCCCATTTCTACTGTGATTTGGGGCCAGATTTAGGGAAGTGGCATCCTAAATGGAAGTTGGGCAGCAAGATGTTTGTTCACATCGCATTTAAATTTCTGCGTGTTAGTATAATGGAGGAGCAGGGAGGGAATTCCAAAATCAAGTAGTCTGACGAAAAGAAGCTATCAGAGTAGAAATTCTTTCGAGAGACATTTACTGTGAAGGGGTGGGATTTTGTTGCTTGTCGGGGGTATTTACATTGAGGGGGGGGGGTAAAAGTGCAGCAAGTTCGCAGG
Source organism: Sepiola atlantica (assembly GCA_963556195.1). NCBI lineage: Eukaryota > Metazoa > Mollusca > Cephalopoda > Sepiida > Sepiolidae > Sepiola > Sepiola atlantica. The sequence goes on from OY744550.1 coordinate 61,593,809, forward strand.
AGCACATTCCGTTGAAGTACTTGTAAAATAAGCACAGGGATGCAACATTGTGGCGCTGGGACAGGGGATGGAGCTTGTTTTTAAATTGTTGATAAATATGCAACATTACCATGGAAATAACGATAGAGCGGAGAAAGACTAGCAACCTCTCTTCTATGAGAAAGAAGCTGTAGGGAAGAGAAGGGATCAACCAGTACCTAGGTTTCGAAGTCGTTCTTTTTTTTTATGGGTTTGTGCATTCCTGTATCAATACGCATCTCTACAGTATCGGTTGTTCCCAAGTTTTTGTCTTCAATAACAAACAAATACCTGTTCCTCTTCAGTGCAGAGGTATGGTGATAAGTATAAGTCCTAGTACTGATACTCCTTCCCCAACAAATTTTGATGCCTGGTTATTTGTTTTGACTTATGGCATCAGTGGTAGTGCAGAGGTATAGTGATGCACTGGTGCCGACTCCTTGATTGTCTAACCCAAATATTCAAGTATAAGTCCTAGTACCGAGAAATATTATGAGAAAAGGAGATAGTTTTAATATGATTGGATTACCCCCCCCCCCCAACTTGGATGCCCGGGGCCACCGCTCTATCACCCCCTTCTCTGCATAGTAATATTACCTGCCCTACTAAATTTAGCTACTGGACACACCCGTTTCAAGGTGACCATTTGAAACTATCGATTGAGTAGAGAAAGACTAACAACGTCTCTTCTGTGAAAAAGAAGCTGCAGAGAAGAGAGGAGATCATCCCCGATAGTGAAAGAAAGAGTGCTCTGAGTGGCACCTCCTCAGATGCGGAAACTGATAAAAATGTTATTTACAAACTAATGTGTGACAGACAGACAGACAAACAGACAGACAGAGTCTCTTTGATATGCTTGATGCATCTAAAAAAATAAAAAAAAGAATTAAAAATTAAAAAAGAAGGAAGAATGTACGAGATAATCTAACCTTTTAGGATAATCCGGTTTGAACTGGATGAAGAGAACAACTTTGGCATGAACTTCTCTAATACTGGCGCCTCTTCTTGGTCCCAGAGTTATTTCAAACATGGCCGGCTGGAAAAATATATAAATTTCTGAATTTAATACACGGAACCTTAACGTTCATATTTAAAGTAACATAAGAAATAAGAAAGAAAAAAAATACTATCTACTTGATCAGATTTTCGTAGCCAGACCCAAATAGCATGTATGCTGACAAATCAATCTTTTTTTTGTTGTTGTTGTTGTTGTACCAAGTAATTGAACATATAATAACGCACTTAACTACAATTTTCTTTCAAAAACAATTGTTCCTGTCTGGAATATTGGTAATATGGACACATTTCTAAATAAACACCTAGAAAGAAAAAACAGCTCATGTCATTAATAAAATACACATTTTTTTTTTTTAATTTTTTTTTTTAACATATTTCACCCCAAACAAGGCAGGCCGCCACTGTAGATGTAAGGGGTTACTGAGAATTAGGGTGTAGGTTTTGGGTGTCACCCCAAGTTGGGAGCAGTGTAGCGAGATGTCTGTTTACATTAGTTTTAAACCTTTGCATGTCGGTACTGTTGGGGAAACAGGGAGCGGGGGGGGGGGAGTTCCAGAGGCCAGCAGCACGAGGAAAGAAACTATTGGAGTAGAAGGCTCTCCGGCATCTGGGGACCTTCACAGTGAATAGATTGGATTTTGCTGATTGTCAAATTGATCTAGTGAATTTACGTCGAGGGGGGGTGGGGCATCATTTTTCAATCTATTTCTGCTATCAGATAAACAATTACATTTTTATTCTAACATAAATATTAAGATATTGCTTTCTTTAAATTATTTGCTTCTCAAACTGCTGCATAATTGTTTCATTTATAAGAGTCATTCAGCTTTTACTCTAATGTTGTAAGCGGCCAAGAATGCATCGTTTTCAATAGATTTCAGCTTACAAATTTCTTCCTCAAAACATTTCACCATTTGATATTAGTGTTTTGCTTCTTGCGTTTCAGAGAACACACTACCAGAGACAAGATCATGTGGGCCATGCATAGTGTCATTATTTTTGTTTCTTTACTATTAATTGCATATTTGATTAAATAAAAAAAAAACAAAAAGGCTAATTTAAACGGTAAAAAAAAACACTAATTTAAAAAAATATATTTTCAGAATTAAAACCATAAGATATTATTAAGAATAAGCAATCTGGAGTTACTTCCCTTGAATATTATATTTAAAATTACTTCTCTAAAACTATTATCACATGTTTCTCGCCTTTATGTAACTTTCATAAATATACATAAAATTGTGGGTGCTTTCTTGAATTAGGACTCATGCTAAAATCGACTTGGCCTCGGTACTTTCCGTATGTTTATGTAAACCGCCGAAAAGTACCGACGCCAAGTCAGTTAACCTAACTGTGTCCAAAGTTGATTGACCTACGAAAAAATCAAAAACTAGGCTGGATTTACAAGTGGGGAAAAAACCCAAAGATTAACCAACATTTAAAGCAAAGTTTAGTCAAATTATATGAAAGAAATATTTATTTTTTTAACAAAGAAATAAAAATAAGCAGATGATAAATTATATTTTTTAAGTGTTTTTTTTTTTTTACTGAAAATTATTTTTGGTTTGTAATCAGGTAAAAATGGCGTCGGTACGGTTAGTTTTTTTGTTTTTTTTACTGAAAATTATTTCTGGTTTTGTTAGGGTTAGGGTTAGGGTTTTTTTTTCATCTAAAATTTTTTTTGTTTGGTTTCGTTAGGGTTAGGTATTAAAGTTTTTTGTTTTTTTTTGGCTGAAAATTTTTTTTTTCTTTTGCGACCAGTTTTTCTTTCTGACAAACATTAACAACTCCTTCGGGGGATGCAACAGCCAGTGATAGCTTGTGAAAATTCATTGCAGTATTTTCGTTTTTCAATCAGTTGCAATCACATTTCAATCAGTTAAAATGTTGACATGTCGTCTGCTTATTTTCTCGCAATTTGATTGTCTAACCACTTAGGTACCTGTGGTTTACGTAAACATCTGAAAAGCACCAACGCCAAGTCGATTTTAGTGTCGGCCCTGGATATAACTTTGAATGTCTAAGTTGCATAACTATTTTTAAAACAATTCATAATAAATTAATGTTTGTTGTTATTCATTCGTAATTTCATCGTTCTATTTTTTCCATATATATGCAATATTTTTGTCGATATTAACAATAATTAATTAAAATGATTTAATAAAAAATGGATAAAATATTAAAATATTATGATATAAAATATTAAACCTAAACTTCTTTGTAGTTTAATTTAAATAACCTCCCCTAAAACTTAATCATCAAATATTTTCAGAAAGGTTTTTTTTTAACTTAGTTTTAAAAAAAAAACCTTTCTGAAAATATTTGCTGATTAATTTTCAGGGGAGGTTATTTAAATTAAACTACAAAGAAAGATATACAAGCAAAACTTCAAAAAGAGAAGGTGACAACGAACTGACCTCTGACCTCTCTCTCTCTCCCATTAGCAACGTCATATAGAGAAACAGCAGACGGTGACACTGCCCTCCCCCACGTTAGTGACCAACGACATATTTTTTATTGTTTTTAAATTCAATGAAAAAATAGTCAGTTAAAAAAAGAGCACACACACACACACACACACCATCACTCAGGCGAATTGATTCCTTTTTCTTTTCATTTCTTGAAGTTAAGGAACGACATCAACACCAGTCTTTCCCCCAGTCAGAATGTAACCTCAGCGCTACCTATCATTACAGTCTGTTGATGACACACCATGCTTGGCTCTCCTTGACACTGGGCGCTCACGTTCAATTTTGAGTGCAAAGCTATGTCAGTCGTGGTCACAGCAGAAGATGGCGGTACATTGATCGGCGTCACACAGGCCTGCTGCGGAAATGGCACTATTAGGATTCATACATAATCTGAAAACGTTGCCACCATCAACGTGCTGGTTATGCAAAGAGAAACCTCCTGATTTCGATATGCTACTTGGCATCGCGACGCAAATAAGGCGCTCGGCGATGTTTGCATCATACAGTCTGGAAGTGTTGAGTTTAGGAAGACACAACCCATCTGTGCAGCACTACGTATTGATGAAGCTGATTTTGTTGCAAAATTTGACGAGCGGAAGGGTCTGTGGGTTGCAGCATGGAAATGGTCAGCGGGTCGTGCACCAGAGAAACAGGAAACTCGGATTTCCAAATATCCGATGTCTAATTAATTAAGCGAGGATTATGAATGCGGATTGCGGACCTGGATAAACAACGGTTAGTTGCTGCCATATAATGAGGATAGGTTTGGTCCACACAAGGGACTAATAACACTGATGGCCGTACTGCAGACCAATAAAAAATAAGGTGCGTCATGTAATGGACTACCGTGAATTAAACACCGAAATTGATGCATTTACTTGCGATGCATAGAAAATGCGAGAATGAAGACAGCAAGGAACAAATGTATCCATTCTGGACCTCAGGAAAACATACCTGCAGATCCATGTTGAAAGATCCTTCTGGCCGTACCAAACATGTTTAACGGACAAAGATATTGTATAACCAGGTTAAGGTTCGGCTTAAATGTGGCACCTCTGATAATGCGAGCTGTGCTCAAAGCTGTGAGAAGATAAGGATAGCAATGTCGGCATATATCGATGACATAAAAAAAAACGAACCGTAAACCGAGGTTTTAAGGGAAAAAAAACGAAACCGATACCGAAACCAAAATTTCAAAACCGCCCAACTCTAATGTCGGCATATATCGATGACATATAGGAGGATGTGGCACGAGCAGAATCTGTGAGGAAGCATCTGGACCTGTATAGACTCACGAGTAAGGATTCAGAAAAGCTTCAATTAGAAGTTTGGGAGGAGCACGACACAAAGATGTATCTTCTCCATGTGTGGCAAACTGGTGGGGCACTTTTCGTGTATATGGATGGCTTCAAGTAGCAACAGTCTTTATTAAACATTGTGCTACAACTGTCACACAGGACTGGGATGACAAGGTTAGCCTTGCTCCTCTAAAGTATATAATAGCAGAATCACTTGCCTGGGTTAGGGTTAGGGTTAAGGTTAGGGTTAGGGTTAGGGTTAGGGTTAAGGTTAGGGTTAGGGTTAGGGTTAGGGTTAAGGTTAGGGTTAGGGTTAGGGTTAGGGTTAGGGTTAGGGTTAAGGTTAAGGTTAAGGTTAGGGTTAGGGTTAGAGTAGCAGAATCAATTGCCCGGGTACATTAATCAGATCCGATCCAAGGAAAGTGGTGCATGGACATCAAGGAACTGGATGTGTGGGTGGATGCTCGCTGGCTGTGGGCGTGCCCCTTGATGCCGATGGAGCCATCATTGAGGATGCATGCTGGTTGCGACCAACAAAGGATCCCCAAAATATAAACGTGGTAGAGCCGTATACTGTGCTAAAAGGATTAAATCTTGCGCTTAAATGGAAGGCCAATGTGTTACATACAAAAACTGACTCCCTGTATGTGTACCACTCGGTGACCAATGCGCTCACGGGAAAGTCTTCGGTTGAGCATCAAGGCCGCAAGCGAGATGCTCATAAAGCGAAGACTGGACACGATAATTTCACTTGTGAAAGAGTAAGACATTTCGGTTTATGTAAGACTAGAGTTCCACAGCAGTGACACAATGATGTGAAGAGAGAGATTGAACCCACACAGGCAGTGTGTGCTTTTGCCACAGGGAGTCTGAACTCAACATAGCTGAACGAGGTTCATCGACATAGTGAGCATCCTGGACTCATACCAGATCAGAGTGAAAGGGGACAATGTTGTGCCCATCCGGATCACCAAAGAATCGCTACACATTATAAAGCGGGGGATACAGTTTGGGTGAAGAATCCACAACGACATTGCATGTTGAAATTCAGACCCAGCTGTATCACCAGAGTGTTAAGTCCACAATCGGTGGTCATCAATAGCACGCCTCGGCACGTTTCAGTTCAGTACCAGTAGTGTACAACAGCGATCACAGATTATCAGAAAGCGCTGAATGAAGAGAACCAGATTCCAATGCAAGTAGTAGTGGTTCCACATCTGAAAGTGAGGAAGAGGCCGGACTTACTTTGGTTGAAATGCCTCATGGCTTAAGAAATTAAAACACTATGAAGTACAGTTTTAATTTTTTAATTACAACAGCCTCGATCTGTTAATGATTTGGCTTTACAAGCGCCTCTCCATCGCCAATATTCATGGAAACGCCTTGAGCCTGTTCTTGGTATATCAAGCCAGCAGGACATTCGATGAAACTTCCTAATACTTGCAGATTTGTTTCGAAAGAGGACATTCAATTAATTCATTATTACTTGCCTCCCCTTTTAAACAACACAATCCAGAAGACCTGGATATATGTTTCAATACAACAGAATAATAAAAGCAAGATTACCAATACATTTAATATTGTTTAATTAATAATGGCGAAAACATAGTTCTCAATAAAATTCAATTTTTGACTTTTTACTCAGGCTTATAATCCAAATGTAATCTAAATGAATAAATGCGAAAATTGGGCTCATTTCTCGCACTAACAATAAAGTCAAAACATCCTAACGCTTTAGTCAGAGAGGAAGAAATAACTGTTCCACTATGGAGGAGTACTAGTAGGTATACCAAACTGGCCTGTTTACGCAGCGAAAACGATTAAAAACAGTAAAATTTTCGTATAATTTAACTTACGATATCTCGGCTATTTTTTAGGCTATGTCTATGAAATTAGTATATGAATAAAATTCAGCATTTTTCTAATTATATTTTTTTGTTTTTGGGACGATGATTAGTTTTTTTTTAAGGTTGATTTGAATTATTTTAATGACAAATGCATTTAGTTCTACTTTTGTTTCAAAAACAAATTTTTAGTCCTGTTTTTAACGCCTGTGCCGTTCACACTGTTAATTAATCCAGTTTGAAAAATTAGTTCCATCTCATAAAAGAAAAGTTATTCTTCAATTTAGTGGGCGAAGTATAGAATTTTTTAAGTTAATTTTCATAAAAAACTTCCAGGGTGAAAACTTCAGTGAATAAAATTTTACAGAAATTTAATTTTTACAAAGTATGCTTTTGATACCATTGGATAAAGCATGATTTCCCCAATAATTATCAAAAGGATCAATATTGATCTTATTTAACATCGCAAACGGCTTGACAATAAAAGACGGAGGTTTACATTTTTTTTGTTTCATTTTCGAGTAAGTTTTTCAATAAGACAACACGCATGTGTAAACATGTCTTCCCTCCTCCCCTTCAATGCACTTGTAAAAATAATAATCTTCCCCTTCCGTGATTATAATAGTTACAAAAGCAGAGTGTCACACTTTCTTTTCTCTCTCTTCTCCACTTTCTTTTTATTTTCACACACTCTCTCTCTCTCTCTCTTTCTTTTCTCTCTTTGTCCTTTCTCTTTCTTGTTTTTCTCTCTCTATCCTCTCTCTTTCTTGTTTCTCTAGCTCTCTCTGTCGTTTGTATATATATATATATATATATATATATATATATATATATATATATATAAATCTTCTTTATATATCTCTTTCTCTTCTTTATATATATATATATAAATATATATAAATATATATATAAATATACATATATATATATATATCTTCTTTATATATCTCTTTCTCTTCTTTATATATATATATATAAATATACATATATATATATATATCTTCTTTATATATCTCTTTCTCTTCTTTATATATATATATATATAAATATATATATATAAAGAAGAGAAAGAGATATATAAAGAAGATATATATATATATAGAGAGAGAGAGAGATATCTTCTTTATATATCTCTTTCTCTTCTTTATATATATATATATATCTTCTTTATATATCTGTTTCTCTTCTTTATATATATATATATATATATATATATATATATATATATATATATATATATATATATAAAGAAGAGAAAAAGATATATAAAGAAGATATATATATATATATATATCTTCTTTATATATCTCTTTCTCTTCTTTATATATATATATATATATATATATATATCTTCTTTATATATCTCTTTCTCTTTCTATTTTTTCTCTCTCGTTTCTGTTTTTCTTTCTCTCTTTGCCTCTCTCTTTCTTGTTTCTTGCTCTCTCCCCCCTCTGTCCTGTCTTTCTTTCTGAATGAATATTTACAATTTTGTGTTAAATTTTCATGTTTAGAAGAATTTTGTCTGATTTTTATTTTGAAAAATATTTCATTAAATGAGGTTTCCGTTCTATAGTTGATGATCCGTAATTCTTCAGGTCACGGGTCGTCTATGATCTATTTTAATGGATGACGTCATCCCTTATGACGTCATAAAGGATCTTCCTGATACCTTCAACCAAGTGATGGAAGAATATGACATATCCCTCATATATTGGCTATAGCGGAAGGGTAAAACCAAATTGAAACTGCCATTAAAATCTTCCATTATATTATTCAATAAATATATATTATCTTTACATAATTGAAATTTAGTATTAACATTTTTTTTAAATTTAAATAACACTTAATGATAAACCTCTGTTTAAAAATTGACTGATGATTTATTTTATCAAGCAAATTTTTAGATTTTGATGCCAATCCATTTTTTATTTTTTTTACATGCCAAGAGTTGGTCACACCACAAAATCTTCCAATATTAAAAAAAAAATCAAGGATTTTTTAAAATTCCTAATTAGTCAAGTATAAAAGTTTTAGGCTTGTATCTTTCATGGATAACTTTTTACAAAAGGTTTTGTAAAGTGTACATTTGACTCATTTTTCTACCCAACTGCCAAATTGGGCTTAGGCCGTGTTTACATGTAAGAAATGAGAGGTATTTTAATGAAAAAAATTTTTTAGCTTAATCTGCATGATGTCATGAATCATAATAATAAGTTTTCAAAAAAAACGAAAAACCGAACAGTAAACCGAGGTTTTAAGGGAAAAAAACCGAAACCGATACCGAAACCAAAATTTCAAAACCGCCCAACTCTAATTTAAATATTCGTTGTTTGAACTACTTGATGATTCAATAAATATTTGGTTTTTTTCCTATTTTTATTCTCATCACTCAATTCATTTTATTATTGCTCTATCTTGCATATTGAGCACTGACTTTTCAAGATAAAATTTTATCTTTATTATCTCTCCACTTAATACACATATCATTTGGTACAGAAAATCAGTACATCTGTACCAAATAATAAATAAATATTATGCTCTTAATTTTGATTTCCTCAATTAATTGAGCACTCTACTGGGATTTTTCCTACCATCTTACAAAAGAAGTTATATATATATATATATATATATATATATATATATATATATATATATATATATATATATATATATATATATATACACACAAAGAGTAAAAAGTTCTTGGAGTAAAGTGTCTTGAAAAACGTCTGTACCGTTCACAATGTTAAGTTAATTTTGGGGTGAAACCAAACAAAAGACAAAGAAAAGAGCAAACTCACACGTGGGGGAACCCACTAATACGCCATTTTTTATATATATATATATATATATATATAAGATAAATGAAGGAAGAGAGATAAAGATGTACGGATGACAAATCTATTTCAACTTCGATTGTTCAATGCCAGGTGTACTAGGTAAAAAAATGTTTATTATTCTTTCCTTAAGCCAACGCTTTTCAAAGATTAAAATCTTATCATCAGAGGAATTACATAGATGGATAAGTTGGCAGTGGAAAAGCCAAAATTCAAAATTTGAAAAAATATTAAGTAATGGCGAGTGAGAGTGTGCGTGTAAAAAAAATATGGGATCTGTCCAGTTGGTGAATGTCTGTTGATAAGGTGTAAGGAGGGAGATTTAAAGATGGAAAAAAGGGGTTTATATATATATATATATATAAATATGAATTTTATACGTAATAAGGGAGTTAAAGAATAAAATAATGTTCGGTAAAATTGTCATTTTACTAACAAACCCTCCACCCAATCAATGCTGAGTACATTCTTTGATCCCCACTCCAAAAATAGAATATATAAAATGTAAAAAAAAAATAAGAATAAAGAAAAGTTAATATGTAATTAAATCAACTTTATTTAAGAGCTTCATGAATACAGAAACACAAGAATGTAAGACAAGATGGTTCGGCAGGCGGGCATTAGTTATAGAAAGAGAATTGAGTTTCGGAGTTCCATCTCATCTTGCTAGGCCCTGGCAAAGGATGAGAAGATGTTTTTAGCGCCAGGTTTTCACAGCATCTGTCCAGGAACTGTTTGTATCCTAGCATCAAACTAAAGCTGGGCAGAAATTAGGAAAGCTGAGTATGCGCAGAAGTGTTTGAATTGCCAGATGTATTTCTACACAAGTTTTTACATGCTTGTTTTAGCCAACCGAACCACAAAAGAAAGTAGGCACCATATATGGAAGCTCACTTTTTTTAATATAGGGAAAGATTTATTTAAAGAAATATTTATTGAATATTTATTTTTAATGTAGGATGCATTTTTTTATTTTATCTACAAAACTTTTTAGTAATCAAACGAAACATTGCAGAATTCTTGTTCTAAAATATTTTGTGTCACTATTTACCTGCCTCCCCACGAAAGCAGAATGCATAATAAAATAAAACTTATAAGGTGCGTCTTTTTTTTTTTTTTTTACACAAAACTTTTTAATAAATAAACAAAATATATACATTTTTTAAAAATCGGTGGACTTGGGTAATCTTTCGAGCTTTTGAGAAAAACTGACGAACACAGCTTTATTATCAAGGTCAACCTGTAGGGTCAACCGAAGTAGACCTAATTTCGTCTTTTTTTTTTTTATCTTTCCAATTTCCGGGGTCTTTATTCCCTATATGGTCCAAAAGTAGATCTCAGTCATAACTGCTACAACTTACACCCCCTCTTACCCAATCAATGCTGAGTACATTCTTTGATCCCTACTCTAAAAATTCATTTTTATAAAATGCAAAAAAAAAAAAAAAACGAATAAAGAAAAGGTAGAATATAGGGATCCTCATTTAATCTACGACAAAGCAGAGTCTTCTTCCTGTTAGTAAAATCTATAAGAACGGTTACGCCATTCTTCCTGTAGAGTGCGATAAGATTCTTGCCAGAGACTGGAGATAGCCATTTTGTTGTAGTGTCTGTATTTATCTGACTCAGCTTGCTTCAGATGAAGAAGAAGGAAAGGTCAACCTAACCCTAACACTAACCCATACCCGAGTTCCATATAAAAATACCAACATGTTCTCTACAATTAGATAGACTTTATTTAAGAGTTTTGTTAAACAGAAGAGGAACATCAGAATATAACATGGACATAGGAATATAAGACTGTAAGGCAAGTTGGTTCAGCAGGCATGTATTAGAGTAGAAATGTAATTGAGTTGTTAAACAGAACAGGAACATCAGAATATAACATGGACATAGGAATATAAGACTGTAAGGCAAGTTGGTTCAGTAGGCATGTATTAGAGTAGAAATGTAATTGAGTTGTTAAACAGAAGAGGAACATCAGAATATAACATGGACATAGGAATATAAGACTGTAAGGCAAGTTGGTTCAGCAGGCATGTATTAGAGTAGAAATGTAATTGAGTTGTTGTTAAACAGAAGAGGAACATCAGAATATAACATGGACATAAGAATATAAGAATGTAAGGCAAGTTGGTTCAGCAGGCATGTATTAGAGTAGAAATGTAATTGAGTTGTTGTTAAACAGAAGAGGAACATCAGAATATAACATGGACATAAGAATATAAGAATGTAAGGCAAGTTGGTTCAGCAGGCATGTATTAGAGTAGAAATGTAATTGAGTTGTTGTTAAACAGAAGAGGAACATCAGAATATAACATGGACATAAGAATATAAGAATGTAAGGCAAGTTGGTTCAGCAGGCATGTATTAGAGTAGAAATGTAATTGAGTTGTTGTTAAACAGAAGAGGAACATCAGAATATAACATGGACATAAGAATATAAGAATGTACGGCAAGTTGGTTCAGTAGGCATGTATTAGAGTAGAAATGTAATTGAGTTGTTAAACAGAAGAGGAACATCAGAATATAACATGGACATAGGAATATAAGACTGTAAGGCAAGTTGGTTCAGCAGGCATGTATTAGAGTAGAAATGTAATTGAGTTGTTGTTAAACAGAAGAGGAACATCAGAATATAACATGGACATAAGAATATAAGAATGTAAGGCAAGTTGGTTCAGCAGGCATGTATTAGAGTAGAAATGTAATTGAGTTGTTAAACAGAAGAGGAACATCAGAATATAACATGGACATAGGAATATAAGACTGTAAGGCAAGTTGGTTCAGCAGGCATGTATTAGAGTAGAAATGTAATTGAGTTGTTGTTAAACAGAAGAGGAACATCAGAATATAACATGGACATAAGAATATAAGAATGTAAGGCAAGTTGGTTCAGCAGGCATGTATTAGAGTAGAAATGTAATTGAGTTGTTGTTAAACAGAAGAGGAACATCAGAATATAACATGGACATAAGAATATAAGAATGTAAGGCAAGTTGGTTCAGCAGGCATGTATTAGAGTAGAAATGTAATTGAGTTGTTATACAGAACAGGAACATCAGAATATAACATGGACATAGGAATATAAGAATGTAAGGCAAGTTGGTTCAGTAGGCATGTATTAGAGTAGAAATATAATTGAGTTGTTAAACAGAACAGGAACATCAGAATATAACATGGACATAAGAATATAAGAATGTATGGCAAGTTGGTTCAGTAGGCATGTATTAGAGTAGAAATATAATTGAGTTGTAAAACAGAACAGGTACATCAGAATATAACATGGACATAAGAATATAAGAATGTAAGGCAAGTTGGTTCAGCAGGCATGTATTAGAGTAGAAATGTAATTGAGTTGTTGTTAAACAGAAGAGGAACATCAGAATATAACATGGACATAAGAATATAAGAATGTAAGGCAAGTTGGTTCAGCAGGCATGTATTAGAGTAGAAATGTAATTGAGTTGTTGTTAAACAGAAGAGGAACATCAGAATATAACATGGACATAAGAATATAAGAATGTAAGGCAAGTTGGTTCAGCAGGCATGTATTAGAGTAGAAATGTAATTGAGTTGTTATACAGAACAGGAACATCAGAATATAACATGGACATAGGAATATAAGAATGTAAGGCAAGTTGGTTCAGTAGGCATGTATTAGAGTAGAAATATAATTGAGTTGTTAAACAGAACAGGAACATCAGAATATAACATGGACATAAGAATATAAGAATGTATGGCAAGTTGGTTCAGTAGGCATGTATTAGAGTAGAAATATAATTGAGTTGTAAAACAGAACAGGTACATCAGAATATAACATGGACATAAGAATATAAGAATGTATGGCAAGTTGGTTCAGCAGGCATGTATTAGAGTAGAAATGTAATTGAGTTGTTGTTAAACAGAAGAGGAACATCAGAATATAACATGGACATAAGAATATAAGAATGTAAGGCAAGTTGGTTCAGCAGGCATGTATTAGAGTAGAAATGTAATTGAGTTGTTGTTAAACAGAAGAGGAACATCAGAATATAACATGGACATAAGAATATAAGAATGTAAGGCAAGTTGGTTCAGCAGGCATGTATTAGAGTAGAAATGTAATTGAGTTGTTGTTAAACAGAAGAGGAACATCAGAATATAACATGGACATAAGAATATAAGAATGTAAGGCAAGTTGGTTCAGCAGGCATGTATTAGAGTAGAAATGTAATTGAGTTGTTATACAGAACAGGAACATCAGAATATAACATGGACATAGGAATATAAGAATGTAAGGCAAGTTGGTTCAGCAGGCATGTATTAGAGTAGAAATGTAATTGAGTTGTTAAACAGAAGAGGAACATCAGAATATAACATGGACATAGGAATATAAGAATGTATGGCAAGTTGGTTCAGCAGGCATGTATTAGAGTAGAAATGTAATTTAGCTGAGGTTTGTTGGTCTTGGCTTTTATTCCCGCCTCTAGTCAACATGGACCGGAGGCAAGAGAAAATATCACATCTGTCTACATTGGCTTCTGGACAAGAACTGAATTATATTTCAGCGCTAAACTCAGTCTGGGCGGAAATGGCTGAAAGCTGAGCATGCGCAGAAGTGTTCAAATTGACCGATGTATTCATACCAGAGTTTTAGCCAACCGAACCACAAGCTAATCACTACACAAGAGAGTGCATATGAACACAATAAAAAGTAAATCTCTGTCGTGTACCGCTCCCGAAAATACGCGATGTGATCCTCTACCTGTATAAGACGGAGTACCGTTGCAACATCTGGGAAGGTGCCGCTCAGAACACTCATTAACAAAGTACAAAATCGACTCTGCAACCTTTTTTTTTTTTACATGATTCACCCCAAACAAGGCAGGCCGCCACTGTAAACGTAAGGGGCTACTGAGAAAAAGGAAAAGGGGAGAAGGATTGGTGGTTCAGCTTAAATTGGGATCTGAGCAGCGAGATGTCTGTTTACATTAGTTTTAAATTTCTGCATGTCAGTACTGTCGGGGAAACAGGGGGCAGGGAGGGAGTTCCAGAGGCCAGCAGCACGAGGAAAGAAGCTATTTGAGTAAAATGCTCTCCGGCATCAGGGGACCTCCACAGTGAATGAATGAGATTTAGTAGAATGTCGAGTTAGTCTAGTGAATTTACGTCGAGGGGGCACCAGAGTAGCCAACTCATCGGAGCATAATCCATTGAAGTATTTGTAAAACAAACACAATGATCTCTTCTTTTCCCTACAGCCCCTTTCTCACAGAAGAAACATTGCTAGTCTCTCTCTACTCTATCGCTAGTTCCATTGAAGATGCTTGACTGATCTCCAATCTCCAGTCTCCCTCTAAAACATTCACAAGAAGAACACGACCTTCTACCGCCACTGTAATTAACTTCCCTATCTTCTTCTGTGTATCTAAAACAAAGTGTAGTATCTGTTCTGATACTATACTTTATCTTTTTTTTGTCCTCGGTCAGTGAAGGAGAAATCCTTCTAGACTGAGGCTATTTTTGTTTTTGTCTCAATCCAGAGTGCCCGTTTTTGGGGAGATGTATTTTCCCACAGAAACAACCGACTTATTGTCTAACTCTGCCCTCGTGGGGAGCCAAGTAAATAGGGAGATGTTAAAACGTCAGGTAACTAATATGGTGACAATGTTACATTAACTGGGGATTCGGTCGCTAGAAAAAGACATATTTAACAAGATGGCTGGTCGACCAGCCATCTTGTTAACAATGTCGTAGGTAACAATGTCGTAACTTTTCATTCGAGCGGGTATTTAGCTCCGTCTCACCATGGTAAGATGAGACACAGTCGGATGGTAGGGATAGTAAAGCCAGCACACAAAAGGTATGTGCACTCTGGTCGCCAAAAAATGCCTAAGCAGCCCTGTTGGCATTCCCCGATAGGAACGTCTCAGGTGATTAGCAATCAACTAACCCCTTCTCAAAGAAAGAAGGTAAAGCCTGGGTGTGTGAACCTCCTAGAACTGCACAGAACTATATCTCAGCCCAACAGATGTAAGGTCATCACCTACTCAGAAATGACCTAGACTATGTCAGACTGATTGTCAAGGACGTATCTTTGACTGGTATGAACAAAACCTGCTCAAGACTGTTGTGGACGTAACTTCTTTGAGAAAGATCCAGGTTGTCGTCAATGGACGTACATCCAAACAACATGACATTACAGCAGACGTCGACCTTTCTGATTTTCATAAACGATCTCACTGATGAAATTGCGTGTGAGATGGGTATATGAAAATGAATGCATATGGTATTGCTGGACGAATATTTAATATAATCAGATCTTTCCTATCCCCGTGTACCCCATGGATCGATCTTTGGACCTTTATTGTTCCTGATTGTCATAAACGACCTCCCTGATGAAATTGTGTCAGAGATGGGTATATTTGCTGATGACACCATGCTCTACTCTCCCCATATGGGTAAAACGGACGCGCACATATTCAAGGCAGTGGCTGAATCCTTAGAAAATGATCTCCAGTCTGTAGTCGAATGGGGACATAAATGGATGGTAACTTTTAATGCTACCAAGACAAAGCTCTTTTCCTTTAACAACTACAAGAAACCTTTTCAACCACCGATTTAACACCCTACCCGAGAGTCCAACATTCAAACTCCTCGGCCTAACATTCACAGCTAATATGGTTTGGAACACATAAATAGAAGATACTGCCAAGGCTGCTGCAAAGAAAACTTCTCACACCTTTCAGTATTCTATATCTCTACAAAAGCCATCATCCGCCCATGTATGGAGTATTGTTGTCACATCTGGGCTAGTGCACCATCCACTAGTCTCTCCCTCTTAGACAAGATCCCCAAAAAAAAGAGTCGCTAATCTAATAAGCCCCACACTATCCAGCAAGCTCCATTACCGCAATGTTGCATCCCTGTGCTTGTTTTAAAAGTACTTAAATGGAATATGCTCCGATGAACTTGCTGCTCTGGTGATCTCTTGATGTAAATACACTCGACCAACACGACAATCAGCAAAATTCCACCCCTTCAATGTAGAGGTTCCCAGATGCTGGAAGGTTTTCTACTCTAATAGCTTATTTCCTTGAACTGCTAGCCTGTGGAATTCCCTCCCTGCTCCCTGTTTCCCTGACTGTACCGACATGCAAGAAAGTTAAATGTAATGTGAATAAACTCCTTGCTGCACAACGGCTCACTTAGGATGCTCCCTATAAATCTGACCCCTAAATCACAGTAGCCCCTTACGTCTAAGCAGCAACATACCTTGTTTGGGATTAATTAAATTTTTTAAAAAAGAAAGCTGATACCGTCAATTCTTCTTGAATCTGTTATTGAACCCTAGAAATGTCCTCTCATACAATATTTATTTATATGAATAATACAAAGTAAAACACAAGGAAAGGACAGGGGTAAGGGCGGTCTTATCTAATTTCAACAAATTTAGCTAGTCCCATTCAGTGAACATATAATTCACCAAAACATTCAGTGACCATATAATTCACCCCAAAACATTCAGTGACTATATAATTCACCCCAAAACATTCAGTTACCATTTAATTCACCAAAACATTCAGTGACCATATAATTCACTCCAAAACATGCAGTGACCATTTAATTCACCCCAAAACATTCAGTGACCATATAATTCATGCCAAAACATTCAGTGACCATATAATTCATGCCAAAACATTCAGTGACCATATAATTCACCAAAACATTCAGTGACCATATAATTCACCAAAACATTCAGTGACCATATAATTCACCAAAACATTCAGTGACCATATAATTCATGCCAAAACATTCAGTGACCATATAATTCATGCCAAAACATTCAGTGACCATATAATTCACCAAAACATTCAGTGACCATATAATTCACTCCAAAACATGCAGTGACCATTTAATTCACCCCAAAACATTCAGTGACCATATAATTCACCCCAAAACATTCAGTGACCATATAATTCATGCCAAAACATTCAATTACCATTTAATTCACCAAAACATTCAGTGACCATATAATTCACCAAAACATTCAGTGACCATATAATTCACTCCAAAACATTCAGTGACTATTTAATTCACCAAAACATTCAGTGACCATATAATTCACTCCAAAACATTCAGTGACCATATAATTCACCCCAAAACATTCAGTGACCATATAATTCACCCCAAAACATTCAGTGACCATATAATTCATGTCAAAACATTCAGTTACCATTTAATTCACCAAAACATGCAGTGACCATATAATTCACCCCCCAAAATTTAAGTGGCCATATAATTCACCCCTAGACATTCAGTGAACATATAATTCACTCCAAAACATTCAGTGACCATATAATTCAGCCCAAAACATTCAGTGACCATATAATTCATGTCAAAACATTCAGTGACCATATAATTCACCCCAAAACATTCAGTGACCATATAATTCATGCCAAAACATTCAGTTACCATTTAATTCACCAAAACATTCAGTGACCATATAATTCACTCCAAAACATCCAGTGACCATATAATTCACCCCAAAACATTCAGTGACCATATAATTCATGCCAAAACATTCAGTTACCATTTAATTCACCAAAACATGCAGTGACCATATAATTCACCCCCCAAAATTTAAGTGGCCATATAATTCACCCCTAGACATTCAGTGAACATATAATTCACTCCAAAACATTCAGTGACCATATAATTCAGCCCAAAACATTCAGTGACCATATAATTCATGTCAAAACATTCAGTGACCATATAATTCACCCCAAAACATTCAGTGACCATATAATTCATGCCAAAACATTCAGTTACCATTTAATTCACCAAAACATTCAGTGACCATATAATTCACTCCAAAACATCCAGTGACCATATAATTCACCCCAAAACATTCAGTGACCATATAATTCATGCCAAAACATTCAGTGACCATATAATCCACTCCAAAACATTCAGTGACCATATAATTCATGCCAAAACATTCAGTGACCATATAATTCATGCCAAAACATTCAGTGACCATATAATTCACTCCAAAACATTCAGTGACCATATAATTCACCCCAAAACATTCAGTGACCATATAATTCACCCCAAAACATTCAGTGACCATATAATTCACCAAAACATGCAGTGACCATATAATTCACCCCAAAAAATTTAAGTGGCCATATAATTCACCCCAAAACATTCAGTGACTATATAATTCATGTCAAAACATTCAGTGACCATATAATTCACCAAAACATTCAGTGACCATATAATTCACGCCAAAACATTGCAGTAGTACTGAATAATCATCATAACAAAATCGCCTAATAAATAACCTTCTTAGACCCTATATATTACAAGTTTTGGGATAAAAAAATTCGATGCAATGTAATAATTAAAATAAATACAATGAAAAACCCCGTGGTTAGTATATGTGGAAAAATCTGATAATCCGAAGGAGACCCAGAGTGGAGCTACCCGAAGAGTGAGGTTGCGAAAAAAAAACAAAAACAAACTTCTTTCACAATCTGTTAGGATAACTAAAGAAATTACGAGTTATTAATTATTATAACCTAAATTACATGGTTTACAACACAATCCTTCCTTCTTTCAGTCTAGTACCGGTTAACTTCGATCAGTTAACAAGTTGAGAACTTGAATAACTCTCCAGTAGTGAAGAATGTTTTTATTACAATTGGACGCCTTCTTCTACTGGTATAAAATCTTTTAATTAAGCGACTTTCGCCCTCGGTGTTGGGAGAACATCGTCAGTAGCCAGCAGCTACACACTCTGCTATGTCAGCCGTCCTTCCTATTTTGTACATGTAAGACTAAGAGTCCCTATCTTACTTTTTCAAAATCATCATCATCATCATCAACCGGTTTATTTGTTGAATCAGGCCACAATTAATCCTCTGATGAGGGTGGGGCCTGATTGTCTAGTCTCGAAATCTAAGTCTTCCTCTCCACTCCTGTCTTTGGCAAGGCTTGATGGAATCCATAGCCATGGCCTTCCTATCACGTTTGACTACGTCCTCCCAAGTCAACTTGGGTCTGCCAATGGTGATGTTCTCTGCTGGCACATTCAACTGTCGGACTTTAGCAATCCAGCCATCGCTACGCTCAATGTGACCCAACCAACGCAGTCTGTTCTTTCGCATGATGTCCGCAAGGCTTTTCAAATGTGGCAGATAAACAGATTTGCCAGTCGAAAAGTTGATGCAAGCCCTGAAAGCTTTATTAGAACACACGTCTTCGAAATTACAAAAGTGGACCTACATCTCTGGCAAATCAAGTTACCTGTCACTTAAACGGGAAGGGACGAGGATGTTAGGGTTGTCGAATAAAGAATAAGGCGGTAAAAAAAAAATGTAAAAAAGAAATGTGGAGGGGTTACGGTTAGGTATGGACAAAATAAGGAGGGGGGTCTAATGATACCACACATACTTTAGCTAAGTTAAAAGAAGGGGGAAATCACCTAAAAACAGTAAACCAACAGTAGAAAACTAGGGTAAAAAAAGGTGTGTTCGTTTCTGTCATCCAATATACCTACACCTAACCCTAACTTTTACCCTAAACCCTAACACCAACCCTAACACCTAACCTAAGTAACGTCCAAGTACAACTTAAAACCACCCCATCACTCGACAGTGTGTGCATGCATACAAATGTCTGTATACACATGTGTATGTGTGTGTATGTATCTGTGTTCCTATATAATGATGTTATGTATATTTATGTTATGTGTGTATGCATATGTGCATATATCTGTAATGGTGTATATGTATATACATGTGTGTATGTGTATGTATGTTATATATGTATATATAACGGTATGTATATATATGTATATACAAATGTAGTGGTGTATATGTACGTATATGTATGTGTGTATGTGTATGTATATATATATATATTAATTAAGTTCAAATAATAACTAAATGAACAAAAACATTACTTTTCAAAAGTGCTCAATATATATTAGAGCTTTTATATTGAAATAAACATAGTTGGAGTATCCGACAATTGTTTCAGAGCCTTCTCGGCTCCTCCTCAGGGACGTAACTCTAGTTACGTCCCTGAGTAGGAGCCGAGAAGGTTCTGAAACAATTGTCGGATACTCCAACTATGTTTATTTCAATATATATATATATATATATATATATATATATATATATATATATATATATATATATATATGTATGTATGTATGTGTAAGTGTATATATATGTATACATGCGTGTATATATATTATGGTGAATAAATGTAGGCAAATAAGGCTCAAATGGGTCCAGATGTATGTGTATGATACTTGAACTAATATCTTATATGCATGAGTATGTTTATACAGGTGTAAAAGTTGTATATTTTTATTTTTATATTTATTTTGTGTGTACATATGCGTATGTTAATGAGCATATTTATATGTCACTGTGTGTAGTTATGTATGTGCTGTACGAACATGTCCATATATGTGAGTAGGTATTTTTATATAGACATATGTATATGGTATACCAGTATGTGAGAGTATAAGTAAAATATTAGTAGTACAGGCATTTACACTTGTATGTATATGTGTGAGTAGGTATGGATGGAGGTACACTCTATGGTAATGCATATACATGAATGCAAGTCTGCACACGTGTTTAGAACGAGTTAATTCAAAAACCGTTAGAATAATGACAAAAGAAGTACATAGATGTATATATATTATAATATATTATGCTGAACTAATAAGTGGAAAAGGAGATGTATCCATGAGCTGTATGTGTATGTATGTATATGTGTGAGTGGATGTGTATTTTTTTATCTATATGTATGCATGCTTCTATCTTTGTATGTGTGTGCATGTATATATATATATATATATATATATATATATATATAGTCTCGGAAGTTTGTCAACCATTAAAACTATATAAAGAAAAAAAAACCCAAAAAACAACATTTTAGTCCCAAGTCGTTCGGTGGAAAATCACTTTTGTAAGTAAATTTACTATATTAGTTTGCTTCCAAGAATTTACGCTAGTCTTATACATATGTATAAATATGTATATGTGGATATGTATGTATATATGTGTATATCCGTGTATGGATATATACGTTTATATTTGTGTTTGTTTTATTTTATATATGTGTATATATATATATATATATATATATATATATATATATATATGTTTATGTGTGTACTTGTGTATCTATAGATTTATGCGCATGTATCTATTTTACATGAAGATCAGATAGTTATGCTTGTAAATGTATGTACATAGATTAAAACTTTGAGGTGTTAAATGGAGAAGAAAGGAATCCAAGCTAAGTGGGTAATATAGAAATAAAAAAAGAAAGAAATAGAAGGAACGGTAGGTAATAAAAATGATGAAAAAAGATAGAAACTAATTGAAAGAGTTAACAAGTAAAGAATGTAACCCGATACTGAGCTTGACCGGTGAAAATTATAAACATATCTCATCCCCAAAAAAGATTTACTTATGGGTAAAGTTCTTCAAATTCATCTCACTTCCTTGTCTTCTTTAGTCTGAAGAGGTTGACTCTCTGCGAAGAGTACAACCGAAACATGTATGCACGTATGTAACCAATAATGTTTGTATAAATAAAAATGTATACTAAAGAACAGCTCTACTTACTATTGAGCACTTTTTATAAACACTGGAGCTTGAACGGATTTACATCTACAGAAACTAATACAATACGTGTACTATATATATATATATATATATATATATAAATGGGAAATGAAAAAGAAAAAAACAAGAGATATTTTTTATATATTCATCAACGTTTCGTCTTTATTGTAAGACTTCCTCAGGATGATAATTTTAAGAAAAATGTTATGCAAGTACATCGAAATATTGGGTTGATGAGGAAAAGTAGTAGCCGTGGTTACTAAGAGCGCTGGACCAACGCTCTTAGTAACCACGGCTACTACTTTTCCTCATCAACCCAATATTTCGATGTACTTGCATAACATTTTTCTTAAAATTATCATCCTGAGGAAGTCTTACAATAAGGACGAAACGTTGATGAATATATAAAAAATATCTCTTGGTTTTTCCTTTTTCATTTCCCATTACGTCGGATTACTCTCATCCTTTCTTTTTTCATATATATATATATATATATATATATATATATATATATATATATAACAGGGCATGATGTATTTATCAAATTCTAAACTTCAAAACAAATAAATGTCTATTTAATTTAAACATCAAAACAATGAACATCAAACAATCACTCTTTTAAAAATGTGTAAAAAATCGTTTACATAGTTTCCTTAGTTGTTGGGTTATAAACCCAGGGTTAAGCATAAAAAATGACAAATAACAACAAAAAATGCATTAACTTTAGGAGAATCATGAAATAAAATAAAAAATGCCGCTCGCCATTTTTTTTACAAGAACTACTTTTACCAACAAATCCATTATAGTTAATGTTTTTGTTGACAAATGTGTTTAGAGTTGCTGTTTTTTACGTACATATCAACTTATTTAGAGTTATTCAATGTTGAATTCAACCATTTAAATTATTATTATTTTTTATATCTTATTTCTTTTTTCAAGTCTTTACTATCTTCAAATATTTATTCATGTTTTTTAAAAGTTTTTTATTAGTTCTTATTCGGCAAGATGAAAGTTATATGTATACAACCGTTCGACACGGATTCACGTTATTATCGGGACAGATTCTATTTAATCCAGAGATCCTGACGGGTACTACCACTCCGAGTTCATATTTACTTGCCTCCCCTACGAGGGCAGTTGGACACTTGGTCGATTTTTAACGTGGAGAAAACACAGCCCCCCCCCCCCCCCAAAAAAAGGGGAATCTTTTAGAATAGCCCTACAGCTCGCGAGTCGGGTTGAAAAAAAGTTGTAGAACGTAGTCAAAAAAATGAATATGCAACAAATAAATGCAACGTACGTCGAGACCGGAGATTTTCCTAGTTTTCTATTCCATTTGTTTGTATGTTTACGTATGGTAAATGGGTTTTTATTAGACATGAAAAAAAAAAAAAAATTTTAATGTCTTCGTTTTTAAAAAACAAAATGGCGTCATTATTTTTTGCTGTCGGTGTCACGTGTGTGTGTGTTTTTTTTTTACCGGGACTCATAATCAAAGCGGCGTTTTTTGTTTTTTTTTGGGGGGGGGGGTGCATTTTTCAAATTTAATTTTATGAAACGAACATTTTAACGATCATTTTGCTCACCGAATGAGCGCGCATGTCGTTACGTCATTGGGGGTGGGTGGGGGGGTTAGGGTTAGGTTTAGGGTTAGGTTTAGGGTTAGGTTTAGGGTTAGGTTTAGGGTTAGGGTTAGGTTTAGGGTTAGGGTTAGGGTTAGGTTTAGGTTTAGGGTTAGGGTTAGGTTTAGGGTTAGGGTTAGGTTTAGGGTTAGGTTTAGGGTTAGGGTTAGGTTTAGGGTTAGGGTTAGGTTTAGGGTTAGGGTTAGGGTTAGGTTTAGGGTTTAGGTTAGGGTTAGGTTTAGGGTTGGGTTTAGGGTTAGGTTTAGGTTAGGGTTTAGGTTAGGGTTAGGGTTTAGGTTAGGGTTAGGGCTGGGTTTAGGTTAGGGTTAGGGTTGGGTTTAGGTTAGGGCTGGGTTTAGGTTAGGGTTAGGCATTTTTTTAAGAAACAGGAAAAATAAACATTACGGTGTGACGAATGAAAATAATATGTAAATAAAAGCACACTGACATGTAAATAAAAAGAAAATTATTTTATTCCTTTTGCTTAGAATGTAGTTTTGTTTTGTTCTTCTGCTTGGCTGAAAAATGCAAACATTGCGCTTTGACTATGAGTCCCAGTAAAAAAACAATTGAAACGAGACGACAACGAGAGCGGCCATTAATTACTTTTTTTTTTCACTTCCTGTAAGCTAAAACTATTAACTTATAGAAAATAGCACTTTTAACGGATTATAATCATTAATAACTGTCACAGTTAACTTGGAAATTCAGTTTTATCGGCTACGGTAACTTTTATTTGTTGTATATTTGTTTTTTCAGCGTTTTCGTTGTTGGGCTATTATTAAAAATACCCAAAAAAAGAGAAACTTGGGATTGTAACAAAATTTTTAAAATGCCTCCGTCTCGAAGGATTTCTCGTTCCCTGACCGAGGACAAAAAAAAGATGAAGTGTAGTATCAGAACAGATACTACACTTTGCTCCCCACCAAAAGGCCAAGAACAAGGATTTCTTTATTACCACTTCGAGTTGGCTCACTTAATTCATGTATTTTTTTATAATTAAACTAAATTTTTCCCCTAAAAACGCATAATAAGGGCCGGATGACAGGCTAGTGGGCCGTGCGCAAAACCAGTTGGCCTTTTTAGGGCCAAATGTCACGAATTTGGTGTGTTTTGGCCTTTTTTGTGTGAATATTCTCGAGTTCACTTATGCGGTGCCAGGCGTATCGCAGAATTGAAAACAAACACAAATAGTTCGCTTTGGTTATATTTTTTAATAGCGAAGTGACACAAGTATTTCTTTTTTTGTGTTTGTTTTTCATTTTTAGTGAAGTGACACGAGTATTTATAAAAGTTTTTTTTTTTGCGAGAAATGGGCACTTTTTCATTTAAAGACAAAAAGTAAAAATGGGAGCCTGACAGGTACTACGAGTCCGGGTCACAGCGGCCCCGGCGGTAATGGTAATAAACGGACGAGTCCACAATCCCCAAAATTGGGGCATTAAATACAATAGTTTCATGCAATAAGTTGTTTTTGAAATATTGTCAGAGGGATATATTTTAGCATTCCCCTCTTTAACGTTGACCCTGTTTTTAATTTTAACCCCATTACTATTACCGACATAAATTATCTTACAAGCCTTTAAAATTCCATAAATTTTTGTTTAGTCAGTAACGTAAACAAAAGTGAGCACTTGTGCAGTTTAGCAAACAGGGGCAGATAATCCACAGGAAGTAACGCCCAATAGATTAAAACATTTAATAAATAGTTGCTGAAAGTGAAAGAAAATATTGTAATAAAATAAAGTTTATTTTTAATAAAGTAACATTTTCGCAAAAACATTGTAATAAAATAAAGTTTATTTTTAATAAAGTAACATTTTCGCAAAAACATTGTAATAAAATAAAGTTTATTTTTAATAAAGTAACATTTTCGCAAAAACATTGTAATAAAATATAGTTTCTGATATTGACAGTGATTTTTCTGTTTTTTTTTTTTTGTTTGTTAATTTAAAATGTTATAAAACGAATATAATAATAAAATAATATTTTATTTCAATGTTTTGGTCAAAATGTTACTTTATTGAAAATAAACTTTATTTTGTCAGAATGTGTTTCTTTCGGAAACTATATTCCCTAAATAAATAAATTTATTAAAATGTTTTAATCTATTGGTCGTTACTTCCTGTGGCTTATCTACCCCTGTTTACTAAACTGCACGAGTGCCCAAAGGGGGCTACTTTCCTCAGGTCTGATATTTACGGAAATCAGGAACTTATATTAAATATTTATTTTTATTTGAACGCAAATAGGTCACAAATGGGTAGGTAAAGCAAAATAAATTGCGTTTGACTAATTTCCCGACTGCATTTTCTTTAAAACAATTTATGTCGCTAATAGTAATGTTTACCTCGAAAACCTGTGTTTTGAAAACTTGTTTTCTTACTTGATTTGATTTCTCCGTTCGTACATCAACAAAGTCGACTGCATAAATAGACTGTAAGACGTCCACTTCATCTTTTTGCCTCTCGCTGTAATTTTCCGAGTAATCTGAATCTTTGGGAAGGGATGAATAAGCCATTGGCCAAAATTCAAACTTAAATTATTTTTTTTAAGTCCCTCAAAGTAAAGTCCTTACTAGAAACTAAAACAAACAAACAAAACAAAAACAAAATAACACGCATGAGGATTTGGGATTGTTCTACCCGGAAGTGACGTCATCAGGATGTTAGTTCTCTCTCTCTCTCTCTCTCTCTCTCTCTCTCTCTCAAAATAAAATCAATCTAAGTAAAAACGTGTAAAATCAATTATACTAACTCATTGTCGTAATGTTTGATCTGGATAATTTTATTTGTTCAAAGCTGATGTAGACATGCTAAATTCCTATTTCAGTCACGTAGATTATTTAGTAAAATGATTTTCGACATTACTTCCCTAAAACTTTTTTTTTCTTCTTAAACCATGTTTTAGTAAAAAGAAAACAAGCCACGCATGCGTGGTCCCCCTCTGTATGTGACTCGATGTGGCGAGTGTAAAATGCAATAAATTTGGGCAATTTGGGGCATTTTTACCCCCCCCCCCTTGACCTCCTGGAGGCGAGAATCAGAATTTTTCTGAGGTCAAGGATGCTCATTTTATATCCAGAACAATTGCATCTACATTTTGGCCAAGTTTCAGAAAATTGAATGGATGGATCAAACGTTATGGGAGGATAGGGTCATTTTTTTTTTGCCATTTTAGGGAGCTTTTGACTCCCTGGGGGCGCGAACCAGATTTTTCCAAGGTCAGCGATACTTATTTTCTATTAGGAACAATTGCCTCCACATTTTGGTCAAGTTTCAGAGAAATTGAATGGATGGATGAAAAGTTATGGGGCAAAAAATGTCTTTTTTTGCCATTTCGGGGCCTTTTAACCCCCTGGGGAGCTAACCAGATTTTTTTTTTCAAAAATCGGAGAATGTCACTTTCTAACCTGACCAAAGTTACAACTTCATGCAAAATTTCAGAGAAATTCAATGGATGGTTGCGGAGAAAAATCCGGACGGGCAGACGGACGGACGGAAATGCCTCAAAACATAGGTCTCCCGATTTTATAAATCGGAGGACCAATAATAACATTAAAACACTAAGTGTCATCTTGTTATCGTGCACGTGAAAAGCTGAAATTAAAACTCGCCGGAAAATATAACTGTCAACTTCATAAGCAAGTCGGGAACAAGGCGAAGGGTACATAACTCAAGTCCATTTTACTAGTTAAGGACAGGGGATCTTTAGGTGGTGGGGGTGGGGCATTATTTTACCATTTTGACTGGTATTGAAAATTTTTAAACAAAAAAAATGTTAAAATAATATTTGATGCTTATACAGATGAGGGCTGTTATATCCACATATTTTGACATATAAAGCATGCAAAGAAGAATATGGGACTTGTTGGCACATGTTCTCCTACAATAACAAAGTATGGTGCAATTTACCAAAAAGGGAACACACATTAAAAATTGGGACCGGATGTAGTCTAGACAGCGAGAGGCAAGAGCTGTAAAGTCAGCCCATGCAGTTTGCAGGGGGGGGGGATGAAGGGCAACCAATCAAATTGGAGAAAAGCCTGTTGCTATGCAAACGGAAGGCCTTAGACAGGGAGCAGAAGAGCCGGGGAAGAAACTCAGGGAGTTGGTTCGTGGCAGGGGTCTAGTCAAGACGTGTCGGGATTTGCTGCTAGCGGGGCAGTCAAATCGTCGACAATATATACCCGCATAAAGGGACGGATTTCAGCAGTGATGGAGAATTGACGTGTCTAGATTTGAGGCTCAAATAACAGTCAAGCGAAAACATATCCCCGCACTTTGGGACGGATTACAACGGTGGAAGAAAGATGACATTCACAAGATTTGCTGCCGACCAAGCAGAAATCAAAATAATATATATCCCCGCACAAGGGACGAATTTCAGCGGTGGGGGAAAGATGACGTTTCCAAGATTTGCTGCCGACCAAGCAGAAATCAAAATAATAGGTCCCCGCATACAAAAAAACAAAAGGAGATTCACAAGGAAAACTCCAATCCGACAAAGTTGACCATATAGATGAAGGCAACAAATTCCTTTCTAGATATGAGATTACCTATATCTCACCACCGAAAAACTATCCGTGAAAGACAGACATCAGAATCTAAAATTCTGTGACAATATCTTTCATATAGCCGTCAACTCCGCACTAAAAACTATCCGCAAAAGACGAGACAGTCAGATTTCAGGAGCAGGGGGGGGGGGTGAAGTCGTGTCAAGATTTTGTGCCGATCCAGCACTTCAAATCGAGAGAACATATCCCCGTATACAAGGAAGAGTATCGGACTTCAGGATCTAAAATCCTGTGAAAATATCTTCTACTCAGCGTGTCAATTAACACACACACACACAAAGAAAAGGATATAAAAAGGTATGTGCCCTCTGAAAAAACAAACAAAAAGGAAAACAAATTACTTATTTTTAACTTTCATTATTTGCCAATTTTTATAACTCTGGACTGATCAACCATTCTCGATCTTATCTAAACCAGCTCCCATATCAAAAACTCCCCAGAGCGGAGCAGAACTTTTTGTAGACGCAAAAAAAATAAAGAAATAGTATCGGAACAGTTAAACAGAGGTGTCGTCAAGATCAAGTCCAAATGAATGTTAATATCTCTCTCCAGTGTAAAAAAAAAAACGTTGTTCAGTCGAACGTAAAAAAAAAATCCAGCACTATTCTTTCCTTTCGTTTGCTTTACGATCCCACGTTCAGAACGATCTCCACGTCTCTAAAACTCTTACTGCAGAATGCTGGGTCATTATCCAGGAGTATCTCAGTTGGTGGACCGCGCTCGCAAAATACATTTTCTAATTGGTCGATGATGCTTGCTGCATCTTGCCGTCTGAGACAACGCCAAATAGAAAACCGTGTAGGGCCACAGTCAATGATCGACAGATAGTGCTTTCCCTGATAATGCGTTATATCTATCCCCACTCGATACCAAGTATCACTGACATCCAAGTTCCCCTTCAGCCAGCACATGG
The DNA here is from genome assembly GCA_963556195.1 of Sepiola atlantica. Lineage (NCBI taxonomy): Eukaryota > Metazoa > Mollusca > Cephalopoda > Sepiida > Sepiolidae > Sepiola > Sepiola atlantica. The sequence continues at coordinate 61,623,046 of OY744550.1, forward strand.
ACGGCGGATCGATCGACTGACACTCTTTGCACTCTCTCACTACTGTCCTGACAGATGCCTTAGAAATTGTGGTGTCGACCCTGCTAACAAAGTACCATGTCCTTTTTATGCCAGGGTAACCACTTTTGCGATGGATAGCCGTGATTTGCTCGGATTCTGAACTGGGTGTTGATACAGCACACACATGGCCCTGGGGTTCAGCTGCTTTTCTAATTAAATTAAACCATCGTTGCGGTACGCGTGTCAGATTATCCGATCGGTTATATTCTGACTTTACTAAGGTAATGCCCACTGACAACCTGTACTCTTCTATCAAGCTTAAGAGTGCACCCAGTCGTCGTCTTATCAACATTTCGCTTGCTGCTTTAGTATGCACTCTGGACTTTCCTGTAAGGGTATCCATTATCCATTTGTGCACACAGGCAGAGTTAGTAAAAAGATGCAATATGGATGCTTCCCACATCAACGCCATATTAATGCCTTTTAGTACAGCATCAAGTTCTGCCAAATTTATGTGCTGTGTATCTTTTGCTTTGCGTATCCAACTTGCATCTTCTATCACAGCTCCATCCTGCTCCAGCGAAACTCCGATCGCCAAAGAACTTGCATCAACCCAAACATCGACCTCACGACCATCAACACACCACCTGCCTCATACGGGGTCTCCTTCGTACACTCTCGTAACAATTTCTGTCATCATCGACAACGCCTGGCGATGTTGCCTTACGTGGCTCGGCAGTCCTGCTACAAAGGTGCACACCATCCATTTTTCTGGAAGTGCCTTCCCAACAAGGAGGTCAAGTCTTCGAAGCTCAGCCAAAAACACATCTACAGTCTCTCCAGGTAGTAGCCGTCGCGTCGTGAAGTCCTCATACGCCACAAATGAATCAGTGGCAAACGCAGTTATCAGCGCCTGCTTGACTTGATTTACATATGCCCTCTGTTCCTTACCTAGCTGTCGATACACAGCAAGAGCGCCACCTCTTAACCGCAAGGGAATAACTCGCGCTACTTCATGAAACTCACATAATTCGCAAACAAGTTCCACCTGTTCAATCCATTCCACTATCGGAAGGTCAGTAATAGTTCCACTAAATTCTGGAATCAGACGAATGTCGGATTGCCTGTTGGTCATGTTATGGCCGAGATAGCTTGTAGATGCAAAAAAAATAAAGAAATAGTATCGGAACAGTTAAACAGAAGTGTCGCCAAGATCAAGTCCAAATGGATGTTTATATCTCTCTCCAGTGTAAAAGGAAAAAAAAACGTCGTTCAGTCCGACATAAAAAAAATCCAGCACTCTTTTATTTGATCTTTGTTTGAAATCTCGCCTTTTGTTAATTCTTGCAAGTGTCTTATTTCTTATTTTATGTTTATAAATTGTGATTCAAATGTGTCCCGTTCTTTCTCTACCATGATTACTTGCTGTTCTCCCTTTTATCGTTTTAATGAAATGTCGTTTTACTACCGCGGATCTTAACATGTAACCCGCGGGCCCGATTGAAACATAAAGGATTAGGAGACGCGTGGTGAGGGGAGTGAGGGTTTCCAACCTTACACATAATTAACATTCAATGCTAATTTACACATTTGTAAAATTGGTGCCATAAAAGGGCTCATATTAAAATCGCAGTTCCAAATAACTTAACCGAAAAACACTTTGATATATGTATCAGGCAAAAATAGATATCTACGTTGTCTGGCTGTCCTTATGCTAAGTCTCCAGTGTAATAATAATAATAATAGTAGTAGTAGTAGTAGTAGTAGTAGTAGTAATAATAAGATTAGATGCTATGGCTGTTCATCGATCGAAAAACAGGAATGCAAAAATATGTTGTAATACACAAATAAGGTTGAGCCCAGATCTCTTATCTCACCTCTCGCCCAACTCGAGAAAGGGATATGATGTCGCGAGAGGCAAGAAAGGGATATGATGTCTTGTTGACATGACACTCAAAGTCTGAGTATTCATAAATCATGGGGATTGCTACAAATTTATTACATTTATCATTAAATCATTAAATTTATCATTTGACAAAATATGAATTAAATTTAAGTTCAAATTACTTTTTTCAAGTACTAGATTTAAAAAGATTTAAATATTCGGAACATCAGGAAGTTTCGTTGAATGTCCGGCTACTGGCTCGATAGAAGACTGCTTGTGGGGCCAGCAAAAGAGGTGAGATATTTCAACGGTTCCTATGCTACAATTGAACATAGGAGTCAAGTATTATTGTTCTTCTGGGAATCAAGGTAGAATCGTTCACGCTGCAATCCCTGTCAAGTAATACTGACTATTACCTGTGAATACTACCGAACACTTTGAAGACGAGCCAAAAAGATGAGTGATGTCCATAAGCTCAACAAATGTCCAAAGTCTGAAGAAAGGTAAGTGCCCGCCTCCAAAACCAGCATTGACCATCATATCCTTAAACATTGAAGGACTATCCCCAACCAAAGAAGAACTTGTTGCAAAACTCTGCAGACAGCATCAGTGTGATATTCTCTGCCTACAAGAAACCCACCGTGGACCTAAACATCCTTGCCCTCATGTGGATGGAATGACCAAACTCATGGAAATACCACATGAGAAACATAGAAACATCATACCAGCCAAAAATGGGCCAATCATCCAATCAAGAGCAAAGATCGATGAAAATAACATCAAAGTCTTAACAGCTGAGCTCAGAGGAATCACCATCACCTCAGTATATAAACCACCTCCAACACCACTTGTGCTGCCAGATATGCCATCACTATCTGGGAAAACAAAGATTGTAATTGATGACTTCAAGAGCCATAATGGGGATATGTTAAAAATAATGCGGATGGAGATGCAGTGGAAGCATGGACCCTAACCCTAACCCTAACTCTAACCCTAACCCTAACTCTAACCCTAACCCTAACCCTAACCCAAACCCAAACCCTAACCCTAACCCTAACCCTAACCCAAACCCTAACCCTAACCCAAACCCTAACTCTAACCCTAACCCTAACTCTAACCCAAACCCTAACCCTAACCCTAACCCAAACCCTAACTCTAACCCTAACCCAAACCCGCTTAATCTGATCCACGATGCAAAGTAACCAAAGTCCTTCAACAGCGGATGATGGAATATTGTATTCGTAAGTCAGATCATCACTAGACTGAGCAAGAAGCTGGTCCTGGAGCCATTGCCCAAAACACAACCCTAACTCATTGACATCACAGTCAATGCTGAAATCACCCCTAACTACAGTTTCATTTCGAGGAGATTCAATTTTGAGAAAGCAACTGGCCCGGCTTTGAAAAAGACCTCGAAAGGAAGTGTTGTGATGGGATAACCTGACTTCCCCATGCACGAAATAGATGGACTCATCGGAATATAAGTACGACTACAGCGAGCAGTCGAGACAAGACATTAATCTGCAAGATTGGTTAGTGTTTTTCTGATTAGTTTGATTATTTGTTACCATTATCGTTATTTCTATTGTTATTGTTATATTTACTTGTTAACGGACTCACGCTATTTTTATATAGTACCGGCTTTATTTTATTTTTAAAAGTGACTTTTTATTTTATTTTATTATTTTTTTCGTGTTATCTTTTTTGATAACTTGTTTTATTTCCGGCGATGGCGACGCCCTGCCACTTGCCACAAAAGGAAATGGAGACCAACAAGGGGTCAGTTGAAGCCTCCCCCCCCCTCCCCCAAAGTACTGGCTGGACTAAACCCCCCAAAGTCATCATAAACGTTCCAGAGTTTATGGACCGAGCCAAAAAATGTCAACACCTTGTTACAGAGAAAAGACTTTTAATAGATATGCCACGACTGGAAGAAATTTCCAAAATTTACAGATGTTTGTCGTCGAACGCAAAACAAAGAAAGTGATAAGAGCTACAAGCAATATTGTCACAAAATTAATACTTACAACCGATAAAAGACCACTACGGATTATAAAATGTCGAGGTTACCACACCTGGAACAAATTATTTTCAACATCCGAGGATTGTCTGTCGCTGTCCCAGACTGAGATAATTACTCAGGACTACATTCTTTGGACGGAGTACCTGGGACGCCGAAGGACCTCTGTCTCCGTATTTAACATACCATTTCATGTAGACGCTGCTTTCCTTATGCAATACGGAGAAATTATGTCCGTTACCTGCGATGAACACTTATCTATATGGATCTTTGAGATTCCACTCGACAAGAAGGCATTTGACATGATCCCCTATTACCTGGAAATAGGGGATGAAAGAATCTCGGTAATCGTCGCAAATAGGAGGCCTTTGTGTTGGACCTGCGGGCAAGTGGGCCACCTCACCATTGAATGCCCCAAGAGGGAAATAAGAAAACCAGGTCCAACAGTGAACCCCAAAAACAGGGTAGGGCCTCACCTGGGTCCCAAGGTCGGGGAGTCAATTCCAGCCAGAATCAGGGAACGTAAAAAAACAGACTTAGATTCATCATCCGAAGACGAGTTCCCATGTCTCCCCGACCTACGTGGGTGTGATGAGGAAAGGAAACAAAACGAGTGGGTCCTGGTTCAGGGTAAGAAGACACCTGGCAGACTTACCCTGGACCAGATATGAGAAGAAGAGGAAAAAATCAAAATGTCAAAAGACCCAGGCAAGGAGAAATTTGTTGAAGTGGTTCAACTTGAAAAGAGGTTGAGACGCGAAAGAACCTCCAGCCCCAACTCTCATCCAAAGGCACCCATGACAAATGCTCCACCGAAGAATCCTCCACTGACTTCATCCTGCCCACTTCCGAAGAAAATGTGCCCTCCTGTAAACAAACACTTTGATATATGTATCAGGCAAAAATAGGTATCTACGTTGTCTGGCTGTCCTTATGCTAAGTCTCCAGTGTAATAATAATAATAATAGTAGTAGTAGTAATAATAATAATAATAATAGTAGTAGTAGTAGTAATAATAATAATAATAGTAGTAGTAGTAATAATAAGATTAGATGCTATGGCTGTTGAAGTCGTCAATTACAATCTTTGTTTTCCCAGATAGTGATGATATATCTGGCAGCACAAGTGGTGTGGGAGGTGGTTTATATACTGAGGTGATGGTGATTCCTCTGAGCTCAGCTTTTAAGACTTCTGAAGAAAATGTGCCCTCCTGTAACAAGTTGATAGCTCTGAGTCCAAAAAGAAATTGAACGTAACGTCTTTCGACCTGGAACCTATTAATGTATGCAGCAATTGGGCTCCGACAAATGATAAGCAAAGACGTTTTGTATTTTATCGCTTACTAGCATTGATGAGAAGTGTGATATGGCAGACACGTACGAAAGTTGTCTACGAAGGTGAGACCGTCGCTGCTCCTGACCTTATTCGAATTTTACAATATCGTCTGAAGATTCGCGTTAAGGCCGAGAAGGTGAAACTCCCTTCGGCAGATTTTGGTGAAAGGTGGGTGACAGTTGCGCGATTGTGTCGAGTGAGTGATGCTAGACTTGAATGGTACTTGGACGTGCCTTAGGCAAAGGATTTTGGCTTGCTCCAACGAATGTTGATTTTGTCTAGGCTAGTTTAGCAGACCTGTTTTAGTTATTAATCAGTTCATAACTTAGCTAGTGCATGAATCATTTCATTAGGCCCCCCTTCCCCAATTAGGTGACAGATAGCGTGATTTGCCAGAGATGTGAGTCACCCTTTTGAGATTTCGAAAGAGGTGATAGTAATAAAGCGTTCGGGCCTGCATCATGTTTTCAACTGGCAAACCTGCATATCTGCCACAGCTTAGAAATGGGGGATCCTTATACTAACACTAGTTTTTATTCATTGTACATAGTTGTAACATTTTTTTGCATATAAAATTTTTATCACTCAAATGCCCTACTGCATATTGTATAATTATGGGTTTTAAGTATAATAATCATGGTACAATTTCTTTTGGTGTATGGTGCATGAATGTGGTATGAACGTGGTATTTTGGTGAATGGTGGTCACGAATGAAACTAGCCAAGTTAGATCAGTCAGTATATGTAAGTGAAGACCGATCTTTCCCCACCCCTTTTTGGCCTTGTGCCGCATTTTTTGTGATTTTTTGCAAAATAAATAACTTCGAGTTAAGACACATGCAGTTTTACATTCTGTCTTATGTATTCTCTAGTCGGTCTTCCCTATTACATATTGTGTATTCTGTTGACATATCTTGTATGTACAAGATATATATATCCGGAAATAAGCCTATTATTTTAAAGACCTTCCACTCGGGTTATTTATCATTATATCTTCAACAAGATATATCAGCTGGCTTCAACGGATTTCGAAAACGAATTCATACTTCAAAGGAGTTACCACGTAAAACAAACCACACTTCTAAGAACAAAGTCAAACGCCAGTGGTGGATTTTTTTTTGTACTGTAGCAGACGCTACTACCAGCCAGGGGATATTTGTTGCGACTTCTTTTCTTTCTTTCTTTCTTTGCTCAGCCCTTCTTCGTCTCTGAGGTAGAGAAGAGGGGGTGATCTCGTGAAAGCACGTTGACCGAAGATTCCGGCCAATCAGGGACCAACAGGTCAGCTTGACCACGCGTGATTTGACTCTCTATAAAACAAGTCATGCACTCTCTTTTCTCTCTCTTTTTCTTCCGCTTTTCGGCCGAACGCATACAGTAGATCGTCGACCCCCCCCCCACCGGCTGACCGAGGAGGTTGGGGAGGCAAAAGTAAAAAAGTAGATAATTTATTTTAATTCCTACTACGAATAATGAACTTTTCTTTCAAGCACACACACACATTACAATTGCCACAAAAAATACATCAAACACGCTCGCATATACACATTCGTACAAACATGAACTTAAACAAACCGAACATTTCACTCGTACACGTCTGTACAAACGGAACTTTTCACTCCTTAAAAATGAACTCTGTAACTATTAGCTTCATAAAATGTTTTAGCCAAATAAATTGTTTTGTTTAATATAAATGTTTTAATCTGATTATTGATTTTACAAAATACCATTCTTGTGTGTTAGCTTTATTATTCCTTCGCTTTCTTTCTAATATAATTTCAGATATAATAATAATGTTTTCTTTCTTCCCTTTGTTTGTTTTATTCTGTTAATTTTATCCACATGTGGTCGGGCTACTTCGAACAGTGGGAATGACATGCTGCTATAAAGGCATCTCTCCTACAACCTTTGGTCGGGGACCCCACATGGGTTTAACCCTTTGTCCAAGAACAACCCCCGGCCATAGTACAACTTGAAAAAAAGTCGTTCAAAAAGGAAACTTTTTTTTTTAAAGTAAGAAACTTTTACTGTGTAAATTGTAAAATGAAATGTATATTAAGCCGTGACTTAAATACGAACACGGTCTAGTAACATTACAATCTATTCAAGTTAAAAAGTACTTTTAGTAAGTAATAATATTACAGCTGTTATTTTTTTTTTCAAAAAATAAAAATATTTTTTCATTTTTAAAAATTATTGTTTGTCGTTGTGTGGGTTTAAAACAAAACATTTGTGTGTGTGTGTGTGTGTGTCGTATTCCTGAATATTCAGTATGGAACAATTAGTCGAAATGACTAAAATACTGTGTACGAGTTTGCAACAACAACAACAACAGCAACAATTACTACAGGAACAACTACAACAACAACTACAACAACAGCAACAACATTAAGAGTTGCAACGACATATTCTACAACAACAAAAAAGTTTTGAAAAAATTCGGAAACAGACTACTGGTGAAAGAAAAAACAGTTTTTTTTCTGCCGAAGCAATTGCAAATTCGTTATCTGAATTTGTATACGAACCTGATTCTGGCATTACATTGCCAGCATATTTCAGACGTTTTGAAACAATATTTACTAAAAGGTGCCAACATTGGTCGGATGAAGAATGGGTAACCCTTTTATTACAGAAACATGGGGCAGACGAGAATACTAAATATGCGAACTTGATATTGCCCCAAAACCAGAGGAAGTTTCATTTGAGGAAACTATAAATATACTGTCAAAGATATTCGATGAAAGAAATAGTCTTTTCCACATGCGATACAAATGTCTAAACATCGTTAAAACGGATAACGAGGATTTTTTGGCATACGCAGGAACAGTGAACTCTTTGGTTGAGCAATTCAGAAAAATGTCAGCGTCTCATAAACATTAAAAGGAATAATACCCAAATTGAGAAAAAAAGTGTTGACAAAGTTCAACACATAAAAACCCAAAAAACTCCTAAATTCAAAAAGACAGGAAAATGTGAGACATGCAGAAATACTTAGCATACTAAAGACGTATGTTGGTATAAGAACAAATTCTGTGAATCTTGCGGAAGTAAGGGTCATAAATGGTCTGTTTGCCGCAAGAAAAAGAAAAAGAATTTTGAAAATGTGTTGTCAAAAAACGAAATCCAGAACAGTGAAAATCGAAAATACGTAGATGTACACATAAATGGTCGTACAATCACTTTTTTACTGGATTCTGGCTCAGACATAAGTATTATTGACGAACAAACATGGAGAAAAATAGGAAAACCCAAATTATCTGAAACAAAGAAAATTGCTAAAGGGGTTTCAGGAAAAAAATTAAACTTTAAAGGAGAATTAAAGTGTGATATTTCTTTCCGTGGCAAAACTACAAAAACAAAAGTATATGAGATTCAAGGGGTTAATTCATAATAGACTGAATAGTACTGTTCAATTTATTTGAACTCCCAATGAACTCTTTTTGCAATGAAATAAACAGTGCAGAAAAGAAAAAAAATATTGAAAAGAAAAAAATTCATGAATGAATTGAAAGATAAATATCCCAGAGTTTTTTCAACTCAAGGAAAATGTAAATTTTTAAACCTAAGAGAAACGTCCCTTTTTCCTCCTTAGACGCAATTAACAAGAAACTGGAAAGATTAGAAAATATGGGAGTTATATCTAAGGTAGAGCATGCAGACAGGGCATCGCCTACTGTCTATGTAAAAACGAAAAACAGAAAAATGTGTGCACCGATTTTTCAACGGGTTTAAATGATTGCCTGAAAGATCACAATTATCCACTACTCTCACCAGAAGACATTTTTTCAAAGCTAAATTGGGGTAAGATTTTTTCAAAAATCGATTTGTCTGACGCATACTTACAGGTTAAAGTGAGCAAGGAATGCTCAAAATATTTGTGCATAAATACACATAAGGAAATTTTCAAACTAAATAGGCTCCCTATCGGCTTAAAGGTCGCCCCAGCTTTGTTCCAGCAGATTATGGACACTATGCTGGCGGGTCTTGAGTTTGGTATCGCCTATTTAGACGATATTCTAGTCAAAAGTAAGAATATTCATGAACATAAAATGCACATTAGAGCTACATTCAAACGACTAGAAGAATTTGGTTCCAAATTAAATCCCGAGAATTGTCAATTCTTCATGGAAAGAATTAAATACCCCAGACAGGTGATAGACAGTGATGGCAGAAAACCGGACCCACAGAGGACCGATGCAATTAAGAATATGCCTACACCCGACACAGTTGCGAAACTACAATCGTTTTGGGGGTTGGCCCAATATTATGCAATCTACATCCCAAAAATGTACAATTTAAGAGCCCCCCCCCCCCCCCATAACGAATTATTGAGGAAAGACAAAAAATGGATTTGGTTGAAAGATTGTGAGATGTCTTTCCAGAAAATTTAAAAATGTCTACTCTCAAATCTTGCCTTAGCTCATTATGATCCTGAGAAAGAAATCATCCTTGCAACTGATGGGTGCTGCACTGCTACATAAATATGAAGATGGTACTACTAAACCGATCGCGCACGCGTTGAGGACTCTTCTACCGGCTGAGAAGAATTATAGCCAGATAGAGAAAGAGGCATTATCGATTGTGTTCGGGGGTTTAAAAATACGATCGCTTAAAAAATTTTTTTTTTTTTATGATATTTCACCCCAAACAAGGCAGGACGCCACTGTAGACATAAGGGGCTACTGAGAATTAGGGAGTAGGTTTAGGGTGTCATTCTAAGTTGGGAGCTGTGCAGCGAGATGTCTGTTTACATTAGTTTTAAACCTCTGAATGTTAGTACTGTCGGGGAAACAGGGGCAAGGAGGGAGTTCCAGAGGCCAGCAGCATGAGTAAAGAAGCTATTGAAGTAGAAGGCTCTCCAGCATCTGGGGACCTCCACAGTGAATGGATGGGATTTAGCTGATTGTCGAGTTGGTCTAGTGAATTTACGTCGAGGGAGCACCAGAGTAGCCAGTTTATCGAAGCATAATCCATTGAAGTATTTGTAAAACAAGCACAAGGATGCTACATTGCGGTGATGGGACAGGGGCTCGAGCTTGGTTGACAGTGAGAGACCTATTAAGTTGGTGACTCTTTTTTGGACCTTGTCAAGGAGGGGGAGACTAGTAGATGATGCACGTTTACATGGTAGATCATTTATACTTCAAACAGACAATAAACCCTTAGTTACGATATTTGGATAAAAAAAAGGCATCCCTACCCACACTGCTAACCGTTACAGCGATGGGGTGTAACCCTACTGAACTATCAATTTAGGATGGAATACATCGCATCCAAAAAAACATGGGCATGGGGATGGACTGTCAAAATTAATTCCCAAAAATGAAAAGATTTTAAAAGAGACGGTTATAGCAGCACTAAAAGAGGAAAAAGAAATCTCAGGTCTGTTGTTAAACACTTTCAGAGAATTACCTGTAATATTGGAACAAATAAAAAAAAAGCCGAAAAAGATGATTTTATATTAAATATAAAGAACCAGACGAAATAAAAAGGGAACTCAGATTTCACCTTTCTCAATTTGTGACAACACTCTAATGTATGCAGGCCGGGATGACGACGGTGATGATGATGGCTTCGTTGATTCTGTGAAGGCAAAGGTTATTCAAGCAGAACAAATTAACAACTCGGCGGGGTCTTTTTGTAGGGAAAGTAATTATTAAACAAGGTAAAAGAAAAGAATTGATGTTACACTGAATTAATGTCTATCGTATGGTAAATGTCTTTGGCGCTAAGCTATTTCGTTGTCTCTCTGCGCGTGTGTGCGAATCCATTTACGATCGTATTTAGTCACAAGTGAATTAACTTATCTAAAGAAAACGATGGGAGGAATACCTCTGCCAACGCGTTCTGCCTTCATCGTCAAACTGGCACAAGGGCCCGATTCGCGACCGGCGTCTTTGCCGCCTAAGTTTGATCTGTCTTCTTATTCTAACTCAAAATGTTCTTTCTCTTACTGAAAATGTCCATCGCTACACTCCTCCCTTTCCCCAACATATTCTTCTCTGCGTTTCTTCCTCTCTCAGGGATTTGGGGCGGCGCGCGCCTCTTACAACAATACAGATAAATAGGATTTTCCTTTCTGATTTTATCGCTATCATAAAACCAATTACTCTTGGTTTTCTCGCCGTGTGATCATCATTCATCTACCTCAAGTACTGAAGATGGGGTTAGATGATTATCTTGCCCCGCTCGCGATGTCTTAAGTGTTGACTTTTTATTAAGTTTTTGGTGATAAAAGATTTTGCCTAAATCCTCGGTACATCTGGTTTATAACTAACTGTTGCAGCCATGATTCATTTTGATAATTACTTGGTTTTTCGTAGACATTTTGACGCCTGATTCAATCCTGTTTGGATAACCGATTCACGTTGAATATATGTACTAGTCTTATATCTCCACTTTGTTTCTACGTAGGGCCTAGCATCATCACCAAGATGCATACTAGTGCGTAACTATGGTACCCGATCCCCGTCGGCCCCGGCTACTTTGTCACACATCTAGGAACACCATCAGTGCATTAGATGAAATGGTCAGCGACAATGGTACGGCATTCACAGGAAAGGAATTTAAGGATTTCTGTACTTCTTTGAACATTGAACACATTACTACACCAGTATATCATCCTAGATCGAACGGTCAAGCCGAAAAATTTGTTGACACGTTTAAATGTGCTTTATGAAAAAAACAATATATGGATACGGAAGGAAAAACTATTCAAAAATTTTTAGCAATTTATAGGTGACACCTAATGAAAACAACGACTCAAAGTTGTCACCTGCAGAATTTATGTTCGCAAGGAAAATACGATCAATTTTCGATAGATTGATACCCTATCCAAAGAAAAAAGTTGCTAAAAAGAAAATGTCAACATAATAAGATACTCTCCAGGAGATAAAGTATATTTTTTAAATTTCTAAGGTGGAAAAAGTTATTGGATGTATGTCACAATTCAGAAAATGATTGGCAAAGTGGTCTACACCATCAAAAGTCAAAAATGTATGTGTAAAAGACACATCAACCAAATTAGACCACAGTATTCTGAAGATAATGAAAAAAAGTAAGGAAGAAGTTGCAATGGAGATTCTATGTGATGCTTTTGACATGCCACTACCCAATAGTGTAATCGAACCTATACGAACTGAACAAAATTTATTTTTGCCTCAAATTGGAAAGGATCCAATTGTTAGGACTAAAAGAAAGAGCACACGGGGGAAAAAACCAGTGGAGCGCTTCAGCCCGGATCTTAAAAGAAAAAAAATATTAGAAGCAGAAATTTCAAGGGAGAATTTCAGCGTTGGGGTGAGGTGTTGTGATGGGATAACCTGACTTCCCCATTCACGAAATAGATGGACTCGTTGGAATATAAGTACGACTACAGCGAGCAGTCGAGACATTCGAGTTAAGACACATGCAGTCTTAACATTCTGTCTTACGTATTCTCTAGTCAGTCTTCCCTATTACATATTGTGTATTCTGTTAACACATTTTGTATTTACAAGATATATATATATCCGGAAATAAGTCTATTATTTTAAAGACCTTCTACTCGGGTTATTTGAAATTATGTCTTCAACAAGATATATCAGGAAGATAGCCCATCTCCCAGCAGACCCCAAAAACTATGAAAGCTTCACCAGATTTGTGCACCAAGCAGCCCGGAAGCACATCTGTCTGCCGCGTATAACACTGTAAACCACCGCCTCCCCCTGAAAAAGATCTTGGAGCTGACAAAAGACCTGGCACTCATAGAACTAATCGATGCCATCTTAAAAGACAGGCGCTTTTATGTTACCCTAAACAACAAACAAAGTCGCTGGTGCCAACCAGACAATGGCTTACCTAAAGGTTGTGTTCTGGCTCCATTACTATACAACATCTACACTAATGACCAACCAATGAATCAGAACACAAAGCGGTTCATCTATGTTGGCGATATTTGTGTAACATCCCAAGAGAGTACGTTTGAGTCAGTAGAAACAAACCTCAACTCAACCGTAGATAAGTTACTCCTCCTCTACGAGAGTAACAACCTTCATGCAACCCCTGCAAAAACTTAAGTCTGCTCGTTTCATCTCAAGAACCGAGAGACTAACCGACCCCTAAACATCACGTGGTCTGGAATACAACTTGAGAATCGCACAAACCCTGTCTACCCTGACGTAACCCTGGACCACACCCTCTCATTCAGGGAACATGTAAATAAGAAAAAATGAAACAACATCCTACGGAAACTGATCAACTCAAAGTGGGGGAGCCACAACACACACTAAGATGTACTGCCTTCACCAGATTTGTGCACCAAGCAGCCCGGAAGAACATCCCAAGAGGCTGCCACACTGAATACAGACCTAGACTCGATGCCGAAAGCAGCAAATAATATGAGCAATACCAACAGCTCTATGAATCTGACTCCTTTCATCTGAAAGTACCAACGAAGTAGGTGAGAGACTCATGACCTCCCTATCAGAAGGCCGACAACGGAAATGGCAAAATATGTTGGAGAAAACTGATTTGACGAAGAATAGTAAAAAGGCATGGAGTCTAATCCGGAAAATCAGCAAGGATCCATCAGCTCCAATGCAACAGCAGTGCACCATCACTGCAAACAAAGTTGCACATCAGTTGCTACTCAACAGGAAGTGCACTACCAAACAGCAAAGACCAAACATAGACCGACTTCAATATTCCCAGAGCACTGGAATGGCTGAACCGTTCTTACTTAAAGAGTTTGATATCGGCAACAGTTCCCTTAAGGCTGGGAAAGCCATCAGCCTAGATTATATTTTCACAGAGGAGATCAAGCACTTTGGACCTTTGGCACGAAAATGGATCCTTGAGTTGATGAACAACTGTATGTTAACAAGAAATATCCCGAAGATCTGGAGAAAAACCAAAATTATTGCTTTTCTTAAACTTGGCAAAGATCCAGCGCATGCAAAGAGTTTCCACCCGATCTCTCTGCTATGTTTAAGCTGTTCGAGCACCTAATCCTGAACAGGTTGACCTCTGTTGCTGAACCAGGCATCTTCCCCACAACAAGGAGAATTCCGGCCTGGAAAATCCACAACTAGCCAGCTCCTGAATCTCACTCAGCACATCAAAAATAGATTTCAGAAAAGATTGGTAATGATGTGAGTTGTCTTTGTTGATCTGTCTGCTGCATATAACGCTATAAAGTTAGACACAAGGTCGGTTTTTAATATGGGGGAAATCCATCTCCCCAAAAAGGAGCACTCTGGATCGAGACAAAAATTTAAATTGCCCTAGTCTAGAAGGATTTCTCCTTCACTGACCGAGGACAGAATAGATGAAGTAGTATCAGAACAGATACTACAGTTTTCTCCTTTGAGAGTCACGATTTAGCAAATGCTAAATTTAGGTCTTTATGATGGTGGATAATTTAGAAGAAGTAGCTCAACCTTAACACTAACCCTAACCCTAACCTTAACACTAACCCTAACGCTTAAACATAACATAACATTTTATTGTTACAAATAAAGAAACGTTACTTAGGAGATGCTGTATCTAAAGTTAGGGGGTGCTGAATATAAAGTTCACTAAACGTGATATTTTGGTATTTGTTTAAAGGTTCCTTAGTATGTGATGTGACCGTGCTGGTTATTGAAGTGATGTTACGAGACGTAGGACGAATATATGAAAATAAATTTGAATGAAAAATCTTAGGTATAAATCAACAATAATATTTATCATTATATTTCCAACTGAAAGAAGGATTAACTTTTATATTGAGGACATTAATTGAAGAGCGCTGTGCGACACACGTCCACTGAAATCGGCTCTCTGAAAATGAATGCAAAGGGACGTAACTCTTCTTAAAATATATTTGAGGCAAGCGAGACAAGGGCAAGAGTTACTTCCCTTTAAAATACAAAAATGTCTCCATATTTATTATTCTCTAGATGAATATGTTTGTGTGTGTGTATATAGTCTTACCTTTTCATTAGCTTTAACAGTAACAAGAGCAGCAGTAGTAGTAGTAGTCGTTAAGGACTCTTCATAGAGGCATAGGTAGTGGTTCTTTGGTGCGTCTTCTGCCTTCGGTGAGTGCATTGTTGTTGTTGCTTGCTATTGTTTTCGGCATCATATCAGAGTATTTTTGTCAGCCTGAAAATACTCTTTTTGCTTAACGAGCGGTTGTTTATCCTGGAACCAGCCATCTCTCTGAGGATCGCGACAAGCTATTTAAAACAAGCAGGAATTTGTCTAATTTTTTTAGAATTTGCAAGTTTTCACCTACATGTGAGCTCATGTTTTTATTTCGGATCTTCGTGCTGCAATTGTGTGGATATAGCTCAGACTAATTGATTTAAGTGCACCCTGTTTCCACTATATACGGAAAGATAAAAAAGCGAAAAGGAAAGAAGAGTAAAGAACTGTTCGCGTGAATCAAAAATTAAAGAAAATACTCGTAGAAACGCATCCAATAAATGTCAACAATCGTGCGAAAATGTAATGTTCTACCAGTATTTTGCTTAATTTTCGATTTTGTACGGGGCTTATATTTCTTTTCGTTCTAACTGAACAGAGTCAACGCTAGATTTATTAATCATTAAAAATAATAATGAGAAATTAGAACGCCATACAATGCATTTTAGTTTTATTAACTTCTTTTTTTTTTTTCAATTTAATTTTCGAAGATATACTTCATCATCAGAATTTAGTCCTCATCTTGTTTTTTAGTCCTCATCTTGTTTTTTGTGGGTTCGGTGTTGATTAACGAATATCGATGAGAGTCTTTTTTTGGACTGCACGTGGCGGTGCAAATTGTAATAAGAAATGTTGCCCTTGTTTTAGAAAGCATTGTTTATATGGTAATATTAATTATCAAAAATAATAATGAGCAATTAGAACGCCGTACAATGCATTTTAGTTTTATTAACTTCTTTTTTTTTCCACTTTTAAAGTGGTTAGGGTTAGGAGATAGACGTATTATTGTTTAAACGAAATGTGCTGTGATGTGTGTCAACATGAAATGAGAAAAAAGTTCTTTGGCCGATGTATGAAGAGAGATAATAGAGGTTTTGTTACTTAACGTGGGAATGTGTCGATATTCCACTGGTCCTTATTAATTCCCGGTTAGTAGATGAAAAGGATGATTTCGTTTTTAAATCTGTTTAGCAAGCAAGTCCGAATTTTCCTAAGAGAAGTTTCTTGACCGAGACGAACACTTCAGAATATTTTCTCCAACTGACTTCTTATTAAAAGTCCTTTTTAAAATTCCTGCATGTAGTCGGCTCGGGTATTAGCATTGTTTTTCTTCTGTTGTTTATGATATCCCTTTTTGATTGAAGTAGAGAAATGGGTTCAAGCCGACATCCGATGTCGGCTGCGCAAGAGAAAACAGTGAAAGAAAGGGAGAAGCTCATTCACTACGCCTTCCTCTTCTCTTAGTTGTTGTGTCATGGACAAGGTTTGTTTACATACGCATTCCTTTTCTACTAGTAGTCAGGGTTAGGGGCCGCATCATATGATCTCAATCGTAACACCTAGAAAAGCTAACCCTAACCCTAACTCTAACCTAACCTAGTTTATGCAAAGCTCACCAGACAACATCTCTTAGCACTCTGTCAAAAGCTTTTTCAAAATCTGCAAAAACAAAATAGGGTCTTGTCGCTCGTGCCTCTGAACTGAACTACACTCTCAGCTAAGAGTAAATCTGTTGTTCGTGAATCTTCTTTGTCTCTTGCCATGATAACATTTTCTTTGCTGCATCTATTACAGTTTTACTATGAGTTTCTGTTTATTTGTAGCTGACTTGTGGCGGTTGAATTGTTGGAATGCTTGCTGCCTTTGAGCAATAGCAGCTGCACAGTTCGAGGTGAACCATTGTGGTGAGTTGGGCTTGCTGTAGAATTTTCTCCTGTGGACATGTGCTTCAATGCCTGCTTTGACCCATTCGGTTACCTCATTTGCACACTGATTAGCAGGGAGAGAAGAAGTTTCAATCCATGGGGCGTCTTTGACGTGGTCTCTGAGGGAATCAAAATCAGCCTGCTTGTAGTATCTCGTCATTTTGAGCAACGGCTCTTCAGTTTTGGGACGAGATTTTAGGGTGATATCAATCATTACCACAAGGTTATCATCGTTCCCGAGTGGGCTATGGACATTCGTCACAACAACCTCGGGCAGTGAGGCCAAGAACAGGTCGAGAAGTAAGGCTTGATGGTACTCACGATCAAGGAGGCAGGTCGGAAACGTGACAGTCTGTGAAAGGGAATGCACTATGGAGAAACTATATGTGGAAGAGAGAGGAAAAGTTTCACTCCATGAGTCGTCTCTGCTGTGATCTCTGATGGATTCCCAATCAGCCCGCTTGTAGTATCTCGTCGTTTTGAGCAACGGCTCATCAACTTTGGAACAAGATTTTAGGGCGATATCAATCATTACCACAAGGTGATCAGCGTTCCCCAGCAGGCTATGGCCATTCATTGAACAAGCCTTGGGCAAGAACAGGTCGAGAAGTGAGGCTTGCTGGTCCACACGATCAGGGAGGCAGGTCGGGAAAGTGACAGTCTGTGAGAGTAAGTGCGCTATGGAGAAACTATACGTGGAGTTACCAGCTGCGTCTGTATAGCTAGAGAATCCAAGCCAGTCAAGGTGAAGTATATTACACTCCCCAAATACATGTATTTGGGCACTTTAGTCAAGTGATAGTGCAGTATCTATGCTTTCAGAGACAAAGTTAAGCAAGGTACAGTCCTGGGCTGAGGGAGAATAGTATAAAAAATATAAGTAACTAACGCTGTGCTGTAAGGTTAATATAAAACACATGTAGACTTGACCATCTGATTTTAGCCTATGTTCACTAGTCAAGAGGGAGGGTGTTCCAAACATAAACTCCTAGCCTGTGCATATGTTTGTCAGAGTCTTTATGGTAAAGTGGGTGGTATTCAATCATGTAAAAATAATGTGAGGAGATTGATGACTGTAGGTTTGTTTCACTTAGTGCTAAGATATCCGAGGAGTTTACTAGGAGAAAGGTTCCTGTGTTATTGATGTTGGTTCTAAAACCCCGAATATTTGTGAATGCTAGCCTCAAGGGCGGAAGCGAAAGTTGTTTTTTGGTGGCTCTCTGGTTTAGGTTTGTTTCTTTTTCTTTGTATTGTCATTTTGGTTATTAGATAAAATGTGGAGGGCAAGGTGGGTGCTTGTTTAGTACCAATAAGTTCACACAACCAGACCATTAGTCGAGACTGGATACATGGGGGTTGTGGCTTTGAGAAAGCCCACCGGGGATAACTGTAGGATCCCTTTCCATGCACGACATGCCACTACAGTTACCCACGATATTATACAACTGTTGATAGAGCAGCCGCTCTTAACGTAATCTAAGAGTTAGGGCTCCTATACTACCAATCGGAAACGGCAGCCAGACAAGCTGTCTAACCTGTACCCTCAACCTGTTGAAACAAGAGCGACCCAGACTAGTTATATGAGACTTAGTGACAAAAAACTTTCCCCAATTTGCCCAGATAGAGAGGAAGAGAGACGGCATTCATTGTCCAAGTTAGGAAACAAAGCCAAGCACAATGTTTTTGAGATGTCCCTGCGCTAGTACCTCTGCTAATAGACAAAGAAAGAGCACAAAGCCGGAGGATAAGCAGAGCCCGTATACTCCTTAAGCAATTTTAGGTTTGCAAACCGGATATTTTGTTTGAGACTCCAGCTCTAGGAAGGTTGCCGATCAGGACTAAGGAGGCCTCCCTCCCCAATGGTTTGTTGCCAAGACGTAAGTAGTCAGTAACACAGTTTTTATATTAAAGTTTTCCTTTTCCTAGATGGATGAGCTGACAAGATCTATAGGTCCATCACACCAAGAGGGGGTAATCCTGCACCCGTGTACTGATCCTGCTAGCTAATTTGCATTCATGTGTATTATGTGTATGAATACACTATGTAAGTTAGCTGAAAAAAGAGTCACTCTTTCTCTAAATGCTTACATGCTCCTACCCATACCAGATATTAAGGTGAGGGGATAGCACCGCCCCATCTCATACCATCCTACGACCATTATCTCCAAT